>JAHHFK020003244.1:0-233697 GCA_024533555.2 Aedes koreicus | reverse complement strand
GATCTAAATCACAAAGAAGCTTGGCGAACCGATCCAGATCACGAAGCAATGTGAAGAAGTGTAGTGACGTTCGATATCACCTGATTACGGCATACGACTACAGACAATGTCAACGGATCTTCTTTATCGGCAGTCCGAATTACCCGTCACTCAACACTCTCAGATACTTTGTCAACAAACAAAATGAACTATGTGAGGAAAATCTGCACCGTGAATATCAATGCTATTGCGATAGAATCGAAAAAATTCCTGCTGAAGGAATTTATTTCGAGGAACGATTTGGATGCGGTTCTTCTCCAGGAAGTGTCGTTCAACGATTTCAGTTTCCTGCCTTCCAATCACGCAATTGTTAATCGCAGTGAACAAAACGTTGGAACAGCCTTACTTATTCCCTTCGATCAGATTATGATGGATCCCTGTGGGCGTATCATCTCGGTGGTAGTCGACGGATTGAACCTAGTCAATATCTATGGTCACTCTGGATCACAGTACAATGCTGAAAGGGACGATCTCTTTCAAAATATGATATCTCCACATTTGTGCATAGGAAACCTATTGGTCTTGGGAGGGGATTTTAACTGTATCCTGGATGGGCCAGATATGAAAAGCAATAACAAGGTCTACTGTAAAGGGCTTCGTTATCTAGTAAGTCTGTTCAAATTGGTAGACCTAGGATCCGCATCGCGTCAATTCACCTTCTTAAGGCACAACTCGGCCTCCCGATTAGACCGATTCTACTGTGACAAAGAGTTCATTCATCGGGCCAAAAAATACGAAACACTCCCAGTCCCCTTCTCTGACTATCATGCCGTTGTCCTTCCGTTCGAGATAAACATTCAGAATGCCGTTCCCATCATTGGTAGAGGTCATTGGAAAATAAATGACTTCTTGCTGAAGGATGAAGCTACCTCCGAGGGATTCATTCAAGTCATGTCCGAGTTAAAACAACGTCGTAAGCATGAGCTGAACTTTTCAGAGTGGTGGTCGTACGATTTCAAAAGCAAGAATAAGGCATTTGACTTCAATCAGGCTAATGCGAGGAAGAAGGCGAAACACTACAGTGAGCTGAACAAATTGATCGAACAGCAAGCAGAAGGATTGAACGTGCAACCCAGGATGAGCATGGTCCAATCTGCAATCGTCGAGGTCAAAGAGCAGCCTTTATCCAGTTTCCGTAGCAAGGTGCAACCATCCACAATGCTTGAAAACGAAAAATTGAGAATATATCGGATTTCGAAGTTGGTGAAGCGTGGTTTCAACACACCCGTAATGAAATTGCATTCACTAGATGGTCTGAGTACGAAACAGTTAGTACAGATCCAGCAAAATATAGTGTGCGTAGCTCTGCACTAGCTTCCGAAGAATTATCATCTCAAACAACTTGGATACTGCACTTAATGCAGCTATGCCCCGGTAATTTGAGACCATTCTCTTGCAACCTTTTTCAACCACTGGGAAAACATATGACTGCTTCCAATAGTTCGGAAATATGCCAGTGGACAAAGCAAGATTAAACACCTTTGCTAACGGAGACGCAAGTAAGTCCACGCACTGTTTTAGTACAAGCGATGGAATGCCGTCCAGACCGCATCCCGTTGAGGACTTCAATTCCTTGCCTGCTGCAATAACCATGTCATTGGTGATGGCACAATCCATCCCGGAGGCAGGAAGACGGGGCACATTACTTGTGGCGAGCGCGATGTTCTGCGGGTCGAGCAGCTCGTCGGAGAAAACGTTGCTGAATTGGGAACGGAAAATATCGGCAATACCGGCGATGCAATCAGCTTCAAGCAAACCATCTGTCATCGTGGAGGGCAAACCGACTTCCTTCCGCTGGTCATTGGCGTGACGCCAACAGGTTTTGGGGTTAGACTTAAGGCTTTTTTGTAGACGGTCTTGATAATCGTTATAGAGATAATCGTTTAATTGCTTGTACTCAGCATTCGCTTCCACGTAACATGGTTTTGTGAAATCCGTGCGATATTTGCTGTGTAGTTTCAGAGCTGCCTGCTTCTCTCTTTTGAGACGCTTGAGAGCGGACTTTGGCCAAGCTGGTTTAGGGGATTCAAGTTTCATCCTCACTGGCACAAACTGATCAATGGCATACAGCAGTACACCAGACATTGTCGATGCAGCGAGTTTGACGACAGACACATCGAGAATCTCGTCCCAGTCAACAAGTCCCAAGAAATCGTTCATACCGCTGAAATCAGCCTTACTGAAATCGTAGAAAACACTTTCAGAGGAATCACGGAAGCGACAGATAGATTTACCGCAAGTTTCAAAACTAATGGTGAATGATGCCGACAGATTTTAACTAGCGGTGCTGGTGCTTCAATAACTGTGCAATCCTCACACAAATCGTCACTAACAAAGCACAGATCAAGCATGCGATTATTCTCGTTTTGAACGCCAGTCAGCTGCCTGAGTTGAGCGGTACTATACGCATCAAGCATTTCTCGTGATGTCATGCCAAAAAAATGAAAGTAGTGCCCAAAAGAATTTGGCTGCCAAGAAATCGTGCCCAAGTCCCTTGGATTTAACTGCGAAACGCCCCAGTTCAGTGAGTCAAGATGCTTTTCGATCAGAATTGCGTCATTTACTTGGTCGGGAAGAAAGTAATTCACGCAAACGTAGAGCGAAGCATCGTTGGTAGCCAATGCAACCCATATTTGCTCTGCCGATGAGCTATCGGGAGGATTGACCGAACGGGATTTGATTCTAGCATGGACAGCTAGCAGAACACCGCCACCGATACTCTTGTTGCTGTTAGAAGGTGACCGATCTTGTCGATAAACGGTGTAGGAATCGTCAAAGAGTTGATTCGTCGTAGTATTCCCGTTAAGCCAAGTCTCGGTGAAAGCGTAAATGTCATAGCAACCATCACTAAGGGCCAATTGATACTCGGCGAGAGAACTGTTGACCCCACTCTTATACATAAATCAAATGGAGAGTCACGTCACTGCTGGTGACTTTTCTCACTTCACCAAATGTCGTAGTGTGGTTATGTATGCGTGTCCTGTTAAAAACGAGGTAGCCTGTGCCGATCAACAAGCTTCACATGGGGACGACCCCTGCGTAGTGGCTAGCGCCCTTACCTCTCACGCCAAAGTCACGAGTTCGAATCTCACCCCCGAACAAGTAACAAAAATACCCAAAAGTGATTTTTGAGTGACTTCGAAGGGAGATGAACCAGCGCGAGGCTGAAAATCTGGTAAATCAAGAACAAAAAAAAACTAGTTTCACGTGACGTTTTTTGGCACTGTCAAAACAGAAAATAAAGCTATGAGAGTGAATGTTAGAATCATTCACGACTACAAAGTTCGTTTCGTGAAAACGGAACCGCGGAACAGAGCTTTTAATGTTGCTAATGTAGCTCGGTTCAAACTTGCATTCCAAAACCATTGATCTTATGAGCGTGGAGCAACATTACGAGCATTACAGACTCAAAATGTTTTTCATTATGTCAACATAACGTTTACATAAGATGTCTTTGGACCAATGCATGTCAGATATGTGTTATACTTTAATATAATATATTCTCTTAAAATTATTGAGAATACAAATATTAATCTTACTTTAAATCTAAGCAATGGTTAATACAACAGTAGCAAAATAAGGTGATGTCTTTAAATGAACGGATGTCCAGCTAAGTTGCTAATATACATTTTAATATCGTTAACTGTCATGCTCGTACTATTATTTTGTTACGTTGTTTTATAATTTTATGTAATGAGATGAAATAATATTATTGTGTGTGTCAGTGTGTGTCTTTATAATCAATCTCCCACTGACCGGCAGTGCTTTTATGGAAGAAACTTGTCTGCATTTCTTCAGTAATTTATATATGATCACTGTGTGCAAACATTTTTAGCCCTGGAGATTGAAGGTGACAGCTCTATTGAAAATCCAACGACCCATTTCAAGAATGCCTGTTCATACACGTACATTCTGAGGTCATCTTCATATACAATAAGCCCCGCATGAAAATCTTCTCACATCAAATGGATATGTGAAGAGTTTTCACGCTTCCAGAATCAAAAATGAAAATTCTTGATCCTGGCATGTATATAGTTAAGGTATACTTTGGATAATATAAAACGACCTCACCAATGTTCCTTATCTGATGCTGGACACGCTCGCCCGAGTGGGGGGGGGGGACAAAAAACACACAAAAAACAATCCATCTCAAGAAACACGACCATAACACACTATGAGAGGGATTCCACACACAACATCCTACGCAAAGCACTCGGAAAAAACTATAATTTCACTTGAGATGAAATAATTTTATTACTTTTAAATTCATGTTATTACTTAAAATCACTGTAGTACCAATGAGATCCACTACAACTGATTATTGCCATGCAAGAAAAACGGGACAATACATCGAAATTTACATACTATGAAATTATTAAATTAACAAGAGACGTAAATTATCGGCGATAGAAGTTAAAGAACGTAAACAAAGATTTCATGTAAAATTTAGTGTTTGCTAAAATTTATTTTCTCGTATCTTTCAACTCATTCTCATGTTCTAAAGGACGCTTGCATGTGTTGGTCCCAGGGCACCGAAATTTACATGACATTTTGGTAGTGTGTAAGATATACTATTCTTCATATGATATATTGTTTCAGGTTATCCATGGCATTACCAAGTTTTCTAAAAATTGTACTCGAAAAAAATGCAACAGACAAAAATGATCACCAATAATTCATTTTAAGTCGAATATTTTTGAAACTCCCTGGGACGTAAAAGATAAAATTTCCTTTTAACTAGAATTTTTTTTTACAACCTTATAACGTAAACAACCATCCCACCTTCTCAAATCCACAACGTAGGCTAAAACTTAAAACGATGCACAAATGCGAAGCTAAAAATAGCATAATACTGTGAAGGGATGCTACAATACAAAATGACAATAAAAATTATATTTGCAATGGGCAGCAGGGTAAATGCACCCTTCTTTTTGGGGAAATGCTCCTTAAACCGTGTTAACCTTCTGGTTAGCGCTTGCCGGTTGTTTTGACGGGTCTTAAGTTTCTTTAAGATTGTATAGCGGAGCTTTGCTCCGCAATCTTCTAGGTAGTTTTGACGGGTTTAAATTTCATTTTGACGAGTCTTAATTTCATTTTGAAGAGTCTTTATTTCGTTTTGATGGGTCTTAGTTTCGTTTTGACGACTCTTAAATTCAGAAAAGACCCGTCAAAACTATACAGTCTTGAAGAAACTTAAGACCCGTCGAAACATCCGGCAAGCGCTAACCAGAAGGTTAATACCGCTGATTGCATCTAAGGAGCGTTTTTCCAAAGTTTAAGGAGCATTTCCGCAAAAAGAAGGGTGCATTTACCCTTTGCCATTAGTAATGTCTGGATGTTGCCGATTGTGGTCCTGCTGCAATTGTAGACGGGCCCGCATTATCATAGCCACGAGAGAGAAAAAAAAAATTAAAACCACTACACAACACCTGGGAACTCCATGGATGATCTGAAACCATACACCGTATAAAGAATACTTCCATTTTTCGTGACTACATCGCGTTGGTGGGGCTGCCACCCTAGGTATAGCCAACGCAACACAGCGTTTCCCACTCAGCCGCTGGATGCCAGGACAGACGCTGATTGAGCCGCACCTCCTTGGTGGACAGACGCTCGGCACACACCTCTTCAATTTAACTGTAGTCAGAAGGACAACTACCAGCCAGGTACGCAACCCTTAGCTGGTGGTCTTTGTCATCTCTTGACCCGTGGAACCATCTAAGAAGGTTTCTATTATGTTGGGCAAAAACAAGAATATGTCCTAGAAGCAGATGATAGAACATAAATACTTCCCCGTGGCCTAGAACTATCGAATTCGTCGAAAAAGGAAAATAAATTGTATTTTAATTATTCAGTAAGTCAAGATTCTGCACTCAATCATCGTTAGATGGTCAACGTCTCAATGGTAGCACCTTCCGGAAGCTATGGAAAGTCTTCTAAATACAGAGGAAAATAATGAATTTTAACAGAACGGTAAAATTTCCCGTCATTTAATTGCAAGCCAAAGCAAGCATAAACATTGAAATTGTTTGCAATCTTTCATACAACAGAACTGATTTCAGCGATATCTGGCTTGCATTCACACCAAATCTTGAGTAATTCATGATAAGGGCCTAAAAGCCCATTTAAAAAAACAATGAGTTTAAACGTTGATTTCTCACGAATCTAAAAATACTCTTGCGAATTAGGGCAGTCAAAAATTCTGAAACTCCCAACTCAATGAAGAGGGCAAATGGGTTTTCATACTAAATAACCCCATTCCTACTGCCTCTGGTCATCCCTACACAACATACATCTATATGAAACCGAAATTCAGCGGTTGGTGCGTTACAACAAACATAGAGCAGTAATTTTTACATCATGCTATGTGGGAGATGACATCCGCACTCCTGCAGCCCAGAGCTATGGTCCTGCATTTCCACCTTCAAATTTTACTCTATGGAGCTGAAAATAATTGGATCTTAAACATATAAAGGATACTTTGCTGAATTCCTTTTGATAACGTATAGAATCCGAAAAGTCCAAATAGGCAGCTAGCAACGAGCAGCACCCATTACCTCCAGCTATCTGCTACTGAACGTCGGCTATACACAAAACTGAGTTGAAGGAGTTGAACAAAATACAATTTTCACTTGTTAAAACTTTATTTCACATGATAAATAACACGGTGCAAAAATGACAGCAGAAAATTTTATGCATCTCGCTTTTAGCACAGCCCACTACGATCCCTCGATACCGGTCCCACTCGATATTCTCTTTTCGGAAGGAACTCTGCTCGATCTCACATAACATAGTGTACAGAAATGGCGATCGATGACTATTCAGTGATGAACACCATTGGAATCGACGGAATGTGCCATGTATGCCAACCGATCGGAAAACGCTTGGATTCACGATTCTGCGTACGGTCTTGGCCCGATTAATTGAATTGATAGTATTATGGACCGTATCAGGTACAATGGTATTAACAAAGATGTTGTGCTATAGTACGCAGAATGGAATATGCCAAAAAATGAATATTTTAACAAGTTAACGACCACAAACACACTGCCAAAGTTTTCAAACAGTAGTTTAATAATAAAAATGTTATAAACTAGAATAAAAATGTAATAGAATAAAAATATAATACAATAAAAATGTAATAGAATAAAAATGTAATAAAATAAAAATGTAAAAGTTCAGAGCTCAACCTAATCAGGAACCTTTGGGAGATCGTAATTCGAAGAATCAGCCGCGAATATGTGCGCATTATGGATCAACTGCTTATTGCAATTCAAAAAGCTTGGACAGTGATGCCACAGAGTATTATTGACAACCTGATCCACTCCATGCTTCAAAGGTTACCTTACCTTACCAATCAGACTAAGGTCGGTGTGGCCTCTGCTGTACACAGAAGTTGTTTCCATTGTAATCGGTCCATGGCTGTACCTCGCCAGCCTCGCTGTCTGCGGAGGGTCCGCAGGTCGCCTTCTGCTTGATCGATCCACCTTGCTCGTTGCGTGCCTTTTCTTCTTGTACCTGTCGGTTCGTTTTCGAGAACCATTTTCACAGGGCTGTCGTCCGACATTCTTACGACATGCCCAGCCCATCGTAGTCGACCGATTTTTGCAATGTGTACGATGGGAGGTTCTCCCAGCAACTGGTGCAATTTGTGGTTCATTCGCCTCCTCCACGTTCCGTCTTCCATCTGCACTCCACCGTAGATCGTACGCAGCACCTGCCGTTCAAAGACTCCAAGGGCGCGTTGGTCCTCCACTAGCAATGTCCATGTTTCGTGGCCGTAGAGAACTACCGGTCTAATTAATGTCTTGTAGATGGTCAACTTTGTGGTTTGGCGAACTTTGTTCGATCTTAGCGTCCTTCGGAGTCCAAAGTAGGCACGATTGCCAGCCATAATGCGCCTTTGTATTTTTCATATTCGTTATCGGCGGTCACCAATGAGCCCTGATACACGAATTCGTCTACTACCTCGATTTCATCACCGTCGATCTCAACTTGTGCTAGGAGGCTAACATTGTCTTCTCGTGAGCCTGTTCCCTTCATGTATTTTGTGTTCAATGCATTAATCACAAGCCCAATCCTACCAGCTTCAGCCTTAAGTCTGATGTACGTTTCCGCCATCGTCTCAAAGTTACGTGCTACGATATCAACGTCGTCGGCGAAGCCAAATAGTTGGACAGACTTCCTGAAGATCGTGCCACTCGTGTCTATCCCAGCTCTTCAAATCACACCCTCCATTGCAATGTTTAACAACAAACACGACAATCCATCACCTTGCCGTAACCCTCTCCGAGATTCGAAGGGACTCGAGAGCGTCCCTGATACTCGGACGACACACATTTCACGATCCATCGTTGCTTTGATCAACCGCGTCAGTTTTTCCGGAAATCCATATTCGTGCATGATTTGCCATAGCTGGTCTCGATCGATTGTATCATACGCTGATTTGAAGTCGATGAAAAGATGACGTGTGGGCACGTTGTATTCGCGACATTTCTGCAGTACTGGCCGAATCGCTAAAATCTGGTCCGTAGTAGCGCGGGCACCCATGAATCCCGCTTGGTATTGCCCCACGAACTCCTTTGCAATTGGTGACAGGCGGCGGCATAACATTTGGCAGAGCAACTTGTAGGCGGCGCTCAGTAGCGTGATCGCACGATAATTGCAGCAATCCAGCTTGTCGCCCTTTTTATAGATGGGACACACTATTCCTTCCATCCAATCCTCCAGTAAACATTCCTCCTCCCAAATCTTGGTAATTACCCAGTGCAGCGCTCTGGCCAGTGCTTCACCACCGTATTTTAATAGCTCGCTTGGGAGTTGGTCAACACCAGCGGCTTTGTTGTTTTTCAACAGACCAATTTACTCCTCAGCTTCCTGAAGGGTTGGGGTCGGTGTCCTGTCATCTTCGGTGCGTGTTCCTAGATTTATTACCGTGCCACTTTCGTTCGCTGTAACATTACCGTTCAGGTGCTCGTCGAAATACTGCTTCCACCTTTCAATCACCTCACACTCTCCTGTAAGAAGGTTGCCATCCAGGTCTCTGCAAATATCAGCTTGTGGTACGTAGCCTTTGCGCGAGCTGTTTAACTTTTCGTAGAATTTGCGTGTGTCGTTAGGACGGTACAGTGCTTCCATTTCTTCCCTCTGGCACTTTTTCCTTCGAAGAATAGAATTTTGTCTGTTCCGTGCCTGTCTATACCGATCCACATTCGCTCTCGTACGGTGTTGCAGCATTCTCGTCCGTGCTGCATTCTTCTCCTCTACTAACTGCTTGCATTCGCCATCAAACCAGTCATTTTTTCGATTCGGTGCAGAAGTACCTAGTGTCACTAATGCAGTGCTACCAATAGTGGTTCGAATATTTCTCCAGCCATCCTCAAGAGTACACCCAAAAGTTGAAAAGGTGGCAAAAAACGCAATTGCAGTTTTTGCAATCATATCTTGAGAAATCTGCATGATTCAGAAAAGGCACATTTGCCCATCATGATCCACAAAGCGATTTATGGTATAAACGAAGCCATGCAAGGGTGTGCAAGCTGTTGGCAACACACAGATTCCTCGAAAAAAAAATAAGCGCTGTGTGCTTAGTGCCTCAACAGTCGAAGCAATCGTTGGTTCAATATGGTTGAGACAATACCACAAAATGCCGCAACGCTATTGGCCACTGTTGTAATTCCACAGTCAAGTGTTCTATTTTTATTTTCACTCGTCATCGCACTCCCATCTCTCTCGTCAAGTGTGCCCTTCTTGATCACCACGCGAAGCCATGCAAGTGTGTGCGAGCGACATTTGCTTTGCTGCTGTACCACTGACTGACAATCGAAGCAACTGTAGGGCTTTTATTCCTTTCACATCAACTTGTTAAAGTGGCCAAATGGATTCTATCAAGAGCCGCGACGCTGGCGGCCACGGCTCGAATATTGGTAACGGCTCGAATTTTTTGTTTTTTGTCAGCCCGGTCTCCAATCTTATACTCAACAACTAACACACTGCACAACCCACGCACACATCGAATTTTTCAAAGTGAATTTATGTGATACTTTTTTGCCCACGACCAATGTTGCATTTTTTCTCAAAGTTACGATCCATTACGAGAAATGAAACAAAATCATTCGAATTTGCATTACAATCTTGCTTTTTTATTTTGGGTGTAGCTGCGCCAAGCTGCTCTTCCGTTGGTAGGGCTGCTTCAAAGGTGCAAGGCTGTAATCGACAATAGCGGACTGGCAACGAAATATTGAAAGCCGAGGACAATCTGGTGGTCATTATACGAAGTTGCATTTGTTTTGTTCAGTAGGATAATTTCTTGTTTTGTTCATTTAACAATTTAACGAATCCACCTCCTTGACAGGAAAAGGAATGCGCACCTGATCGTATGATGTAAGGCAAAGGAATGCGTGCTTGGTTCGAATACTGCTATACCCAAGCCCTTCGCTCAATTTTCAATTCTTCTATTCAATTTTCACAACCTGCCATACACTGACGGAACTATCAATACTTTATCTTCATATTACTCATTCTAGCCAAACATTACTATCCACTCCTGGAGCTTCATGGTGATGAGCGAACAATTCCTTCTACATCAAAATTATTTACGTATTTCTTTACGTAAATTTACCACAACTTTTTTCTGTACAATTTTATGACCGACTTTGGTTGGTTGCATATGTTTCATACAATAATGTATATATCATGGACTTCAAGAATAGAACGTGTTCAGTGTTTATTCATGCAGTTAACCTAGTTGCACTACCCGAGTAACACATCTTCATGATTTTATGTTGAGTAAGCTTCTATATAACCAAATATAGTCATATACAAGATAAAAGATGTGTGTTGCTTGGGTGACCTCTAAGGGATCCTGCTGAATCTACCAACCTACCCTGACCGATGCCTTTGGAAGAATACGAAGAAAACAAAAGGCAGCTTTCGTAACGAATCGACGGTCTACAACTATGTACTTGTCATGATGAAAAAAAAAACGTTATTATTCACTTTGTTTAAGAATAAAGTAATCAATTGTATACAGTATGTCTTTTATTTTATTTTTTTGAAAAAGAAGGTGTATATATTTTTTTTGGAACACTCTATAGTAACAATTTTAACTATTTTGATGATGTTCCAGAACAAATTTGTCTTAATATTTCACCGACTCAGTTCCAAGAAAATTCACACAACTGTTAAGTGTGATTTTTGGTTCAAAATAAGGATACTTTGATAAAACCTAGGGACTTTTTCATTAGGGCGAATTTAACATTGAGAGACTTTCTTTGATTACTTTCTCTTTCATTCATATTCCAATCACCTTTACGTTTTTCATTCCAGTATTTCAGAGTATGCTGACCAGCACTGTTCTGTTTCGATCTGTACTAAAGAATCCCTCGAAAGTTTTATTCTGGCGCTGTAATAAATGAGAGAGAACGAGACAGGAGAGAATCTCTCATTGTTAGATTCGACCTATTGAAAAAAGTTCCTAGAAGTATTTGTTCGCAAAAATCAGAAAATACTTAGACCCAAATGACGACGAAGACCTTTCAAATGTGCTATAGCACAGAGACCCTGAACTAAAATTCTTTGACAGTGGGTTCAATTGATGACTAGTTTTCTCACTCACGCCATTGTTCGGGATTGGTTGAGCTTAAGTATCTTGTCTCTACAACCAGAACCCAGTAGCTCTAGCCCTTTCCCCAAGTCCCATATTGCTGAGCAAACAAACAGGTAAACAGCACTGGTATCATTGGCCCGTAATCTCCACTGACTGACCCTTTGCTCCATCTCTGGCGGTGACAGTGGCTGCGGCTAGAACTGCATGGAACCGGGACTGGCCAAACAAGTGCGAAGGAAGGAACACAAGCGGAACGGTGGATCACGATTTTCGCTTTATTTCGTTCGTCTTATTGTCGAGATGGTGTTGTTGTCTGGCAGAATAAAAAAAAGTAGGTACGGTATGGGCACGGACTAGGCTTTGTGGTTTTACTTGTCCAAAAGGTCGTCCCCAGTCCGCAATAAGTCAAAAATGAAAAGTCCATTGGTTTGCTTCGTTTGATATTTGAAACATGACCATTAATGTCTTCCACCAGCCAGTGTGAGCGCAGTCGGTCAAGGCATAAACAGGTCGTAAACAATTGCTGTTCTATTACGTAACGGGGGATGGTTTAATAATGAAGTTTTACGTCCCATAAATAGTCGTTTGGCAAAAAAAAATAAAGCGTCCGGCTAATGTTTTATGTCACCGTTGGCGCTGTCAATTGATGCGTCGATCCTTGAAAGACATAAAAGCAAAGCCCAGTCATAAAAATCGTAGCATCCCGAAAACTCTGTGGACCAACCTGGAATGCTCTAATCAATCACACTTGAGTGAAATCGATTTTTCAGAGTTTTAGAGGAAATTTGCCTAATGCATTGTGTGGCCAGCTGCCGACGTCGAACGATTTGCGTATCGTGACGTGATTAGTTCTACACACAGCCAGTGTCATTTTGTAGCTTTAACGAAGAAATAAATGAAGAAGGGTCTCCTGATCTGGCACCGGAGTGAGCGAGAAATCTGTTGCCATCTGTTGGTCTCTGGTAGTGGAGAGCAGACGAAGCCAAAATCATCACTTTCGCTCTCTGCCGATGGTCTCGGGTGACATGGGTAAGCAGTTTGCATGGAAGACACGGCGATTGTCCAAAATATGGGAATAATAAAACAAAGATATGACCCAATCTACAGCAGGGATTTTCCCTGTCTTAGAAAGTCACGCTTCAACTTGAACGTTGCTTTCTTACGCATGTTGTTTTTTCATGACACGTTAAATATTTGACCACTTGATGCAAATGTGGGCCCAAAACAAGCGCCAATGTTATTCCTCAGACGGAGATAGATTTTTGTGAGGAAGATAATGTCAAGTCCCATCAGCATCAGATTTTCGAAACAGTTTTGGGTTGATCAATCGAAAAGGAATCCCCAATTTGTTGCGCATGATTACGTCACCCCTAAATAGGTGCTAACATTGTACGCTTTATAATGACAACAATTCGGACAATATCCTTCAAACAAACCAAAACTCCAAAACGACCAAAACCCATAAATTTCCCAAACAATAAGAATTCAAACCGGACAGTGTCTTGAGAGCAGAATAGTTATTTGAGGAACAAACATTTATCTCTTTATTGCCACAGGGCATTCGGTCGGATTCACCCACTAAAAAAAAGGACCATGCATCACCCCCAGGTAGCACTCAAAGCAGTGTGGGTAGTAGAACAGTACCTGTGGTGTGCAGTGGTCGGTCTTCGACCTGCTGGGGGTTTGGTCCGAACAAAATTGCTTTCGAAAACAAACCATAAACTAATAAAGAGACAACAATCAGTTGTATTGTCTTAGCAAACTTTACTTTATGACGTGAGCTAATTGGCAGACAAGGTTTGCTAAAAAATGTAACTATCCGGAACTACCTGCCGCACTAGTGACGGAGCTGACATTGAATGGGAGGAGCAGTGCATGAACTTTCGTTCTTCAATGTCCTTCTGAGCAAATTGCTTCTGCTTGTTTGGCTTTTTTCGCCATGCCTGTCAGGAGTCCTTGCTGTGAGAGTTCTTTGTTTTTAGGCATTCCTGTGGGCGGACTGTTTATGCTTTTCATCATATTATGTAGATTGTTTTAGGGTATTTTTTGTTCTGACCGTCTGGAGGGACTGTTACCGTTAATGACCTTTAGGGAGTTCGATCGTTCTACAGTTAGGTCAAAAGCAGCATCTTAGCACGAAAATTGTGGCAATTATCTGATCAAATATCGAAAATTAAACTGACAGGATCAGAATTCTACCACCTGCAAAACTTTCCCACACCGACTACGGACCAACTGGGAAAAATAATTCAAGAAAAAACGAAAACCACAAAGACGTGGGTCGATATTTACGTAGAATCAATCAAATATCGAACACCCGAATCATAATTCTAGCATCGAAGAAAAAGCAATTCACAAGGCGAAAGAGGGCGGGAAAACGGAATCCTTTAATCGGTATTCATCCGAGCAGATATGGACCGTATTATTTCTCGTTCTATGTTTTGGGCCAATTTTGACCTGCCAATTGAGTGGTGCTACCATCCAGACGTTTGTGAATGCACTCGTTCATGGGAGACATACGTGCTTGAACGTTTTCTCCCGGCAGGACACAATCGAGTGATTCCGGAGTTTTGATTCATGCACACACGGATTGATCCGTAGGACAGTGAATGATTTGTGGCCAGTAATGGAGAATTCAAAAACATGAACCGACAAATCATGTTTACAAATGAGAACGTTAACACACTTTCTTCTATTGCTTGAAATATTGATCTTCTTGGGCTTCTTACATCGCTTTTCTATTGCATACTAATTTTGAGCCTGGCTCAAGCTACTTTTTGACTGTCGAACAATTGTTTTTTCACCGGCCATGTGCATCCCATTATAATTCAATCGGGTTGTCGTCGGAAGTATGCGGTTGTCAATCCATGATTTTGAGCACACCTTCCTCTTCCTTCGACCGTAGATAGTTCATTTCCATCGATCTACTGACCAATATTTTCGAGCAAACAATAATCTTTCTGCGTGTTTTATTGTCGTAAACATGTTTTTTTTTTACATCAAGGCGAACAAACTATCCCTTCTCTCGCAAACGACGTATTACAGTATCCACAGGTATGGGGTTTATTGTTGTTTGTGTAGATCGTCTGCTTGAGTTTTTTTGTTTTAGTTTTTTTGTTTTAGGTATTTGAGTTGGTTTCGTCAAACCACTTTAACGTGAATTTGAAACAACGACAATAGAGGACATGTAAACGCATCTAACGATCAAGAATGACTGTTTAAAACATCAGCACTCATATTTATACAGTTTAACATAAATTAATAGTTACATTTGTATAAAAATTAAACCCAATTACTAACTATGCCTTTTGTTTTTATTTAATTTCAGGTAATCAGTCGGACAAAGTGCGGTTACTAGCAAAATAACCAAATGGGTTTGTAATTGTATAACTCAACGATAACTGTGTTCATTCATATCCATTAATATTCTAAAAATTGATATTAGATATTAACTTTTATAAACTTCCATTAGACTGACAGAACAAACCAACAAAGATCGAAAAATCAAAAGTAATTGTTTACTTTTAGCCAATGTTAACTTTTAGCAAAACTGCTAGTTGAACTTCATTTTGAGCGGCAGAATATTGTAACAACAATAGTACAAACGAAAAGTGGAAAACTAATCCGTTCAAGTCATGCATTTTCATCACAATTGAACCACGCCACCACACATGAAGCCAGTTCTTCAAATAGTCCCGACTTTAGCAAGATAAAGGGAAATCATTTCAAAACAGCACGTAACATCGTTTTTAGTGGTTACCATTGGGCGACGATGCGACTCCTCAAGATGTCCAAACAAAACAAACACAAACTAATAAGTAAAGAAAAAACAAACAGATTAAACTCTTATACAAGGCATTTGGAGAAACACATAGATCGACTGCATGTAACAAAGATCGCGAGACCCCAACACATCTCTTATAGAAACATAGGGTAGCCTCACTTAGGCCTTTAGGGTATTCAAAAGTCGCATTCTGGTGGCGTCATTATCCATTGCATTGCCAGACTGCGTGATCGATGTCATCATAACCGTTTCCACACCGGCAAAGATTGCTGTCCACGAGGTTAATTCGATAGAGATGTGCATCTAACTGGCAGTGGTTGGACATACACACTAAAGTTTTTATACTGAAGTCAGTAAAAGTTTTACTGACTTTCAAACAGCTTAAGCAGTAAGCAGTTCAGTAAAACTATTTTTACTGAACAATCGTCAAACTAGTGATGAACTCTAAACTGTAAAAAATTATTAAAAACCTTTTTCGAATCATTGAGTTTTGTAATTTTTTCTAATGGATTCTTCAACAAATCCTGGAACCGGTAACATATAAAAAAAGAGCAAATTATGGAGTCGATATCCATTTTGTTGGAATGCTAAAAATGAGAACATTTTGAAAACATTTGAACTGTACTTACTGAAAGCTCCTTAACTTCGACATCCGTAACCTCTAGTACGTCCAAAATGTCTTAATTTGTCACCTTTTCAATAAGTTTATATTTAAAGAATTCAAAATCTTAGCTCAGCTTTCACCGCTTTAGCACGCAAAAATGGCAGAGGTTTGAGAGGTGTGATATGTACTGAAGCGTTCAGTAAAAAACTTCAGTGATTTTAACATCCTGCGTCAGTATTTTTTATGGTTTTACTGAAAATCGGTAAAACATTTACTGAACAGTGAATGATCAATGACAGTTCATTAGTTTACAAAGTACATCTGTGAAATAAATACGAATGTTCAGTAATATTTTCATACGAATTACCGAAAATTTGTAGCTCTTTGATAGATATCTCTAAATTGAAGAAATTTTACAGATCATTCAGTAAAAACTTTATTTTACCGACAAACCGTAATTTTTTTTTACCGAACATCAAAACAAGTATGAAATCCAAGGATTTGGTGTTTAAAACTACTCATCTCCCTGATGAAATCACGACTTACGTTACTTACCTTACCAATCAGACTAAGGCCTGTGTGGCCTCTGCTGTACACAGAAGTTGTTTCCATTGTAATCGGTCCATGGCTGTACCTCGCCAGCCTCGCTGTCTGCGGAGGGTCCGCAGGTCGCCCTCTACTTGATCGATCCACCTTGCTCGTTGCGCGCCTCTTCGTCTTGTACCTGTCGGTTCGTTTTCGAGAACCATTTTCACAGGGCTGTCGTCCGACATTCTTACGACATGCCCAGCCCATCGTAGTCGACCGATTTTTGCGATGTGTACGATGGGAGGTTCTCCCAGCAACTGGTGCAATTTGTGGTTCATTCGCTTCCTCCACGTTCCGTCTTCCATCTGCACTCCAGCGTACTTGGTGGTACGGTCCACCGTATGTAGATCGGTCCTCCACTAGCAATGTCCATGTTTCGTGGCCGTAGAGAACTACCGGTCTAATTATTGTCTTGTAGATGGTCAACTTTGTGGTTCGGCGAACTTTGTTCGATCTTAGCGTCCTTCGGAGTCCAAAGTAGACACGATTGCCAGCCATAATGCGCCTTTGTATTTCTCTGCTGGTGTCGTTATCGGCGGCCACCAATGAGCCCAGATACACGAATTCGTCTACTACCTCGATTTCATCACCGTCGATCTTTGTGCTAGGAGGCTAACATTGTCTTCTCGTGAGCCTCTTCCCTTCATGTATTATGTTTTTAACGCATTAATCACAAGCCCAATCCTACCAGCTTCAGCCTTAAGTCTGATGTACGTTTCCGCCTTCGTCTCAAAGTTACGTGCTACGATATCAACGTCGTCGGCGAAGCCAAATAGTTGGACAGACTTCCTGAAGATCGTGCCACTCGTGTCTATCCCAGCTCTTCGAATCACACCCTCCAATGCAATGTTAAACAACAAACACGACAATCCATCACCTTGCCGTAACCCTCTCCGAGATTCGAAGGGACTCGAGAGCGTCCCTGATACTCGGACGACACACATCACTCGATCCATCGTTGCTTTGATCAACCGCGTCAGTCGCCTAGGTCTTTGCCGATTGTTCCGGTCCGTATTAACTTCTGTATTATTTGTAACATTGATTTTTTAAGGGCGGCTTGTTGGGCCTTCCCCAACCCCCTGTCTCGCCGGAGGACCATCGTGCACAGCACTGTTTATAGTCCCACGCTGGCACGAGGACGATGATCAGCCGCTCCTAACATGGAGAACAGACTAAAGATAGACTGCGCCCTTTGAAGAGGGCAGCCCCCCTTCCCTGTCAGCATATGACCAAGGGCCCACCACAAAAGTTCAACTCAGTGGACGCAGTGGTTCTACACCCCAACAAAAAAAGGGCCCACCGGGGTTGGTTACCCGGTTTCGACTTACGTGCAAGTCCTTAAATCGCGCCATCGATATGAAACTATAGGAATGAGGAAATGTAACAACTTTCCGAGATTGCTAGTACCCCGATCGGTTTGCCAACTCGAAAGGGTACTCTGACGTACTAAATGGTAGAAATTTACCGTTTGAAATTTGTCTTACATACAAATTGTCTTCCTGGGCGCTGACCTTTGCGAGCGAGTCCGCTTTCTAATTGCCTGCGATTGAGCAATGTGAATGGACTCATACAAAGGTGGACAAATATGATCTTTCGATCAGCACACTAATCTGTTCCCTTAGTTTTGAAAGGAAATAGGATGAGTGTTTCATCGATTTCATCGACCGAAGAGCCTCAATCGAACTGACTCTGTCCGATAAGATAAAGTATTGGCTGCGGGCATGCTGGAAATCATCCTTAATGCGTAGTTGATTACTGCCAGCTCAGCATCACGTACAGAACAAGGTTCCTGAAGTTTGTGGAAGGTGCTAGGTTTTCATTGAAGACACTGAAGCCAGTGGACCCATTGAGGCGAGACCCATCCGTGAAAAACCTAATTTTTCGGAATTTTCATTAAAAATACGCAGAATTATTATAGAACGATGTTGTTCCTGAACTCCATGGGATGCTTGTTTCATAGAAAAATCATTATGAATTGAGGAACTGCTATAGGTGAAGTGAGCACGGTCTGGAGTATAGCACGGAAGACACATATCCGACTATATGTAGTGGAGATAAATTCTCATCGAGATTGTGTGTTCAGCCCTAACATTTTTTCAAAATTTTCTATTTTCACTCCATATTTGATTAATATTCTGAGCAAAAGCTCCCAGCACCGCTTTTGGAGGGGTTTACTCCTGCCAGAACTTCAAGACTCATGTTATGCGTTTATTGCATACAACTAAGAGAAATACGTAGACAACGATGTTGAATTCGTTCCAATTTTGGAAGGTGACTTTTTCTTGCCGAAAAAAAGCAAAACGAGCCATACTCTACACAGAAAGAAATAGTTAATTTTAACAAGCGCGAAAATTTCCCCTCGTTTACTCCAAGCCAACGGAGGCGTAAACAACGATTTTTTTTGCAATCTCCCATGCGCCATACAACAATGTTTGCAATCTCTCATACAATAGGCTAGACTCAGGCGTTATCTGCCTTTAATTTACATGAAATATCCGATTATTTTATTTATTATAATTATTTTCTGCCAAATCTAGCATTCCCTTTATGTGCATTAGAACAGTAGAACAGAGAGAATAGTTGTTTTATAAAGAGTTATGAGCACCCTACCATATTTGAAAAAAAAAAAGAGATTGATAATGTTTCTACTCAAAAGATGCAGTTGGGCTGGATATCGGTTTCCAGTTAACACTACCAGCTTAGTTTTCGGCAGTGAGAATTCAATCCCTAGATTTCTAACTCAAAAATATAGATTATCTAGGGAATTTTGCAATTGTCCTTGCAAGTTGATGGCATGTAAGCCACTTAAGGAAACCTCACTGTCGTCAGCAAATTGTCTTAGCGTGCATTGTTCTGGTAAACAAAAGTTAATATCTTTAACGTGAAAGCTATTTAGAAGAGGGCTGAGGCTAAGCCTTGCGGTAGTCCCATGTAATTATTTCTAGAAGTTGTCAGTAGTCCAAGTCGAGGAACTAAACAAAGAGTCAAACATTTCAAACGTTTCCAAAAAATTTGGACAAAGACTGTCACCACCCCAAGTAGCACCGAAAATATAAATAGAAAGGTTACATTCCCATCTGTCATGCTGTAAAACTATGTCCATTTAGAATCCGGAATAATAAAATCATCTGTATCGCGGTGACGGATTGACGTACAAATAAGTTTAATACATCAAAACAAAGGTAATTTACTGCTCTTTAAGGAAAAAATATCAAAAGAAATCATTTCTCTTCGTTTCTAATGAAAATTTGCACTTTCTTCTTTATTCCTCCCATAAAACGCTGCACACCTCCGGAGTCAACTTCCTTGGCACATTTGTTCCACATTTTGGTCATCTGAGTCGCGTCCCGAGCCGTTTTTCCACTTTTCTACACCTTCCGCTTCATTATTGCCCAAAATCTCTCGATCGGCCGAAACTGCGGGCAGTTGGGTGGATTTATGTTTTTATCGATGAAATCTACGTTATTATCGCGGTACCACTGGATGACTTCTCGGCTGTAGTGGCAACTCGCCAAATCGGGCCAAAACTTTACGGGACCTTTATGGGCTTTAATGAAAGGTAGTACGCGGTTTTTGAGGCATTCTTCCTTGTACAGCTTCGAGTCCAACGTCTTATTCGTCACGAACACTTTGGTCTTTGCTCCGCAGCTGCACATCCCTTGCCAAATCATCAGTTTTTTGGCAAATTTGTCCATAAAAGCAAACTTAAACTTCGCAGGAACATCTCCTCGTGCCGTCGCTATGTAGAATTTTTGGTCAGGAAGCTATCCGAAATCCATTTTGACGTAGGTTTCATCGTCGATGAGCAGGCATCCTTGGTACTTCGTCAAAACCTGCTGGTACAATTTCCGAGCTCGAGTTTTGGTGACGAAACTTTGCTTCAACGTTCTGTTTGGTTGCTTGCTGGCTCGAAAAGAACGATATCCAGCTCGCAAACGAATTCTTCGAACGGTACTGCGAGCAGCAGCGTATTTTTGTGCGATTTCATTATCTGATAGTCCAGGGTTCTCAACACCTTCTGGTTCAGCTTGCGGTCATATGTTCCAGAACGACGCTTACCTTGAGGCACACGATCCACGCTCTTTTGCTCCCTGAAACGTTTGAGCACATCATACACGATTGATTTGGCGATTTTCAACGTTTTTGCGATTTTTATTGCGGACCACGTTGGATTACCAACGTGGGTGTGCAGAATTTTGTCTCTCCTCTCGGCTTCCATCTGGAATAACTTTTCACTCACTGCACGAATCACCGTGAAATTTATACCACAGAAAGCCTAGGTAAACAAACCGCTGTAAAATAATTCTTGCTACGGTCATTTTTCGTGCCGCTGCAACACAATAAGTGATTCCGGATTCTAACTGGACAGAACTTTAGATCTGTAAAAGTGCAGTTTGACTAATTTGATCATGTACTAGGTGGGGTGAAAAGTAAACTTCCTGGGAATGAAAAAAAAAATTAAATGTTTTATTATTTTAATCAATGTAGTCACCTCCAAGCTCGATAAACTTATTCCAGCGATTTTTTAACTTCTTGATCCCGTCCAAAATGTTATTTTCCAGAATATCTGAAAAATACTCCTCCGCGGCGACGAAGATTTCCTCGCGTGAGCTGAATTTTTTATTGATGAGTCATCTTTTGAGGTATGGGAAAATATAATAGTCCGAGGGAGCCAAATCGGGTGAATACGGTGAATGCGGAAGCAATTGGAGCTGTACGTCCTTGATTTTGCGTGGTTGCGATGCTCTTGTGCGCCGGCGCATTGTCTTGCAAAAACAAAATTGTTTTTCTCTTCATGTGAGGCCGTTTTGCAGCGATTTCGGCCTTCAATCGCTTCAATAATACACAATTATACTAAAGGTATTTGAGGGACTACGACAGGAGATGAATCAGCCCAGGGCTGAAAAACTCGATAATCAAGGAACTAAAAAAAAAAAACTAAAGCAGCTACTCGGAAATGGAGCTCTATAAGGTATGTGAAGTTTCATTTCATGACTTTTATTCGTAGTCCGCAGTAGCTCTTTAGAAAAAAAAAATAATCACTATTCGAAGAATGTGTTAGCCCTTTCCCTTTCTTAGTTGTCTAATTTTAAGTTCAGATTAAAAGTTTTGTTGGACGAACACAGCATCTTTTGGAGAATCATTTACCGCTATTTGTTAGACATCTCGTCGCAGACAGCGGTAAAGATCACACTGAACAACTTTAATTGATTAGCTTCCCTTGCCATAATCCAACCACCAGCATGGATTCAGTCAAACTCCCATCCCGCTTTCCATTTTCATTTCCCGAAAAAAAAACCATTTCCAATACGTCGTCGATACGCTTATTTCCGGTCTTGAGCCTTGCCACTCACTACAAACGCATACAAACGCAGCTCTGGTCTGGAAGAGATTGTTCGTCCTGTATCACATCGGAAGCGCCAAATTTCCGTTACTATTCCATTAATAAACTCACTGCACTGCACGGCGCAGCGGAAGAACTGAAAACTAATACTTTTTCATGAAATTTTAATTTATTTAAATTGAAAATCTCTTCACTCTGTGGCTGCACTCCAGGTTCCAGTAGTTCGCCTTCTGAGTTCATTAGAAGCAGAAGCGAAAAAAAAAACCCTTACATCCTGATGGTCCTGATTTTTTCCTCCCTGTATAGGGCTCATTCTATTCAATCAGCGACCCTCAGCGGATCTTCGTTATCGCTCTTTTGGTATCGGAAAGTTGCGTGTTTAGTGCGTGTTTTATGAGATAGTTTTTTCTTCTCTGTGTGCAAGCAACAGAAGGACGAAAAAAATCAGAAGAGATCACTCTGTCCCGAAGATTACCCCGAGAGAAACCGTCCGTTCGCCAAGGGACAAAAACAACGGTCCCTCGTCAAGATCGGATTCCCATTTCCTCAACTTCATCCTCATCCTCGCCGTCATCGAATGCATCCCAATTCCAAATAGTACAAAAAACGCTTTCTCACTCGCTTATGCTTAATTATATCTTTGATTTATATTAATAACAAAAGATCGTCGGATGAATGATGAGCATGGAAATGCGAGGAAAAAAACAGCCTTCCTGTCCCAAGGATCAGTTCGGGAAAAAAAATCACGTGTGAATCCTCGCGCAAGGGAAAAAATACCGTTACACGCGGGTTCTATTTCTTACCCCCTAGAACAGAACAAGGGAACAAGGAACCGCCAAGAGGGTCCTGCTAGGGTTTTTTTTTTATTATTTCTTCGGAGCGGTGATTTTTTCTCTTCATCCCATTTCTTCCCTTGAGCTATTAAAATATGCATAAAAAACGACCCACGGTTAGTCGGAAGGGATACCGTCGCGCATCTTAGAAAATTGTGCGTATGCAGCGTACGGACGCGATCGATCCTTACGGGCATATAGAAAGGAATTGTTCGCAGGAAGCTGAGAGAGAGAGAGAGAAAAAAAAAACTATCCCTGGACCGAAGGAAAAAAACAATTTATTTGTGCTTTCTTCGGGGACTTTTTTTTTTGAAGTTATAACGGATGAACTAACAACAAACACGCTTAAATGGGAGGAGGCATTTGATGAGAAAGTTTACCCAAAATATGCCCGTTTCGCAATTTGAAACAAAGCATGCGGAATGACAAGTGGACCAATATTCCTTGATTCAAATTTGGGTAAATCAATGATGCTAATTGCTTCTTCGCTTAGAAGACATTGGTTGGTAGTACTGGATCAGTTAGTTATTCAGAATTCAAATCGTAAATGAATGTTTGGTTTTTAAAGAATGAAACTGTTCCTTAAAATACACCGTTGCATAAATTCGGAGTGCTCACATCCCATTCTGCGTTAGGAAGCAGAATCTCAAGGGTAGAAATAGATGAACGAGGAAGGAAACAACTTCGCTACCCCTAAGATGCGCGATTCCAGGGCTAAGATCGAAGGGAGATGAATTCTAGAGAAGAGGAAACCATGAAAAAAAAAATCACCATCATCCCTGAGCGACGCTGACTGGGGTCTGATCTTGAAGCGTCATTTTTTGTGTCCGTCGTTGCTTTGCTTGTTTATTAATTTTCTGGAATCATGTTTATAGCTTGATCTAAAAAAAATGTGTTTTTTTTTCTGTTGGATTGTAGGCAAATAATTCAGAAAGTTGTTTTTTGCGTTGGCAATAGTTTGGTGTGAAATTCGAAAGCCATTTGATATTCGAACAATATCTTCACGTCGTCAATACTGGCTCAAAATCTAAAATTGATAACAAATCTGAAGATTGAAGTCTTCTGCCATTTAAGTTTAGTTGTAATGTTTACAAGTGTACACGCATGGTGATATACACTAGGATCGACTCACTTTGAAAAGTATGACAACACACACTTGGATATTGAATCACCATCAAAAGTATCGACTCATCGAGGACAGTAGAATTTTACTATATCAATAAACCTTGATAAACCAGCAGAAATGCTGACTTCAGCAAAGTTGTTAAGAAGGTCAAGAGCTTCCGGAAGGTGGAGAGTATGGTTCTGAATTCGTCGGATTACGTCGCACTACTTAGGGTGCTTTTAAGTGTTCATTTTTAACGAGTTTATATCGTGATCCCGACCACTTAGAAAGTTCGAACCTTCAGCAAAAATGTTCAGAGGGCTAAGGACTTTTGAAGTTTGGTTCGGAATTATTTCATTATGCGCTAGTGGACATGTAGAAGAGTGTATTTTTCAATGATTTTATATCATAATCACGACCACCTAGAAAGGTGGAACCTTCCGCAAAATTGTTCAGGAAGTCAAGAACATTCAGAAACCGGACAGATTGAATCGAAATTTGATCACTACGTGGCTCTAGTGGGCATGTAAAGGAGAGCATTTTTCAACGAGTTTATATCGTGATCCAGACCACCTAGAAAGTTTAAACCCTCAGAAAAGTTGTTCAGAAGTTCAATGACTTTCAAAATGTTCGGAATTCTCTCTTTACGTGGAGCAAGAATGCTTATAAAGTAGAGTATTTTTGAACATTTTTTTATCTTCATTTGAAGAGTATTGGAAATGCAACTAAACAATAAATCTGATGCTGATATAATGCTAATATAATGCTTGTTACATCTGAAATGCAGATAAAGGGTTAATTTATTGCATAATCTAATACTGATTAGTTACTTGTGCAATTTTCACTTCGTTCTTCTTGCTCATGGCTTTTATGCTCGTTGAACGACCTTTTTCCTGCTCACAATTTTCTAGATCAAGTATTTTAGAAACACTTCCTCGTTTATTAGTTTAGGTTTCGATGAGAAATCGAGAAATTTTCCAATCCGTCTGCATCATGGTTTTGCATAAAAGCTCCGCCTGCCAACTGAGCTAATGGACTTCATTATAAAATAGTTCAAAATCTACTTTCATTTCATTTTCATTTTCATTTTGCAGCGTTTGGTGGGGCAATGAGAGCGTAAGTCAGTCCAAAGCCGATGATGGAGGAGGGGTAATGGCGAACTAGTCTATTCAGACCACACGAACTCCATGGAAAGGAACAAGGATAGGTTAGGGTAGGTGGTTAAGGTAGGGCGTTTTGGACCGGTTAAAAATTCTGCAAAAAGAAAATCAAAAATCGTTAATTACAATTCCGCAATACAATGATATACGGCACATCCCGAAAGATAGAGAGAGTCATTCCCTGTAGTTCGTATCAATGTGACCAGGCTATTTGAGATGCCCCTGTAAATTTCATGTTGTTTTTACGCTGCCAGTTGCTATATCAAAGTAACATCTCTCTATGATTTGCTATAATTTGAAAGTCGGCTGTCGTATACCGCACATATTTAAATTATAATTAATATTAGAATTAGAATTGCAATGTAGGTACACTTGGTGTTAAGTTGATGACAATCAATGAATAAACAACAATGAAAGAATTGCCAATGAAAAGTGCACCTCCTGTCGTGTCCCTTAACTACTTGATGTCAGGCGTCTACAAACTGTTTCTAGCCTCGTCTAAGCGTAAATTGCGGTAACGCCCGCCGGTAGCACACCTCTTTCATTCTGAACAAACCCTCCTATGACAAACCCCAGTGATACGATACTCTGAGTTCCTAAACGGTCTAGAAGTCCACTGCATAGGAAATTCTAGGACACAGTTCAAACTTCCGCCTCAAATTGAATATTAAACGTTTTCAAAATTGAATAAATCTATCTATGATTGAATTTTTAGTGATTTGCGGCCCAACCCGCCAATATCACACTCAACTTTAGTGCCTGTATACATGCGTGCTACGACGCGGCTATTAAATAGAAAGAGGAGCGAGTGTGATATTATCACTACTTTGTGTGGCTGGACCTTTGGCTCTCCCATGAATGGTTGATTAGAGAAGAAGGTCATACAATGAGATGACCTAGCAACATCTATCATAAATCAGCTATCACCAATGCATCATTAACATGAGATTAAGCCCTCCCACCAGCGTCTAGGTACAAAATCCAGCCATGGAGAGGGTATAAAATAGTTCAAAATCTACTTACCGCATATTTGTGTGATTTCAAAATTTTAAGGTCTCATCATTTTCTTTTTCAATTAATTTCACACTTGACTTGAGGTTTGACTTACTTCATATTTAATTGATTTCATACTTTGCAAGGTCGATACCAGGATAGATTAACTTTATATTCAAGTGATTCAGGTCTGACTTTCATCATATTCATATGATCCCACAGTATACAGATTTCACTTCGTATATAAGCAGTTCCAAACATTTTAGGACTTATTTATAACATTTTCATATGGTATGAATCTTTAACTCAAGTTATTTTAAGCATTTCAGTGCTGATTCCAACTTCTTGAGGGTTAAATAACTTAGTATTCAAGTGATTTAAGATTGATTCACTTCATATTCATGTAAATCTATGCTTACCACGGCTTAGTCACTTAATATTAAAATGCTCTTAAGCTTTTCATGGCTGATTAACTTCATATTTAAGTAATTCCAAACTTCTCAGGCTTAACTCATTTCACATTCAAGTGTTTGATTCCAGATTCTTGAGGACTTACTAACTTGAATACTAAGTATGTTTTACTTCATATTCAAGTGGTTCCTTTCTTTCCAGGGCTAACATACTTCATATTCAAGTAGTATGGCTTTGAAATCAGGGCTGATTCCAAAATTTTGCGGACTAAATAAATTAGTTTTCAAGTGACTAAAAATCTACATATATCTACATATGTTACTCCAAACTTTAAAAGGCTGATATTGAAGTGATTTCAATCTTGTCTGGGCTGATAACCTTCATATTCAAGTCATTCTAATTCAGATCTAACTCACTTTGTTTTCAAGTGATTTAAGACTAATTTACCTACATTTAATGGGTTTCAAAATGTTTATGTTCGATTCACTTGGATTTTAATTCATTTCACACTTTTTAGGACTGACTTATGTTATTTACAAGAGATTTCAAACTTTTAAGAGTGAATTCAAAAATTTTCAGAATTCACTTATTTTAAAGTCAAGTTATGTATCAATGACTCACATAATATTCTTATGATTTCACGCTTTGCTGATATGTTTCACTTCGTATTGACATGAAACCAAACATTTTACGACTTATTCACTCCATTTCCAGGTGATTTCAATGTTGTCAGGACAAACGCACCTTACATCCCAAGCAACACAGCTTGTATTAAACAAGTTGAAAGTACTGTCAAATGACAAAAACAGGTTATCAATTTAAGTGTTTAATACTTTATTTCATACTTTAATATGGCGTAAAAAGCGCAAAAAGTGAAGCCTCATAAAACACAAAATGGAAAAAATTATCCTCATACAAAAATATAAACATCGCCAAGCGTGAGATTTGAACACTTGTCCTTGGCGTGATTGGTTTGTAGATTCTTTGCTAAGCCAACTCCGATTGTTGAAAAGTTAACTCTGAATATCTGTGATTTGCTTCCCGTGTGCAGTGAAACTAAAGGGTGTCCACAGTTAAATTGCATCACTTTAAACTCGTCCTTAAAAACAAGTCTCTCAACCGATTGTCATGAAATATTCAGGGAATAAAATACAATGTATAATTTTTCTTCTTAATACCACGCATAAGATTTTGTACAACGCTTGAACCGATTTTTTTCCGGCTTTCAACCATAACTTCAACATTTTCTGTTCGGTAGTGACAACTTTAGGATGCTTACAAAGATTGTGCTTCATTATAGCCCAATATTTTTCAATTGGCCGCAACTCGGGAGAGTTTGGTGGATTAAGATCCTTCGGCACGAAATTGACACTATTCGTCTTGTACCAGTCCAGAACATCCTTGGAGTAGTGACAAGAGGCTAGGTCCGGCCAAAAAATTTAAGGAACGTTGTGTGTTTTGAGAAACGGAAGCAGTCGTTTTTTCAGGCATTCATTCATGTATACTCCGTTTACCACACGAACAAATCCCCTGCCAAATCATGAATTTCTTGGGGAACTTTGACACTTGCTGTTGCCGGGAATTTGTTTAAAGTCCGCTTTTACGTGTGTTCCATCGTCCATGATGCAGCAGTATGGTTTCGTCAACATTTGTGTGTACTGTGTGTACTGTGTTTTAGCTGTCCTTTTCTGCTTTTCATTGCGGTTTGGAGCTTTCTGAACTTTGAATAAACGGAGCCCGGCTCGTTTCTCGGCTTTCTTTACGAAACTTTTGGTCAAGTGCAGCTTTTCGCGACATCCCGAACGGAACAGTTGGGTTTGTGTTTAAAGGCAGCAACCACTCGCTTGTGATGCTTCACATAGTACGGAACACCTTTTATACCACTCACCTTCTTCCGATCGACAGTTAAACGTTCCCTGACTCGAGACACTGTAGACTGGTGAATTTTCAACATCTTTCCGATGGCTCGGCGCGAAAGAAGTGGGTTGTCGAGGTGCGTGTGCAAAATGTTCTCGCGCCCTTGCTGTTCTTTCGACTCAATTTTCGAAACTACGACACATTTCACAATGAAACTCACGCAGTGTGAACAATATACGCTGAGGTCATTTCAACCAAAATTTTGTTGAAATCAACCCAAAGGGCGAAATGTTACAGCTTATTGAAAGTGATGCCCTTGAGGTCCATGGAAATCTCGCACGCTCTCAGATCTCATCCAGGTTCTCACATTAGGGCACGCACCTTCACTGCTTCTTCCAGGACATGTTCGGCCGGTTTTTTGCAAGCCCAATCCTTCCGCGCGGTATCCCTCTTTAAGTCGAGGATAATTTCACCAGTGCGACTACGACGTATACTGCGCACATCGGTGCCCAGTTCCACGAGCTTTGCGTCTACGAATTGACGATGAGAGTCTCACCACGGTTACGCTTCAGAGCCCCGTTACGTCGGGCCTTTTCTTTTTTCGGTTTATCTGTTATTTTTTTTTGCGCCTGGGCCATCCTATTTCTAACCGGCCGTTGTTAGGCAGGAGGATGGTCCCGCCGACCCCGATGGCACATTTACGTAGGTCTTGGGGCCATTGGAGAGCTTGGCCACCAGCCGCTTCTTTGAAGTGCCGGGTGCCATTTCACTGGGTGATTGTCTCGCACGCTTGGACGGCTCTGCTCCCATGGTGAAACCTTCCACGGAGACGAAAACGCCCGTCTGCTTGTGCTGCTTGTTACAAGTCTAGCAATTTCTCTGGCTGTTTGGTCGGCTAGTGACTTGGCCTCTAACTTTTCACGCTCTTTAGGGCCTGTTCATAAACCACGTACTCTTTTTTTAATCTCAGGCCCCTCCCCCCTTTCACTTAAATGACTTTTCTCCATACATTGTTTTGAAATTTCGTATAAAGCGTAGACTTTGGTCAGACGCTCCGCCCAGAAAAGTCTACGTGGTTTATGAACAGCCCCTTACATGCAGCTTGCATGGACCTCCGAAGCTTCATCAAGCTTTGCTTCAGGTTCTTGCTGATGTTGCTACGCGTCGACGAGAAGTCGATGATAGCGTTCAGTTCCCGCTTCCTTTCCATGCGTCTCGTAACCACACCGTCCTGCTCGATGGAGACCTACTTTATCCACTTCTGGTGAATGGGTCGTCATCGGAGAGAAAGGTCCACTCGAACAAATAGTAATAGCCTTTGAGATTTGTTTGATCTCCATGTTGTTGGAGGTCAGCCACTATCCAAGACCACATTGGGTCATTCATCACACAGCATCTGTATCTGGTCAACATCTCCGTGTAGAGCTTCCTAGCACGGGTCTTGGCAACAGTTTGCTACCGTTCATCGTGGTTTGGGCAGTTTTGAGCCTTGTATGCACGTAGTCCAGCGAAACGTCTACCTTTCTGGCAACATCACGAGTTGAAATGTTGAGATTTCAGTTGAAATAACCCTTAACCTTTCCCTCCGTCATCCTCCATGCTGCTCCCAGTTTCCTTCCTGCTCCGCGCTTGTGATCCGAAGTCAACCGGTCGTTGAACCTTTTTAGTACTCTTGATATGGTTGAATTGCAGTTTTGTCAGCGTTTTTCCCGAAGCACGATGGGACAGCTCCGGATTTTTCATGTGCGCGAATTTTTTTTTTATGAATCTCCACTTGACTCGCAATTCACAGTTAACAATACTCTTCCAAGAGGAACTGTGCAAAGTTTGGTTAATTTCTGTTCGGTGGTAAAAAGGTAACAGCCAGTTGTAAGTGTTGAAATATTTTCGTGTTCGCACTTTATAACTTCTTCCCTTTGGACGAATCAGTCTTAATATTTCTATACATTTCTTTAACACATTTTTGATTTCACAGTGGATTGATAGACAATTTTTACGTGGACCAAATGTTTTTGAAATAATTAATTAAATTAATAAATTATCATATTTACTTTTAATAGAGCTTCAGAAGATTTAACTCGTTGGAAATGTTTAATTTTCCATCACGAGTCCCCTCACTTTATCGTTAACCTGTTTCTGGAGATATGGTTAAGCTATGTTTAAAAATAATATGCAACAATCCGGTACTAATTGAAAAACTTCACTTGATCACTTTTTCTAAAAAAAAATAAAAAATTGAAACACTTTTTTAACCTATCACTAAAGGGTGTATTCGATAAAAATGGCACACACACATATATACTCATCAAAATTAAACTGATTATCGGATTTTCTTGAAATTTTCAGGGAATGAAGAACTACTAATGAGTTTTGATTTACAACATTTGTTTTATTCAATTTCGTCTCCCATCCCGAATGCCCGCATCTTCCTTTTCACTCCACCCATCAAATTTTGTACAACCGATTTTCCCAGTGTTTTTGTTGTTTTTACCCAAATTTTCTTCAATTCTAGCTCTGTTTTTATTGTTTTGGGATGTTTGCGAAGTTTCGTTTTCATAATTGCCCAGAATTTTTCAATTGGACGAAGTTTCTGTGAATTTGGTGGGTTCATATCCTTTGGCACAAAATTGACTCCGTTGGCTCGGTACCACTCCAATACGTTTCGAGCATAGTGGCAGGATGCTAGATCAGGCCAAAACAGAGTTGATCCTTTGTGCTTCTTAATGAATGGCAAGAGACGCTTCTTAAGGCACTCTTCCGTGTAAATCGCACCTTTTATTGTTCCGGAAGTGATGAAGGGAGCACTTATTTCACCACATCCGCAAATCGCCTGCCAGATTAGAAACTTCTTTGCGAATTTCGATAGTTTCTTCTTTCGAACATCCTCCGGAACATCGACTTGGCAACGAAGTATTCTTGCCCAGGAAGTTGACGGAAGTCGGCCTTGACGTATGTTTCGTCATCCATCACGATGCAACCGGATTTTGTGAGCAGCTTCGTGTAAAGTTTCCGGGCGCGGGTTTTCGCAGTGATGTTTTGTTTTTCATTCCGGTTTGGGGCTTTTTGCACTTTGTAAACATGTAACCCAGCACGCTTCATGGTTTTCTGCACAAAACCGACTGACACCTTAGACTTTTTAGCGACATCGCGAATTGACATGTTTGGACGGTTCTTGAATTGTTGTACGACTTTCCTGGCCATTTTACTGTCCATTGGACCACTTTTACGACCACTCCCTTCCTTCCTTTGGACACTCAGACGCTCCTTGAAGGTTCTTATTACACGAGACACAGTTGTATTTGCAATTCCAAGCCTTTTAGCAATCCACCGGTGGGACGCCCCTGGATTTTGATCGTGAGTGCACAAAATTTCCTCACGGACAATTTCTTGTTTCGACGACATGACTGGAACTACTGAATGTATAACTATGAAACTTGGCAGATGTAAATAATACACTATAGGTAAGATCTACTCAAATTTCGAGGTTTTTTACTCATACGATTCAAATGTTACAGAAGATATTCTGTGTGCCTTTTTTATCGAATACACCCTATAGTAAACGCGAGCAAATTCCGTTAAATTCCACCACAGATAGCTTATCTTTTCAGACAGATAGGCTTATTTCGTCTGCGACTTAGGGAACGTCCATTAATTACGTCACGCAAAAATTGACTTTTTATTAACCCCCCCCCCCCCCCCCCCCCTTGACACTTTTTTTGTATGAACCTTCGATTTTTTTTGTATGGATCGTTACGTTTTCCTAAACCCCCCCACCCCCCTTACTGCGTGACATAATTAATGGACCTTCCCTTATAGACTCCTTCAGTGTCGCGTACTCCGGTATTGTTTAGGGTATTTTGTTGATTCTTCAAGAAGATTTGATGAATGGCCAATAGTAAATCCGTATGAAACTGCAATAACGGTGTAGCAAGTATTTTTGCATCTCATGTTGCCTGGGAAACGTATTTTAAATAGTGTAAATCCTGCATTACCGTTTTTACGAACTGGGGTTTTGGATCAATTTTATTCTCTGATTTTAAATTCATAAGCTAGCTAATGTCTTGCTATTAAGGTTGCTCTAATGTCTGCCTATTATTAATATATAAAATGCTCACATTGTTTGAATTGCATTCCACTCACGCTACTGAATGGGGAAAACTATCAGTGAATACAGCCAGCAAAAAAAAAACAAATCAAACCGCACAGGTCCGGTACCCATCCCGTCCTGTAAGAGCAAAAGAGACAAAAGCCAGAAAAATAAAACCTCTATTGCTTGAAGTAGTTCATCTATTAAACTTCGCCTCAGCAAGCCGAGTTAGAATTAGCATCCTGTCCCGTTTGGGCACCCGCAGAATCTCAGCTCCACATACATTACCTTCTGTAGACGATCTCAGCTATTTCCGAACGATATATTGCACTCCTCAATCAACCCTACTCTCTCATTCATCCTTCGTCTTCGTCCAATGGCTCTTGCATGCGAGCAGAGAGAATACCAGCCTCAGCACGGTAGGTACCGTTAGCTTGAGTGTAAACACATACGCACACCCAAACCCACACATGCGGGGAACGGAACGGATGAGGACCTCCGCAGCCGACGACGGATGATTGCATTCTGAAGAAGGACGCAGCAAGGCACGAAATTTCGAACCATCCCGTCTCGACGTGTGCAGGAGGGGAAGTGCTGCGAGAGCGAGCGGTCTGGATGGGAGAGAGCGCAAGAGAGCCGCCGAAACACATGTGCTGCACACACATTCACTCACTTGTATGCAAGAAATGGTCATCCAAGGGTAAAAAAAAAACTTGGGAAGGAACCCCAGAGCGTTTTTTTTTCCTCTATTCCTTTGCGTGCGAGAGGGACTGTGAGAATGTGTGGAAAAGACATGCGAGTGTGTAGTTTTTTATGTCCATCCTGTACCAAGCAGCAGCCGTCGGTCGTCCTCGCTTCCTCTCCTGCTCGCACTGCCATGGTCATACACAGCACTTTTGCTTGCTGCCCGTCGGTCGAGGAGAATGAGTGAAGTAGCGCGCGCGGAGGATATTATTAGAAACCCCGTACGGTACATGGCAAGAGAGAAGAAGTGTGGTGGTGGTGGTGGCGGTTTTCAAAGAAGAGGACGATGGTTTTTCGGAAAAATCTCCCAGTCCAGGCAGTCAGTGCAATTCCAAAGACCGAATGAGACGGTATCGAAGACGAAGGTTGAACATTCATACGGCGGGATATCGTTAGTGGATAAACAGAGTCGCCTTCGTCGTCCAGCAATTGTTGGATCATTCACATCAGCAGCAATCCTCAACAGAGACGTTCATCCCAAAGTGGGAAAGAGAGAGAACCGGCACACATAAAAAACGGACGTGCGTGTCGTCTTTCCAATTGATGGTGGTATGTTGTGTGTGCTGCCGTTGATGGGAAGAAGGACCACAGGATATCAGTCCCCCAGGTCGTCAACGTGTGTTCAGAAACAAAAAAGACGTGTCCCAGGAAGGTTGTCTGTCCGGGTCCGGTCGATCGGAAGTGTACGTGTCATTTTTTGAAAAGAACTGGACGACCACCAACGCGCGCGTGTGAAACTGGACCGATGATGATCGCTCGTGAAAAGGATAATAATTACCAACAACAGTGAAGCTTTTGTTTTGGGGCCGGATCGTTCACTCGGGTGTGTGGGTTTTTTTTTGTGAGGGTGAGCGAATTTCGGCGGACCACACACACTTCATTCATTGTTTCGAAAAAAACGGTGCTTTTGTTTATTTTTCTATTTGTTTGCGAATGAAGTTTGGCGCCGTTCCCGATCAAAGCGATCTCCACTCACACTCACCGGAAGAACAAAAGAAGGTCGGTGTGTGTTCGTGCTAGTGTTTAACAATACGGCATTTTAACTAGTAGAATAATCACCAGAAGTGCCATGAGCAGAACCGTTGCCGGAGGCAAATCGTTGCACAGCCGGAACGAACGCGAAAAGTGCTAGGATTGTGATATTTTCGGTGTTGAAGTGTGATCATTGGGAAATCGGTGCTCAACCGGAAGTGCATGCATTTAGATGAATTATTTTCTGCACAGCGAGTGGTACAACGAGCGGTACAGGAAGATGCTGTCCACCAGCGAGGATGCCGGATTCTACTCCCACAATCGTGACCGTGAGTGCTTTTTTTTTTTTTTTTTTTTTTTTTAGGGAAATGTGATTTCTATTTCATCGTTTGTTTACTTGATGGTCCTGAACTGAACAACGGAACTGACTTGTTGAAAAGAGGGTGGTTTTTATCGCTTGTGGTGGGAAATAATGCAATAATTAGTGTATGATCAGACGAAAAATTTCTGACGTGCTGATGATTGGCAGAATTCAATTCAGGATTTCAAGTGTACATAGTGAAAGCGATGTTTCATGTTGAACGTTTATTGCTTAAGTTAATATAATGAGTATTTTTTTTAAATTTATTCAAGTGTTTTTTCTGTTTTTAATATTTTCAAATGTCGTTGCATAAAACAGAGATATTCCGTTTTCAACCTTTTAATGCTTTTCTTCAATTAAAAAACGTTGATAATGTTTGAAACTAGATGTTTCCATAATGCTGTATATATTCATTTCGATCCAATGCGATTGATTTGCCGATAACTTGTTCCAGAAATTGATTTTCATATATTATTATACTATATCATGATGATGAAGTTGTTCTGCTTAGTTGATTTTATAAATTTGTCCCATAATGCATTGTTCTAACTTTTATATCGAAGATGTGTTAGCGCAATAGTTGGAATATTCAAATGATATTCATCATAGAGTGTCTTTTGAATATGTCAGAGAATATAGCACTTTCTATGTATTTTTTTACACGGATTGTTTTCGGCGATAACTCCGAAACGGAACAACTTAACGACCTAATTCAAATCACATTTTTCGTTTAGAATAAAAAGGTTATCATATGGCAGTTTTTCAAAAAAAAAAAATCAATTTTTGGTGAAAATATTCAAAATTTTAAAAACTTTGTTTTGACCATTGCATGAAAAGGTAACCCATGCAAACAAAACCGAAGTAATTTAAAATATTCATGTATGTTAATTGATCAACTCTATTTAGTCTTTTTTTTACGCGGTTTCATATTAAAAGTGGAACGTATCCCCCGTGTAGCTTCTGAGACAAGTTAACAGCAAATTTATCCTAACAGTCATATTGACTGTTTACGGCGCTAGTGATCGCAGAATGATCTAATTTAATTTATGTTTTTCATGAGTAACGACTTCCAGTTTGTAGCGTAATTTAAATGTCATTATTGTACTTTTGTACACTTAGAAAGAGGAGCCTATGAGACATAATTTAAGTTCGATAATTATCATGAAAAAAAATCTAAAGCTTCAGTTGAACCAAGTTCTGAATGCATAAAAAAGGAATTCGTGAACCTGCTTCATACCATGAACTCTAAGCGTACTAAATCAGTCTTTTTGCCATTCGGCCATATATACATTAGACCATAAACACAAAAATTCACATTTTCAACGGGCCAACCCCCAGTTTTGTGTCTCCAACACTCTCTGAAAGTTTGTTTGTTACTGAGCTGGCGATTCAGAATTTAAGCTTATATTGGTTTATGCTTTCCATATAAGATCAGAATTTCTGATGATGTTCATGACATTTAAGATACGGAATGATAAAAATCCTTTTAACCTACTCCAACATCCTTATAACCAACATTGTAGCGGACAGGCATTCACTTAAACATAAAATGGATTTATTACACTTTAATTGTGGATTAATTACGTGATAGTGTTTACTTAAACGTCACCAAATTACCAATTCCTCGAATCTAAATAATGTTCCATCAAAGAAGTAATTGGCAACTGCAATCATCAATATTTTATCATTAAAGCTCAACTAAAATAGGTTCTCAAATGGTTGAGCGGCAAACAAGAATGTGACATAAATACATATATAACCAGTTTACGGAGCCATAGGCAATGTTTGAGTATCCCGACCCCTCCCGACAAAAAATTTCAAAATTATAACAAATATTGTTACAACTAACTAATTATGATATGAATTTGTTAAAGACGTTTTCATCTGGACAATTTTATAACATAAAGACTGGACTCGGAAAAAATGAGACACACAAAAATGATCACCAAAAATTCATTTTAAATCGGATACTTCTCAAATGTTCAGGGATTAAATAACTATATATTAGCTATGTTTTGGCATAATTTATTTATTGAATTTCTTCCCCCAAGCTGAATGCTCGTACATTTCTCTTAACACTGCTCATGAGATCTTGGGCGAGGCTTTGTCCATCTTCCTTACACAATTTCTCCCAGTTTTTCTTCAAAACTTCATCGGTTTTGAATGTTTTTCCACTTTTCATCAACTTCTTCTTCATTATCGCCCAAAACTTTTCGATCGGACGAAGTTCTGGTGTATTTGGCGGGTTCGCCTCCTTCGGGACCACATTAACGCCCTTCGCTTCGTACCAATCCATTAGAGGCTTGGCGTAATGGCACGAAGCGAGATCCGGCCAGAACAGCGAAGGACCACGGTGAGAGCGGAAGAAGGGCAGCAAGCGCTTCTGCAAGCATTCTTCTCGATAAATCTGCCCGTTTATGGTGCCGGTTGTAACGAACGGCTTGCTGTACCGTCCGCAGATCACCTGCCACAACAGGTACTTCTTCGCGAATTTGTCCATCTTTCTCTTCCGGAACCTCCATGCGGGACGTACCGACAAAAAACTCGAGGTCGGGGATTTGTTTGGTGTCCGCCTTGATATATGTCTCGTCGTCCATGACGAGACAGCCTGGCTTGACCAGCCACTCACGGTACAGTTTCCGCGCACGCAATTTGGCCACCGTGTTTTGCTTGTCAGTCCGCTTTGGCGCCTTCCTGACCTTAAAAACACGTAGCCCAGCCCGCTTCATGGTCTGCTGGACAAACCACTTCGGCGAATTGACCTTTTTGGCCACGTCTCGGGTGGAAAGTTTCCGATTATTTTTAAAGTACTGTCTTATCTTCCGCGCCTTCTCTGGATATTCCGTTTTCGGTTTTCGGCCGCTTCCAGCGCGCCGCTTGATGGTCTTCGTCTCCTGGAACATCTTCACAACGCGGGACACGATGGAATGGTGGATTCCAAGCCTTTTGCCGATCCATCTGTGCGACTGACCAGGATTATCGATCACCGCGCCCAAGATTTGCTGGCGTAGCTCTTCTTGTTTCGAATGCATCTTGAAAACTACCTGCAAGATTGCGATAAAATGTTGCACACATAAACATAACACTCTTAACTAGTATTACCCAAAAGTTCATTAATTTTTACCCACGCGATAAAAAGTTACATCCAAAACAAAGTGTCGCATTTTTTCCGAGTCCAGTCTTTATTTATAACAAATTCATGTATAATGCTCTAGGAGGCACAATCTGCGTAAAAAAATTTATTAATTCTAACAATAGCTGATATACACACTCAGAAATTATGAGTTTTACCCGAGACGTAATTCATGTTTGTAAACAGTCGGGGGACGTAAATAAAGATTTTCGGTAAAAGTATGTCTCCTGAAACTGACAAATACGCAATTCGACAAAAGATGTGTTTGATTGAATTTATTTTCTCATCACTTTCAACTCATTCTTGTGTGCTAAAGGCCGCTTGCATGTGTCGGTCTCAGGGGACAGAAATTTACATGACATTTTGGTAGTGTTTAGTTTTGCTACATCGCAACAAAACTGTTACAAAGCTTGTTTTGTATATGTTATGTCTATATCATAATTTTCTATTATTTTGTTACCTCTTGAGGATTTTTTGTAGCGATCTCTGTTATTTTAACTATATCTGCGATCTAAATTTTAACAACCGCTTAACTTCTTCTTGTTCCTGTGCAATTCTAGCTGACTCTTCTTTTTTTTACTGATCTCCGTTGACATGCATTCGGTGAATTGTATCACCGCGCGATCGCGAGTATCCATCTCTTTCGGTAACGAATTTCGATGACCTCCAGCATTATGTCAGCTTCTTCCATTTCTTCTACCAGCACCTCTATCGTTTCCAATCCCAGCTCTCCTTCAGCCTCTGGCTACGGCACATCCGTGAGTTTCCACAGTCTGTCGTTCTGCTCCTTTTCTTGCCGACGCACTTCCGGCTGTCGGCAAGAAACAGTCCGAGTATTACGCATGGGACAAGAAGCCATCAGATGTCCCTCTTCCTTACAGATGAATCATTTGTCCTTGTTGCCTTGGTTATATATACATATATCTCTCTTCCGACTGGCGAAGAGCAGCGATAACGGGATATCCTATTTCACGTCCATTTACGCGCCACGCACATCAGTCCGAAGCTAGGAATCTCCGGAAAGTTCTCCTTTTCTTTTACGCGTCCATATTTCGAAAACACCGCCACGATCTCCCGGTCGCGAAATATATTATGCTGGGCATGCGACATGTGCTTTTTTACCTTTTTTGTCATTCCCATAATGGAAAAACAGTTCGTTCGAGTTGGCGGTCAACGCGTGCAACATCGACCGCTCAGACTTGAACTTGACGAAGAGGGACTTTTGCTCTGCTATCCTATATGTAGCTTCAATTTCATGAAGCTCCGCATCTAATCCTTTGACGAAATAAGCCACATCGCCTTAGGCTAGTTTGTCCGCTACATTGCCGAAGGTAAATCGGACAGTATTTTTCAACTAACACATTGCTGCTACAACACAAGAGACCGGGATGATGAAACAAGAACATTGCACATCGATTAGAATGCCGTTGAGATGAAGGCTATCGCGTGAACAAACAAAACTATCAACCGTCCCAATCGAAAGCATAAAAATAACTGACATAAATGCATGCTTGATAATTATTGGCCTAACATTAGAGTAAAATCTGACAAAAATAAAACGTGTCTGATTTGTTTTTTTAACGTTCTGAACAATGCTTGTTTCTGGAAATATGGACGACTTGTCTTGCTACATCTTGCAAACAATATATCAGGCATAAACAAACATGTCGCGGCTTCATAATATTGAACAGAATGACAATTCTAAATTTGAGTTATATAATTCTCATTATTATATTGTCGGTGGTACATGGCAGCTTTAATGTATGTTAAGTCTAAAATGATCACTTGAAAAGAAAACGATTAATTTCGTCCTTTGTGACGATCCGTTACGACAATGCGATGTAACGATTTGCGTGAATTTGACACAGATTTCCAATTGAAGTTTGAATTGCCCAACTGTTTCGCCATGGTTGCAAATCAAGGGTTTCTAGGGTCAGGGTTTCTACGATTCATAGGTTGATTCACCATCAGATGGCAAAAATCGTTAAATTCAGTCCATTTTTTAAATTGCATACGTTATGTGCACCTGGTGCACTGCACGGCATAATACTGATCTCCGCTATCTTTCGTTGGATTTGCCTTAAATACATAGCAAAATGAAAGCGCAGAGTTACTATCAGAATCCTGAAAAGGATTTTCTAATTATCCTGAGCATGAATTGTTAAGAATTTCAAGCTTGATTCAATTGGAACGCAAAGCAAGGTTCCATGCAAAATCAAATCAATCGACATCTCGAGAAGGATCAACTTCAGATTCCGCGAACAATTCGTTCACAACCCAAGAGACATTTATCATCATCTGGGTTAAAATACGGCAGGATTCACAAGAAACATGCTGATTCCGATTCAATCACATTCCAGCAAATGTTTTACACATAGTATCGCTAGAGACTCAACTGAATTCCCGAGAAACCTCTTCTGAAAAGCTAGGTCGAGGCACAATTCCTTCACCACGCAAGAGCTGCTTTGAATTCTAGAAAGGTTTACCGAAAATTCTGGTCTTGATTGAGTTTGAACGAAGACAGAAACACTTTCAAAATACTGACGAAAAATTGCTTTTAAAAATCAGTGAGCTGTATTCACAATGTGGAACAAGAAAAACTCACAACTTGAGTAAGATTCACTTACAACCCTCATCAGGTTTTGTGGCGCGTTCTGATCAGGTTACACTTCCCAAGTAACACACATCCGTTACTATGGTTGTAGCAACAGGATGGAGACCAAAATGAATGAGTACCATCAGCCGCAAAAGATAAGATGGTTTGCGTTCAGTTTTATAAAAAGACTTTGCTTGGATAAGTTAACATAGATGTTTTATATTAAATCATACCATCATGTTTTATATTAAATCATAACAGCCAAGAATAGTACATAGAGTTACTAAAAACCAAAAAAATGTATTGAACCGGCATGTAGCAAGTTTTTTTTTTAAAGGCGGAGAAATATTGGAACAAATGCAGTTACAGCTTAACAGAGCTTCACAAATCATTGGCTCAAAACGTTCAATTGGAAAGGAAAGAAGTTCAATTAGGTAGAATTTGGTGAGTTCATTCCAGTAATGGAACACATGTATATGCTCATTTTAATTCACATCTTCTTCATTTTCGTTGCCAAATTTTTCAGATTTTTCTCTCATTGACTGTAAGAAAAATAGGCACACAGATATTAGCTTCCACCTCTACTTAGTCATATTTTTCATAATTGGAATGAACTCACCAAACTCTAATGTTTGAAATTTTACGATTTTTCGATCTCTTTGGAAAACTTGAATCGAAAATTTGTAGAACTCCTATAAGTTGTGGATATTTGAATATTTCTTTGGATTTTTAAAACAAAAAATCCTCTTCGTGTTAGAACACATTTTTGAGTGTTCACGGGCTGTGTTTTCTAGGCTTTTACCATAAGACTTGAATAGAATAGTGTTTTCTTGTTGAAGATCGAAATTATTAACAAGGTAAAACTTTTTTCAACGAGACACCTCTAGAGTTAATTCAATGATATGATAGAGAGCAAAATCGCTGGTATTCTTCGATTTGACAGTCGAAAAACTGAAGAGGATCATTGTGAGTGGCAATCTATCTGTCACGTACAATGTTTTTAGTGATGGATTTAAATAGCGATGGAAATTCGATTTAGTGATGTAGAAAAACGCAGTAGAAGAAACGCTCTGAGAGTGATATATCTGAAATAATTCTAGAGGTAACCCACACGACCAATTGGTGGAAATATCTTTGAGGACATATGTATATCTTTTTTTTTCCAATTATTCAGAACCTCTAACAGAATTTGCTAGAGTTGGTACTCAGGGATTTTGAGGCCAAACTGCCGTTCTGAAAAAGTTTATAAAACGTCAGATGTTAGTTTATGGACTGCCAAGACTATTTTAATACATGAAGGAAATTCTCCAGCAATTTTAAACGAAGTCCGGAGAAAAGCATCAAGATTATTGAACCCAACCTTTTGTTTTGAAAAAGTTGACTAGTCCTCGGAAGGCAGTTTATCGAAGGCCTGGAGTCGTAAAATATAAAGGTGATTTTTCAGAAGGCCTAAACAAAGGTAGGAAGCCCTGTAGTAAATGTATAGATATTGAACCCCAAATGGACGAATTCAGGTTGAAAAACGAAGAAGACACCGAGTGGTGATAATTCTGACAGCTCCCATGTTAAAGTATAGGACGAGACTTTTAAAATGCTTCTAGAAAATTCAAATGAAATTCTAATTAAAAGCGGTTTGTTGTATGATGTAAGAAAAATCCAAAACTGCACAATAAGGGCATTAATTTAATTTTATTTTTATTTTTCTGAAAATGAAAATCTAATCTGATGTAAATTTAAGCCCGATAACGTCTGAATTTAGCATGTTGTACGAAAGATTGCAAACATTGTTGTATGGCGCATTAAAGATTGCAAACAATTTCGTTGTTTACGCCTCCTTTGGCTTGGAATTAAACGAGGGGACATTTTACGCGCCTGTTAAAATTCATTATTTTTTTCTGTGTAGTAATTTTATGCGAGCATTATGACTGATCGTGCAGGCGTCAACCCCAGCGTAGTGGTTAGCATCCAAACCTCTCACGCCAAAGTCACGAGTTCGAATCTCACCCCCGGACAAATTGCGAAAATCTTCAAAGAGGCTCGAGGCTGAAAATCTCGATAATCAAAACACAAACTTAATAAAAACAGATCGTGCAGAGCTCCAGGTGCTCATATGTACGGGATTCCATAAGCATGATTGTCTCTCACCCCAGTCGATCTGGTATCAATTTCAGTCGGTGCCGTTGGAATTTTCTGAGACAAACATTTCTGATCACGTCTTCCTTCGAATGGAAAGTAAAGCCGTTGGTCCTGGCCCGTGTGTTGATGGGTTCGATATGAAGGGTCCAGGTCGTCTTCCTGGCGTAACGAACCAGTCTTATGCTGAAAGTCACGTAAATACGAAACACATAAACACTTACAGCTCTCATCATTTTTCATAGGAACGTTAATATCATCATCAAAATTGAAAAACGTTGTTTTTTCGTTCATAAAACATAATGCTTGAGCCAAATTCGCTAAAACCATTTGAAATTTACATGTGGATTGCTATGGGGAAAAGTTAGGGTATGTTCATACTTTTTAATGTTTTTTTTTGTGTCAGCCTGAGGCTGATTCATTACGGCAGGAGACGACATGGTTCCTACTTATCGAACCTATCAACACATGGACCGGGACCAACGGCTTCACTTTCCATTCGAAGGATGACGTGATCAGAAATGTTTGTATCAGAAAATTCCAACGGCACCGACTGAAATTGATGTTTTCCGTTCATTGTTTAATAGTCTTCTTTCTTTCTTCAGCATTCCAAGCTTATTGCTTTCACAATTAGCGTATTGCTTACTCTCAACTCAGTGTTCTAAATGTCTTTTTATTAAATTTTTACAATTACTTATTTTTCTAAATTAGTGTTCTAAATGCACTTCCACAGTTATTAATTGAGAGCTTTCGATGACAGGTACCATTTTTGCATTAGTATAATTGCGTGGCAAGTGCAATCATATCCTATGCCCAGGGAGTCGAGAAATTTTCCTAGACCACACCGGGAATCGAACCCAGCCACTTCTAGCATGGTGTTCCTTTGTAGCCTGCGCCTTTACCGACTGAGCTAAGGGAGGACCCAACAAATTCACAAATTCTTCCGACGAAAAGTTCCAAAACTATTTTTATACGAAATAAAAAACCCACTGTTAATAGTTAACAACTTTTGTTACTTAATTTTTTTCGAAAAGTCATCGTCAGCAGAATTCTAGCTGAGAAAATTATCTATTTGTTTAGCTGTATATATTTAACAATCGATACGCTGGGTTGATAGAGTGGTTCAAGCACAAAATTTGAGGTTCTCAATGTACGGTACAAAGAAATTCAGCGTTTATTCAGGCATTAAATTTTAAAAATGTTGTTTTTAATAATCGAATAATGTTTCTTACGACATTTTTTTTAGCATGAACATGATTGACCGCCCGAGTTTGCGACTCCGTTACTGCCAGATCAGCTGTTATTACACAGAGAACCAACAGATGATGCTTGGGACTAGCATACATCCTCAATGTGTAAGAACTGCTGATCCCAAACTAAGGCAATACCGGCCCGAATGCAGGCCAAGCAGGGAATGGGTAGGAATATGTTGACGTGATACTCGCTTTGAAGGAAGCCGAGAACACCTCTGCACTTCCACGAGAAATCACTGGGATGTTGTATTAAATGGTAGGGTTGCAGCGGGATCCGTTTTGGTGAACGGTGCGCTGAATTGAACTGACGTTGGTAGCGAATAAGATATTCAACTATGTTCCCGATTTATTCGCTGTACAGAGATGCACATTAAAGTTATTCAAATTTTGGCACCGATTTAAACCAACAGTAATGATGCTGTTGGGCCACTCACAAGTGTGGGTGTTTTATTTCAGCAGAATTCAACAATATGTTAAAACATCAAGTTTGAGGACCGATTCAAACCGACAGTAGGGATGCTATTGAGGCCACTCACAAGTGTGGGTGGTTTATTTCAATGGAATTCAAGAATACGTTAAAACATCAAGTTTGAGGACCGATTTAAATCAACAGCAAGGATGCCGCTGAAGCCACTCAGATGTGTGGGGGGTTAATAGAAAAAATACCTTATGCTACACAGCAGTAGCACATCTGCACTACTTGGAATCACCCTCCCTATAACCTTGACGCAGATAAAATTTCTTTAGGATTATTTTTCGTAGTGCAAATAATAATGATATGCAATTAATAATAAGATGCAGCTATATACCTCTATACAGCTCAACCATTAGTCGATGAATGTTTACTAAAATGTGAAGGTCATGAAATGATGGATACAAAACGATGCTGTAAAGAAGCACCAAACAATGCACACACAATAACGAAATGAGGCCATTTGCCTCTTCCGCCGCTGTGCTAGATCATTGAAACTCTGAAATGGCGGAAGTCAATCACCCGGCAGCCCAGCAAAACCGCAAAGAAAATTGAGACTAACAACAATGCGAAATAAATTTCATATGAGTATGATCACTGCCCAAAAAAACGGAAACTTAATAATTCCAAAATAGAAAAAAATAAAAATAAAAAGAAGACAAGAAATTGGAATTCTTCGGCAACTCCTGTTTTCCGCTGGGCTTATAAATGGTTCTTTAAGTCTGTGAAATAGAAAATGTAGGACCATAAACAATGTAAGTTTTTGAATTAATATTTTGATTGAAGAAAAAAAAATATTTTTTTTGTAGAACCTGTTGTACATGATCCTTTCAAAAAAACGTTAACAACCCTCTCATCTTTTCAAGCACATAACGTGAGTTATGTGGCCTGAAATTTACAACGATGCATAAATGCGAAGCTTAAAATATCATACAAGAATACGCTTAGTAGCCGCTTGGAAACTATTTAACCAAACAGTAAGGTTTTTTAACTAGGCCACTCACAACGTGTGATGATGGTTCACTTTATTGGATAAACAAACCTTTTCTCAAACAATGCTTAGTTGCCGCTTCGGACCGATTCAAACCCACAGTAAACTTGCAAGAAATACAGGTCACAAAGACGGATCCCTTCATACAACACCATCAACATATGAAATGTCTCAGAACCCCGCACGATCTACAATGTAAACCTGTATGTTGAATATCGCTCCACACATGTGCATAATGCTAACCATACATTCAAACTGCCCTTTCGAGCTGTGTTATAATATATATTGACAACATGTTATATAACCGGTCATGTCACTAAAGAATTGAATTGTAAGAAATCTCTAAATAGAAGAAGTACAAATAGGTATCTTGATGACGGCAGCTGGAGATTCCTTTTGGAATAAACATCACTTCTCATCAACTCGATATTGTTTGCAATAACCACTATAGAGAGCGTTCTCTGCTCCATGAAAGTAATGGAAAAGCAATCCCTGCACCCACAAACTATCTTCTTTAAAATGGAAATGAAATACAAGGAAATAAAAAGGAAAGAGCTCACCCGAATCTCAAAGACGTCCTACATCGTAACCACTGCGATGGGCATCTAAAGTTCGTTCGTCAGATTGCTTCTCAGATCAATTGAGTTATCCTCTCAACCAAACTTTTCCAAGTAACGCCATCGGGCTGAACTCGCAACCCACTGTCGCACAGTTATATCAGCCGCTTCATTAAGCCTTCCAGTTGTGGACACATTAGAATCACACGCAATTAACTAACAGAGTCAGTTATCTCACAACTGCGTGACTAAAAATATACCCGTTGAATTCCTTTCCTAGCGTCCGGAAGCAACCGGCCGCAGTTGAGTAAGTCCACGATCGGTTTTAGTGGCGTGTTGGGCAAATGCATTCTCCACGAACAAAACGACACTGATCACATCTAGTTTAAGAAAAGTTCTAGTTTTCAACGGTCTTAAGCGAAAATTATAAACAAAAATTTCAGCACGAAACAAAACTTGACAGCTAAACCAAAAATCAACCACTTTCAAGCAAAGCCTACTCACTCAGCACTCGTTTATTTTGTCAGTTTTTTTTTACTAAAAATGTACTCCGGTTCCGTAATGCCTATTTTGAACATTTGAGCCTTCTATATAAAATAACTGAAAAAAGCGATGGATCATCGGATCATCATCGACGAAACAAATAGACTTCATATCCGATGTTCTATCGCAAGACAGGATGCATTCGCCGTTCCAGTTGATCTGGTGCGTTTAACAAACGATAAACCCAGTTCCTCGCCGTTGATATCAAGGTGCCCACACGCAAGCCGGCTAGCAGCGCGCGATGCTTCATTCGAATCACCTTCATAAATTTGAATACCGCTTGTAATCATAGTGCAAATATTGAATGTTCCACATGTGGCGCATCGATGGCGAGTGTGTATTTGTGTAAGTGTGGATGTTCGCTGGTGAAGGTGGATGGAACTACTAAAAAAAAAAACGACAAACGAATGCATATTACGATATTTGCACAGCCATGTGGGCGGACATTCTCGTTTACCTGGTGGGAAGTCCCCTTCGCCGCCGCGTTCGCCCAGGACCACTTCTTATCAATTGGAACTCGGGAAAAAAGGTTCTGTTATTGTCTAGCGTGGACCGGGGCTCTTTTTCGGGCAAACATATTTGCATTAGCTGTGTGGCAATAAGCGACAACGGCGACGGCTTGGTTCTGTATCGGGCGCGTATGTGCGGTGTCACCAACGGTCGTCAAAGTCCTCTTATCAACAACGAATGGTGGTGGAAAAAAAGCTGCCGTCGAAGCGGAGGTGGATAGCCAGAAAAAACCGCTCACCCGAACCCGAAACAAGCTGGTACATTGTTGCTCATTTGTTTACCTTTCGCTGCTTGCTCGCGGGACCTGTACCTGTAGTACCACCGGGCGAACTGCTCTCAGACATTCGGGTCAGTCTACAAACATATCAATCCATCTACCAGTGATGAAGGTACCACCTTGAACAAAGCCCCGTAGTCGGTCAAACATTCGGGCAACCGCAAGAACGGTTACGTGCCACATCGTCTCTTGCCTCCCGCAGGGACTTTCCAGAGGGCACCATCCAAAACGAACGCCCTCAGGCTTTTTCAATGCACAGCGAACCGCGCTGGCTGACTGGCCGTCTTATCACTGTATCAACAAACAAATGTTTAGCGCTAATATCGAACCATGTCGAACCCGCACGGAAAGGTGTCTTTACCGGTGGTAATTGCGTGGGTGGGTGACACAAATGGACACGTCGCAATGCATATGCTGGTTGGACGTTGGAATATGATTGATTGGTGCAAAGGAGTGGGATTAATCGCCCGCGGCGGGGAGCAACCAGAAGAGAACCGCAGGCGCCTGCCCCGTGCTGCCTGGACACAGCTGTCGATGGCTCCATCCGTTGCTACAGGAAAATCGATTCCAATCAGCGGGTGTTATCACCATTGGCGCGTGTCCAAACCCTGTTCAGATGTCGGTTTTATGATTTGATCTTCACGCTCTTATCGGTTCGGAATCTGGAGGGTGCTTCGGTGAAACACGGCTTTCGCTTATTAGTATACATGATCGCGCTATTTGGCCAGCGCAAGTTGAGACAACCCCTTTGTGAATATTCGCGAACTGGTTCCATTGTGTCAGTTGATGCGTCAATTGGCCTCCCTACGTCGCGTCACCAGCAATGAAGGCGATATCTGGTTCTTTGAGCCGGTTTCACCTGTTCTGATAAGCTAGCCAGCCACAGTCGTCGTCCGGACCGGAAATTGCCACCAAAACACACATGTCTACGCTCCAGCGAGGTACGTCATCCTTGACTTGTATTTATCATCCATAGCATTCACCCCTCGACCGAACAAGCGAAGTTCGCTCATCGGCGTCGGGTGAAAGTGAACTCAAGACAGTTCCAGTTCTGGCCTAGTTACGCTAATTCTGTTATCGTGCATATAAACAAAGCAGGCAAACAACAGGCGAGTACGTCTTCCGCCAATGATCGGAACCGTCAACGAGTAGGCTGTGCCGGAGGGGTTTGCTACTATTCTCGTATGACATTCTGTTCTGGGGCAGGAGGAGTCGCAGCCAAATTGGACATATTTCAGTTCCACTGAACGCTATAATCACTGGAAATAGCCGGCAGCCGTTCGTTCTTTTTTTTTCTTTTTCTTTCCTTCGTGGCATACCGGAACGGACGTCGTCGATTGACAGGAGAGCCCAGAGTGCTGCGTGGTCCAATATCATTTACAACTTCCTAATCGAATTTGGGACGTTATTTTTTTTTCGGTCTATGAGTGCGCCTTCTCTTTTGTGGTGGTGGCTGTCCGCCCAACCGTTTCTCGACCCTGTTTCCGATTTCAATCAAAATCTGTATGAATAAATAAATAAATATACACGGCCGAAATCGCAAAAAGGAAGACCTTCCTGGCCAACAGGGAGAAAGTTCTCGGTTTCATTCATCCCTTATTGTTTGATTATGAACCGATATGAATTTTTATAGCCACACACGCGTACATATTGGGCCTGGCACTATTTGAACTTCTCCCTTCCCGAGAAACCGCAAAATTCGCTGACAGGCTCATTACCCATCCGTGTGCTTGTATTGTATTGCGCAATTTGAAGGATACACCGCGTGTAGTAATTTATTCATCGAAAGTCAATCAAATCTCCTCGTTTTGTGCTGTCTTCATCGAAATCCTCCAAATTAATACCGCTTTTGACATCACTCCCGCGTCGTTGTTGCCAATAACGGTCGTTCGGAACCGATATTATCAGCCAATTCCGCGATTATAATGAGTTCGGAATCTCGAATTGGTTCGGTGTTAATAAAATTTTATCGTCTCAATTTCGGATTCGAGCAAACGAGCGAATGCTTAACGTCTTCCCATTTCTGGTCCAATTGCCCGATTAATAGACAATCGACGCAATTTCCTGCGCCGCGCGGCGGACCCTTCGGAAGCTGAAGATGTCGTCCCTTCGCTTCACGAAAACAATATTCTACGACTCACCCCAATTTTCCTTCTATTCGGATCGTAGCATAAATCCTTTCACTCTCCCAGTGCGAGAGACCAACCAACAATAAAATCAAATGTCCTTGTGTAAATAATAAAAAATAATGTCAGCAAACGGGCAAGAAGTTGACCGTTGAAGTTGGGTGAACCCCCCCTCTGTGCAATGCTCTCGCATTAACGTCGTTGCATGACGGCAGCTAACCCGCCTCCACATCATATTACAACATTCGGTAACGGATTAGCACCCCTATTTGCGTTTCCCAAAAAACTATTCATTCCAACAAGTTTCGCCATTCCGGGACTCACGCAACGTTCCTTCGCACGGGACCGGGTTGACGACGACGACGACGACGGAGAGATCAAGGGTAAGTGGCCGCTCGCTCACAGTAGCCAACGGCGGCAACTGTCCCGTCAAAGCTTTATTCGATTTGAAGTTCTTGCATTCTGGAGGACTCTTCACTACGACGAGCTTTAATCCATTCCATGCATTCGCCCCCCGTAACAGCTGTTACTCGATGACTTGCAGTTGCATTTTTGTTTTCTGCAACCGCGGGAACTTGTCAAGTGGTTTGCATCGGAGGACCATCGGGGACAAACCGGATTCCGGCTGTGTCACAGGCATTCCAGTGCTCTTGAAATTTATTGGCGGAAGCTTTGTTGTTGTTCATAGTTAGTTGGTACAGTTTGGTATGTTTACGGGGGAGTTCCTGGATGTTTTAGGTTAACTTTGATAACAAGAGTTGTGAGAATCGAGTTTCAAGCTTCCTGGAGTCGTTGAAAGTGGCTTTAATTAACTGTCGTTTAATCGCAGATTCGCTTCAATCTCGGAATGTCAGAATTTGGCAGTGGTGCGATTTATATAGATATATTGAAAGTATACATGATATTGGAAACAATTTCTACGAGAATATTTGGCTAAGTTAATCTAATTTGCTGAAAAAACTCAGAATTAGAAACAAACTGTCAATCAATGCTAATGTAATTTAGTCTCATCTCGCGATAGTTTAAGGAAATGTCACCCTCACTAACACTGAGCAACCAAAGCCAGTATGGCGTCTCATACTGACAATTCAAGAAACATCAACAGTGGCTTGTTTGATCGATTTGATCTAAATGAACGTTGCGCACTTTTTTCCGTTTTCACATTTTTATGCTGGCTACGAAAATATTGCAGCGTGATAGAGCCCTGATTTTCTCATTGTCACATAATCAACTCAGATCCAGAGCAATTTTTCAAACCCTTCTGTGAGCCTTAAGGACTGAACTCCCAAAATCTGTAGTAAAACTGTAGTAAATCTGTAGTAATGTGCTTCAAACAGGGTGAGTGATAATTCCTGTCAGTGTTTTTTTTTAAACATGTGTATCTTTAGATAGACTTACCACAGACATGTTTGCAAATTTTAGAGTGTATTCAAATTTCAACACGGCTTGAAAATTTGTTCTGAATTTTCAATTGTTTGAGACTCGTGGTAATGTTTTTTTTTGTATGGGTAGCTTGGTTGTCAAGACTAGACCCTTCGCCAACGTCACCTCTACTGCGACCAATACCTTAGAAGCACTAGCCTATGTTTGCCGCTTGAGCACTAGTTGAAGTAATTAGTATTGAACTGTAGTATTTTTCAAAATTTCAGTTTCAATTTTCCCACGATGATGTTTTGTTATGCAGTCGTTAAATGGAAGCTCTAAATAATACCCTATCCTAGATGTCACGAGCTTTGTTTAATGATTTTTTAATGTTTTCTGGAGATGATAATCCGGGGCAAAGTGCCGCCTAAGTTAATAGCCCCCAGTGCTGAAGTCATCTCCAGGCCGTATGCAGTAGTAACTAGATTTCAAAAAGAAATGTAAATTGCCAAGCAATAATTCTTAGGGTCGACATTCAGGCCTTTGATGTAGTCTATGTTGACAACTAGTAGTACTGAAGTCAACCCCAAGAAGTATAGCAACAAGAGAATGCATTATATTTATTATTCATACAGCGAATGATATTTCTAGACAACCCTCAATTGCAAAGGTGCGCCTATGTTGGCTATTTACAGCACTGCGGTACCTTCTCATAACAATCCTTAAAGTTTGAATTAGTATGTAATGAGCTTCCATTTTAAAGTGTGTTATAATGGTCAGTCAGTCAGGTTCTCTTATGTCAATGGCGTCCATTTTACAGCCCCGAGCTTTTTATTTTTATTTACTTTGACAGCAGAGAAAAAAGAATAAATGAAACCATGATTAGTTGATTGAAATTGAACTGAACTTGAGTTAAAATGACATGAGATCAAAATTACACTGAAATGGAACCGAAACGGAATCGTAATGGAATTGAAATGGAAGCAAAACGGATTCGAAACGGAACCGAAAATGGAATTGTAATGGAATTGAAATGAAATCGAAACGAAACCAAAGCGGAACCGAAATGGAACCGAAGTAGAACCGAAATGGAGCCGAAACGGAACCGATATGAAACTGAGCCGTAATGTAAATGGAATTACCGTGATTAAAACACCCCCCCCCCCCCCCCCTAAAGTAAGTCAAATACTATACCCATACTGAGCGGACCATCCACACTGTTGCTGAAATAAACCGCTTGGAAAGGTTCAATCTACTGCTCGTGCTTCCAACGCGGGCCTTCCGCGACCTATCTTTAATAAACATGCTTGTCATCGTCAGTCTAAAGTAAAACTTTTCTGTGGCTATGTGCTTCATTTCGAACAGTCAGATATTAACCATGATGAAAATATTCACCCTTTTCGAATTTTTTGCAATTACTTTCATTTATTACACCATGAGCAAACCAGATATTTTGGTTATTCATGCCATAAAACAAATGGATAAACAACAACATAAGTTGCCACGAAAATGAAAAGTGTACTTTTAGTCATTTCTCTTTGATAGAAAGTAAAAAGTCTAAGAGTAAATTGCGGCATAACCCACCAGTATCACACCTGACGTTAGTGCCTTTATATAAACGTTCTACGACGTGGCAGTGAAATAAATGTGCATAATATGTGATACTTTCACTACTGGTCGAATTCTTGGTCTCACATGCATGTTTATAGCATGAGATAAGCCCTCTCACCGTCGACAAGGTGAAAAATTTGAAACGCGAGAGGGCGTTTGAGACTCGTGGTAATGTTGGACGCAAAAAGGGAGCTCCTGATAATTTTGTTTTTGAAATATTTTAGACCGTGTACTAATTTACACAAATCGAAACCAATCGAAATAAACGAAAGATTCACCTTTCGGACCATCAAACGCTACAAAGAAACCGGTTCTTGGAAAATACCACCCAGACCAGGTCGTAGACGCGTCCTCGTGCCAGCGTGAGACTCTAAACAGTGCTGTGCACGATAGTCCTCCACTTGGGGAAGGCCCAACAAGCCGCTTTCATAATTAAAAGCTAACACCTAGACTGGCTTATATTCAAAAGTACAGCGAAAGATGAATGAAACCTGAAAAAATAAATCAACTTTGTTTCCTCTCCATAGTTTCTAGTTTTTTTCTGATTACATTTTAAGGCCGTAATTTTCTATACATTTTAAGGCCTTCAGAAAAAATCTCATTGTTCTGAACGTTTCGAAAGATATCAAAAGGATCTCCTTTAAAATTTTTGAATCCTTCAAAGCCTTTATATCTTGATGTACATGACCCATTCGAATAACATCTGAAGGATTATTTTACTTTTCATGAGCTGAACCAGCTTTTCACCGAGGCTGAAAAGCTCAATAATAAAGATATCTAATCTAATCTCTAATCTATTTTACATTTCAGTTTTGTTCCTCAATTTTCAGAATACTTGGAGTTCTGAAATTCCTAAATTAACCTGATTACTTCAATCAATATCTTAGAATCTCATTAAAATTGATGAACATTCGAAGATCTTCGAAATAATTGACTTGATATCCTGATCTCCTCCACATGTTTACTTTTTTGGAAATAAAAAATAAAAAAATACAAAAATTTCATACTATCTCTAGTAAGCACGAGTAAACCTCCTTAAATTCCATAAGAAAAAGTCTAGCTTTTGACAGATTGTTCTCCTTGTTCCGCTTGTTCTCCTCTCCGATCTCCTTGGTAAAATTTAAAAATTCCTGAACACTTGACGCACAGTGATCGGAAAAGCTTTTTTTCGCGGCAAAATTAATAACTCCTAAGGGTTACGTTTCCGAATCATGGTGTCTTCAACAAAGTTGTATCTAAAAAAGTTGTCCATCTTGTGGTAATAGTTTCGTTGTTAGCTGTTGCTAACCTTTGAAAGAAACACAACAGAAGGGTAATGTCAAAGGTAAGTTTGTAGGGAATACAATTTCAAGCAACTTTGCGCAAAACACAATTTTTGTATCTCTTCATGCGACCATGATAGAGCTATTTTTCTGCTTTTAATCAGGGTGTCTCTAAATAAATGAGTTTTTTTTTATTATAACTTTTTTGTATCTCATTTTGAGAAAAAGTGATCTTCAGACAAAATACAGAAAAGAGTTATAGCGCACATTTTTGCTAAACAATTTTTGTACATTTACATAAAAGGGGGGGATTTTCCATGTTTTTTTTTTTCCTTTCCATTTTTTTTATTACAACGGGCCGGGTTACCGCTTTTTGGTAAATCCCCCAACTTTTAAATGATTAGCTGTATTGAAAAACTTTTGTTCAGCAAAAATATGCGCTATAATTTTTTCTATATTTTGTCTGAATATCACTTTTTTTTTTTCAAAATGAGATACCAAAATGTTATAATAAAAAAAAACACTTTTTTTAAGAGACACCCTGATACCCAAACACTTAGTTCGGCAAAAACATACATCATAACTTTCATTATTTTTTTCTAACTTTTTAAACTAAAAACTGATTTTAAGGGACACCCTAAACCAGCAAAATAGCTTCTAACTAAACCAGTGTGCAAGCGCCGGATGCTTCAGTCATGAATGAACAGCCTCTAGCGTGCTTTATTGGCATGAAGGTGCTCAGAATGATTCCTGATTGATATAACCTCTTCGATAGACATCTGAAACACCTCAGATAAAGGTCTTCAGATTGAATTCCAATTGACCTTAACTGTTTGAAGAATATATGAAAGACCCCATTTCTGTACATTTGAATGTCTCATGAATAACTCCTGATGGACTTGACCTCTTTGCACAAAATCTTATCCATCTCAATAATTTTAATGAGCATTTGAAGGTCTTCAAAATAATTCCTGATTGACCTGACCTGTTCAAAAAATATCTATTAAAAGGACCTCATTTCCTGATATTTACAGTCTTCAGATTAATTTTTGAATGACCGGACCTGGTCGAAAAATACATATAAAAAACCTATTTAAACTTTTTGTACATTTGAATATCTTATGGATGATTACCTGACTTACTTAGGTAAATTTCTGAAATTTCTACCCGCTAAGAAAAAAGTACCCAACGGAGCATACAACAGGCTAGATTCGGGTATAATCTGGCTTAAATGTTGGGTACAAATAACTTACTTTTGGGTGAAGCATTCCCTTATGCCTAAAAATAAGTAATTTTTTGTACCCTGTATTTGAACGGTAGGTAAACATGATTATACCCAACTTTGGCTTCCCACACTTAACTGCTCCGTTGGATACTTTTTTCTTAGCGGGTAAACATGTGAAGTCCCTTAATGCAACTTCTGACAGACTTGACCATTCCGAAAATATCTCAACCACCTCAAACTGTGGGTGACCCCGGCGTAGTGGCTAACATCCATACCTCTCACGCCAAAGTCACCAGTTTGAATCTGACCCTCGGATAAGTTACGAAATTTTCCAGAGCAGGGATGACTAACGAAAGTACCCACGGGAGATGAACCAGCCCGAAGCTGAAAATTTCGATAATCAAGAAACAAAACTAAAAAAAATTACCTTAATCACCAATCATCTAAAACACCTCGTTTATATTTTTCAATATTTGAAGGGTTTAAGAATGATTCCCGTCTGACGTTACATTGTTATATGTCTAAAATTTAATATTACAAATTTCCTTGTTGGTTATGCCGGTGGTGATGAATGATTTGCTTGTCAAAAAAGGTATTTTTAAGGAAATTTAGACAATTTTTGGTCCTCAAATATTTTAGGTGTGCTGAGTATAGAAAATCAATCCTGAGAGTTGTTAAAAATCCTCCACGATGTAAGCTTCATCGTACATGATAACATATGCAAATTTACGTCCAATAATCCTTATTCAATTTTCGAGCATGCAATTCTGTCAAATTCTGTTTATCATTGCGATTTCCGTCTAACTTTATATATTTATATTTTATGAATATTTAAACGAACTCATTCCATTTTCCGAACATTTTAAGGTCTTTATAATAATTCTTGAGTTATGTGACTTGTCTGACGAATATCTGAAGGAATTCATTGACTTTTAGAACGGTTTAAAGGTCTTGAAAAATAATTCCTGCCTGGCTTGGCCTGTTCAAAAAAAATCTGAGGACTTCATTAAAACTTCTGAACGGAAAATGTCCATAAAGATAATTCCTGATTAGATTGAATCCTTCAAAAAATATCTTCAACATCTCATTGAAATTTTTTAACAGTTGAAGGTCTTCAAAATAATTCCTTACTGACCTGATCTGTTCGAAGAATGCATACAAGACCTCATTTGAATATCTTAATATTCAAAGGTCTTCAGCAAAATTTTTGATTGCACTGACCTCTTGGGAGAAAATAAGTTAAAGGGCTTCAGAATAATACCTGATGGACCCAAACTCTTCAAAAAAAAAAAAATAAAATTTTCAACCATTAAACTTGTTTTGTAAAACCATGAATTTTAACATGTCGTAAGTCAACTTTCAGAACCGGTCCAATAGTGGCCACTTGTCCAAAGAATTCTGGGACCGCAGTTCGGATCTCATAACAGGGATGTTTTGAAAAAGAAGACACGCAGAAATGGTTGCCGAAAATTCATTTTTATTTTGATGTTCTTCAAACTGTCAAGGAATAAACTACAACATTATGGTAAGGTTTCTATTTCATTGGTTTATTGGATCTCTTCTCTATCACCACTCATTGGGTTTTGGGCAATAGTGCGGCGGACTTCTACTGATAACCCAAAACAATCAAAAATCCCCCACAACCACCCAAAAAAAAAATTTTTATTTTTTCCCCCCCTAACCCTTTTTCAAACCTCCGGGAATCATACATTTTGGTAGTGTGTATTTTTACCAACTGTTTCAACAAAGCCACCTCGTTTTCGTAAACCTTAGGTACTTTGGCCTTCATGGTGGCCCAAAACTTCTCAATCGGACGACGTTCCGGTGAGTTCGGTGCGTTGAAGTCTTTTGGTGAAAAAACAACATTGTTATCTCTGTACCAGTCTAACACCGGCCGCGCGGAGTGGCAGGGTGCCAGACCGCAACAGGCGCTTCTGGAGGCTCTCGATTCAGTAGATTTGCCTGGCGCATCCCTCCACACCCGCAGATGGCGAGCCAAACCAAGAACTTTTTTTGCGAATTCGTCAACTTCTTCTTTCTTACCTCCTCAGGAACGGCCGACCGTAAAGTGGCAACGTATATCTTCTGCCCGGGTAATTGCTTCGTGTCCGCCTTGATGTAAGTCTCGTCGTTCATCACGACACACCTCGGTTTCGTCAGCCACTTTCGGTGCAGCTTCCCGGCGCGGGTTTTGACTGCCGTGTTTATTTTTGTCGTTCCGGTTTGTTGCCCTCCAGAACTTGTAGACGAGGAGGCCGACATGTTTCTTCGTTTTTAAGACAAACCAGATAGAATCCTTCGCCTTCTTCGCCACGTCACGGATCAAATGGTTCGGTCGACGCTTGAACAGAATCAACACCTTCCTTGCCTTCACCGGATCAGCTGTCTTCGGTTTCCGGCCACTGCCTGACCACCGCTGGGTAATTTGGGCCACTTTTAATGGCTGTACCCCCCGGGACACCGTCAAATGATGGAATCCCAGATATTTTCCGTCTATTTCGTCTGTGGGACGCAGTTGGATTTTCCACAACGGTGCACATAATTTTTTTGGCGGATCTGCTCTTATTCCGATGCCATTTCGATAAGCATTTGACAGATTGTGATGATTTTTGCCAACGCTAAAAAGTTACAAGCTTATCTTTGTTACTTATTTTTTAGAGTACAGTCTTTACTTGAAATTGTTCGCTTTGCCTATAACGCTCTGCTTGAATAAATGACCAATATTATGTGGTCAATAGCAGCGTACAAAATTTAGACCTCCGCTGAAGATGCTCTTACTAATCACAGTGAATTCTGGTCCAAAATTAACCGTACTTCACTATCAAAAGAGGCAAAAGTTCAAAATTTGGCAACCACAACCTCAGTAGCTGTGGATTGAAAGGAGCTTGAACCTCTTCTTGAACAGGGTTTTCCAGAATTGGAATGGTCTCACAAATTTCTATCAATCCGCATATGGGGCAAAATCTGGCTAAACATTTACCGTCTCCAAGAAACGATGGTTCTAGTTATAAAACCGTTTATGGTAACTCTGAGTTGCTATAAGCCTATTTGTTTATGTATGAAATCGTGATGTGCTTGTAGAGGGTTGCAATAAGGCTTGTTAGCGACAAAATCTGGACAGATTACATTTGGAATAAAACAAATTTGCTGTTAGTTCAATCTAAGATGCATTCATTTTTATTCATTTAATTGTACATTATTAGTCATCTTAAAACTGATTACAGTTACTTTATAAGACTGCATGAAGAAACTGCGAACTTTTGAGTTTACTCCAGCTATTAGGGTCTGTGCAGAATTCTCTACAACCGATTTAGCTGCTTTTGTCCAAGATTTTCGAAATTTTTCTATAGTTGTAGCTTATTGTTTATATTGAGAGAGTGATCTCTTCATGAGAGCACAATATCGCTCGATAGGTCGCAACTCCGGGCAGTTAGGTAAATTCGCCTCTTTCGGTACAACATGGACTCCATTCGCTTTATTCCATTCCCAAACATCTTTGGCGTAGCGACAAGATGCCAAATCAGGCCAGAATAGCGAGGGAGCGTCATGGCTGCGTAGGAATGGTAACAATCACTTCTTTAGGCATCCTTCACGGTATATTTCCTTGTTTACCGTTCCGGTAGTGATGAAGCTTTGGCTTACTCGGCCACAACTGGATATTGCCTGCCAAACCAAATATTTTTTGGGAAATTTGGCCTTTTTCTTCGGCCTTGAATGCCGTTCCGTTGCATGACAGTATAATAAGACATTCCGGGAAGCTGCTTAAAGTCTTCCAGCACATAAGTTTCAACGTCCATTATCACGCAGGAAAACTTCGTCAAAAATTCGCGATACAACTTGCGAGCCCGAGTTTTAGCCGTCACATTCTGTTTATAATTACGGTTCGGTATAGTTTTCACCTTGAACGACTTCATACCTTGCCGGTGCTTGGAAGTATGCACGAAAGTTGGGGACATTTTTATTTTTCTAGCCACAGTACGTAACGAAAGAACTGGTCTCTTCTGTAATATTTGCTTCACGTTCGCGTCCTTCTGGTGGTTCCTGAGAACCGTTTTTGTTCCGCTCCCAGCCTTCGTGGCTATTGTCAAACGTGTATCGAAAAATTTAAGAACGTTATAGACAGTGCTTGCAGGAAAACCAAACTTTTTTGCAAGTTTTCTTACTGACAGATCCGGATTTTCATTGCGACCGCACACAATTGCTTTTCGCACTTGCTTTTCTTTCGACGCCATCTTCGATCTATAAGCTTGTAATATCACTAAAAATTGATACTACACAATCAACAGACATACCTTCATCAGTCTGCGAAATATTTCACGCGTTGATGAGGTATTTCCAGAGATATACGTATTTGGGGGTGTCCAGATTTTGTCGCCAACAAGCCTTAGAATATTCAAATCCGTGACAAATAGACGGAACACTGAGTGTTTACAGTGACGGACAATACAATAATACCAAAGCCCGACGTTCATACAAAATGTTTGTAGGCTTCTCTCTCATTTTCCTATTTAGCTGGAATATTGGCTAATGCCTAGAAATAACCTGCATTTTCATCTGTAACAAATTCACACTTTAGAAGTAACAGACATGCAAAAAACATAAGACCACCTTTTGATTTCCGTAGTTTAGGCCATGTTGATGAATTTGAATTACGATCTATAGTATACTGTTATTAAAATGACCCCTCAAATTTGAGCATTATTCATGGAAATCATAAGGTGGTCTCATTGTTTTGTCGTAAGCGGTGTCTGTATCTTTTGAAGTGGCGAACAAACAATATGAACTTGACAGGTGACAATTCAGGTTATTCCTAGGCTGTAGCCTACAAACATGACCGTTTAGTATTATAATCCGGCATTGATCTTATTTTATTGTCCGTCAAGGTAGGTCGCGGGTCTAGTGTATAAATGGCACTACAATGTTAAAAAATAGGAAGTCATTTGGTTTAAATACGGCTGAGTAAAAGCGATCGTTAACGGAAATGGGTCTGCTGCCAAAGTAATGCTCCGAACTATTAATGTTTTCTGGCTGAATTACAAACAATTCCGTAAAGCAAACACGATTTCACGTCTCAAAACATGACCTTTTAAGATGTTTTTTTGAAAAATGCCTTCTCCAAACTTTTCTATGAACTGTTTCCTATGAACTTCTGTTACATATTCTTTAATTCTTTCAGTCATTACTATGGACATCTATCAGGTATTCTTGCTGAATTCCTTAGTAATTTCTTGTGGATTCGCCTATTGATTTTCACAAGTAAGAAGCACTTCTAACCAGTACAAAACTGCCATAATTGGTTGCAGCAGCTTGATGGTTACTTTATCGAGTCGCATAAAAGTTGATTAACCTGCTTTGCAACAAGCATGCTGGAAGGACAGGACAAGCATGCTGCTTTGATGTTTTGATAACTTCCTAACATTGAAGGCATCCCACGAGAAAATCTATAGGAAATTTTCATGAAGAGAAAGTCAATCTTGTTTCAATTCGCTTCCTTAGGATCTTCGTCTGAAATTAATCCGAATCTTCCTGTGAAAATCCTTGAATTCTTCCTACAAACTGATCCGAGATTTTACCACAGAATTTCTTCAAAAATCAGCCTCTAGATTTTTTCAGGAGTTCCTCTGGTTCGTTCAGGTTGCTTCGTCTACTTCTATTTTCTGTTTAAAAAAAAACCTACGTGAGAATTAAAATTAATTTAATTTGAGGTAAAATTTACTCTACTCGAATAGAGACGTCGAATTTTTTATGAAATTCTGTGTTTTGAATTTGGACAATTTATTCTTGTCAGTTTCAAAGGCATCCCTTGGCGAACTGAACGATTCTACAGCGCAGTAAATCTCCAAAAAAAAACTTAATTTCTTATTCCGCTATTCTGGAAACATTCATTACTATATCTCGAGTTTTAAAAAAAGTTGGTTCATTTTATATGAGTGAAAAACAGTTCCGTGAAAAATCCCGCTCATCCCTATTCCACCACCAACAAAAATCGACATCAACAGACCACACCACCAGTCAATTCTCTTATCGCTAATCCGTTCACATGAGAGATTCGTTTGTTCTTGCCAGACCCCGTCGATTGGCCGACGATGTCGCACGGGCGCTATTGTGCTTTTGTGCTTTCTTTTCACGTCCTGGCTCTTTGTTGTTTTTTCGCGTCCCGCCGCTCGGAAGGCTCCGCTCCGGACATTGATCGGGCCGAGCAGCGCTCGCAATCGTATATTTATTAGATTAATTCCAGCTCCATGGGAAAACTCGGTATCGATTCTCCGCGAGCTATTCGGTCTTCTTGTTCTTCCTGCTTTTGTTTGGCTGATGTCCCGGCGCTTATCGGACAAATGCCATCCAAGGGCGAAAGGGATGGCAAAACTATCAATAATTTGATAAATGAACCTGCCAGTTGTCGTTCCCGGGGATCCGCGCTGGACCAAGTCGGAGGGGTGAGAGTGGTGCCTGGACGATATGGCTTTGTTTTTTTTTCCCTAGGTTGACGTTTCTTGCTTGACTTGGTGGACATCGATGTCGTCGCCTATCGGTTGAATAATGACAACAACAAATTGAACCAGTCGAAAAAGAACAATCGAGATTAGCCGATAAGCAAACATACAGTTTCTGGCAAGTTTCTCGCAGCAAATGGGCAAAACAACAAGCAAATAAAGAGAATTAGTCGCTTGGAAGGGACGACGCAACCAACCTGCTAGCGGGTAAACAACGCAAAGTACGCGGCCAGTCGGTTATGTCATTAAATTAATAAAACTAGAGCCATTCGTAGTCGGCTATGGTTTCTGCGGTTCGGAAATCTATACCTCTGCCGGATGCTGCTCCGAGAGGGGTGATGTATTAAAACATACATAAGTAGAGCAAATAATCCCCTGAAGCGATGCGAGTGGGATTAAGCTGTTTTGCGTGATATTTACACAACGACCCATGAGTTGTGTAATTCCCTTGCACGGTGACAGAGCGCAAAGCCCTGGTAACCCCTGAAGCTGTATTGGCAATGTCCATTCGTGTCACAAATTAATTAAATTTAATTATTGAACACACATAAACTTCCTCCCCGATTCGAACAGTCAAACCCTCCTGGAAATAAATCTTCAATCAAGTGTCAAACCCCCTCTCCTCGTGCAACCAAACATACGCACGTATCCAACCCTGTCTGACTAACCCCTTCCACTTCGATTCGGTCGAAGCAAGCCGACACTGACCAGTGGTCTTCGGCAATCTTCGTCCACTCGATTGAATCCAGTAAGCAACCGGTAAAGGATAACAATGAAAAGGAGGCATACATGCATCGGAGTTAAAGAAAACACGAGAAGACCATACCAGCGACGACGGCGGCAGTCAAAAGAGAATGTAAAGAGAAAAATGGGCGTCCACCGATTTTCGGACCGACTGACCAATATCCGACAAGGCCGATCGCTCGACGACGAATGGGGTGTGCGTGCGTGTGTGAAACCCGAACATGAGAAAGAGCCCAAACGGCACGGCACGAAAATTTTAAAAACTAAAGCAAACAGATAAAGGAAACGAGAAGCCGGTAGCCAATACGGGAGCGCGCTGAGGTGGCCGGTGGTACGAAAGCGAGCCGAAAGGGGGAGTGCGTGGACGAAGCGAAACGAGCGATAATTGATACGTTTCATCGTCAAAACTATTGTGTGCACCGGGTCCCGGAACACCGAACCGGATTTTAAACAACGCTGTGAAAGCATTTCACTCGAAATTTATTACCCACAAAAGCCCACTCTAATGCAGTTTTTGACAGCAGTTTTTTATTTTATTTTAAAGGCAATAATGGCGATTGCGGGAAAATTCTAATGGATTTACAGTGCTAATTCAACCGAGGTTGGTTTTTTTTTTGGTTGGGCTTTCTAAAACTGTAGTTGAATCAAATTGGATTTTGCTATTATTTCCCATTCCAAAAATGCGAGTAGCAACGGTTATGGCCTGTAATTATTTCTGTGTGCATAGGTGCAGCCGTGGCAACGTCGGCAAAATGCATCAATAGAGTCCACAGAGGCACAGGCAGTCTATTGTCGGTTTCAAGAGAGAAAATGAGGGGTTTAATATTTCATTCCATAATTCGATAACCGGAGCAAATGAAAAGCAGTGTGCGGTGCAGTTAGCGACAGGATCGGAAATCGGTCCATCATTGTCGTCCTGGCATTGTCCACGGATTGACAGTTGGACGGGATATGGTAAAAATGGAGTACGAATCAGCTGCTGCCAGGCATGTGCAAGGATGCTTGCACCCGTATGATGCAGTGAATGGTCGTTGATGGCGAATTTTCATCGATCTAGGACACAAGCTGTAGATTTACATCTTGAAATTTGTAACTTGAGCGTTGGGCTTCGTCTGGAAACTGAGATAAGTCTAAAATTGCATCTCTTCGGATGTAATAAACTCATTCTATGAGATGAACTCATCCATTTGAAATGTTTCGCACATGACTGCTAATTACCACTCAAAGTTCTCAAATGTGCCCTTGTTTTTTTTTGCATCTATTCCGAAAAGAACCATCTCAAGCCCGCTGGAAATGGCCAATAAAATTTATCGTTATTCGTCATCCATTTCGATAACAATCACCCAACTGCTGCAACCCATCGTGCATTAATTCTTCGTGTCGAAATTTATGAATATCCTCTCCTTCAAGCCGCCAAAACGGTCGTGAAATAATTTATTGATCATGTATCGCTCCCCGGCCACTCAAATCGCTTCCTATAGTTAGTTCGACTAGGATCCGATAGAGAGAGGATGCCGTGCAGCAAAGTGGCTGATATTACCATATTAATTGTTTCGATCCTTCGAATGGTCATAAAAATCGAATCCCTTCGCTACCATACATTAGCCATACACTCGAGCACAGCGCTCGCGTTGGAACTAATGTCCTCCTCTCACACCCCCCTTCGGCATCCTTTTATTTTACGGATCTGATCCACCCGAGAGCGAATAGGTCAACTCTCATAGCACACATTACTGTCAGAGTTGCTTCTGGTACTTGTCCGGGTTTCGGTAGATTGATCTCGTATCCAGTGCCAGCGGGTTTACGACCAACAGCCCCGTTCTTTTAATGACTGCGCTCTTCAAGCTCCCTAGCACCCGGTTCTCGGTCCTCAGGAGGACAGTTTTCTGGCGCTGGCAGTGATTTTTATTTCAATTTTATTTCCGCTACTTTCGCTTCCTTTTGCCGATGCTCTTTCCCCCTTCTCCCTCGTTGTGTGCGAAAATGGGTATCCTTTGTGGTGTACCCGTATCTTTTCCCAACTCCTTCGTAGCTGCTCAACTCAACTCTCTAAGAAACATTAATTACACATCTTCCAATAGATATAGTGTTATCCTGTCCCCACCGTGTCGTCTTGCCTAAATTCCATCTCCCCCTACTGCCACTTTCTTGTAGTGTGAGGGGAGATAAAATCGAACTTATTTGTCCTTCGGAGACGAAGGAGACCGAGCAAGGATAAAACTACCCGAGCTTCATCGTCGGTAAATGAGTGGGTTCCCTTTGGCCGGTCCTCGTCTGGTTATTGGAATGGGACAGAATTTATTATATTAATTCCGAAAAATGAAAATAGCGCAATTTATAACTCTCGATATAAATAAGTTTTGTGAAAGTGTTTTTCACACAAACTTTTATTGCCCTAGCTCGTTTCTCCCTGGTGAAGTAACTGTGGCGACATCCATTTGACCCCATGGTCCTGAAGCCGAAGATGGAGAAGATTTCCATTGTCCTGCAACGCCAAAGGGGGGCGGCTCCAGGAATTTCCTAGGAGCGATGTTTAGTGTCAACCGAAATTCCTTCAGTTTCTGACACTAACGGCCAATGGTTATTATTCTTGTAGCTCGTAAAAATAAAAGCTGGAACTTGACTACCGGCAATGTGCGGACATCAGCGGGACCCCGGTTGGCCCGGAGACAACAATCCGACCGGGCGAAAAGAATTCCGAGCGAGCACCCATTCCATTTAATTAAACCAAGAGGCGTGCAAAAGCGGCATCGCTACCGGAATTCAATCCCCTCCTCCCATTCTCATCGCTTTCCGAAGACTTTGTTGTACCAGTGGTGGCAGTAGCAGAAATCTAATTAAATTCATTAAATTAGCTGTGATGAGATAATAATTTTTAATTCTTCTACCCTTCTTCTGTTACCCTTCTTTTTCAACAGATTCAGACACCGGAGAATCTGAAGGCACTCAAGATATCCTAACATGCGGGTCCTGTCAGAAAACGTTCGCTCTCTCCGACATTGTGCGATTCATCCAGCACAAAGTGCTGCAGTGCAACAAGGAAAACTACGGCCAGTGCTACTCGCAAGGTAATTCTAATAAACGCGTGGAATGTCAACCATCCGGAACGAGAGAAAAAAAAAATAAAAGCCTCTCAAGATGTGTGGACTAACTTTTCGGCAACGTTTATTAACTTCATCTTGGTTGTTTATTGTTTCGTTCGCAGCTACCGCCGGTGATAGGGACTCGGACGACGGGCGACCCCTAACGTTGGCCAACTCGCGGCGGCCGTCCATCTCAGCACCCATCTCGGCTCGGAAACCCAGCGGGTCCCGGGTCCACACGCCACCGCCGACCAGCCCGGCCGAACTGCTGCGGGACGGTGCTTCCAGTACGCCGAAACGGCTTAACGAAGGTAGGTAGATAGGGCAGTCCCGATTGGAATGGGTCGGGAATTGTGACTGATTGTGACTTCGATTTTTGTTGATTATTATTGACTGGGTGAGATTTGAACTGCAGAATTTGTCGTGGGCAGCAGAATGTTAATAACTTTGCTGGATTTGACCTCTACACGGAGAAAAATCCGTTCCCGTATTCACGATTCAACAAATCACGATAATCTGAAAAGCTGTTTCAAATCAATTCATGATATAATTCCCGTAAACGTGATTCAGAAAATCGCATGACATATATAAAGGGTGTTCCGATCAAAATTTGGTCAAACAGTAATGTGTGTGAGTCGATCAAAGTTTTAAATAATAAGTCAAATTATTTTTCTTTTTCAAGTTCAGTTAATACAGAATACAGGAGAAATATTCAGCTAAGCTTCCTTTTTCCTGAATGCGAATTGCCGGGTCTTTCGTTTAACACCTGCCATAAGATTTTGTACAGTCTCCTTGTCCACTTTATTCGCCGCAGAACGCCAGTTTGCCTTGAACTGTTTCTCGCTCACAACAGCGACAGATAGCCTGCCACACCAGATATTTCTTCGCGAACTTTTACAGTTTAATATGCTTGAAAATATCTGCAACCTTTCCCCGTCCGGTTGCCGTATAAAATTCCTGTCCAGGAAGCTGTTTAAAGTCTGCCTTGACGAAAGTTTCATCGTCCTGTACCACGCAATCAAACTTCCTCAGCATCGTCGTGTACAACTTTCGCGATGGTGCTTTTGCCGACGTGTTTATTTTATCGTCGCAATTTGGAGTCACCACTTTCTTGTAAGTCGACAGTCCAGCTCGTTGTTTAGCTCTATCCACGGTTGAAGGCGCCATTCCCAGCTTGCGACATCTCGGACGGAGAGGTTGGGGTTCCGCTCGAAACAGCGGGCAACTCTTTTTGTCATCGCTGTGCCCTCCGGCTTTCGGTTTCCCCCCGATCCAGCTTTCCTGGCTGTCGACAAACGTTCACCGAACACTTTTAATACGTTGGTAACAGTTGATTTAGCCACATTCAATAATTTCGCCAACTTGGCGAAATTTTGATAACTGAAGTGCTGATGTCAAAATCAAAAAAGAGGCATGATCCTACACGCACACATCTTCAAAATGAGGGGTGTGCAAAATTTTTTAATGCATAATGAAAGGAAATGCGTCAAGTTTAAGTCGACCAAATTTTGATCGAAACACCCTTTATATCTCAAATCTATGAACGAAGCACCCCAACAAACATTGCATGCCGTGTAACAGCTTATTCAATCAAAAATTAGCTTCTTAAGCAAAAAAGTAGCTTATTCAGCTTTTATACAGCTCAAATTGTTTGTTGGGACACTCTTGTTAATCTCAACCAGCCGTTTCGTAACAGCTTACCGAAAACGAATTAAAGGCATTAACTCGTGATATCAAGACGTATACAGTACCAGTCAATAGTATCGACTCACTTCGAAAAAATAAGGCAACACACAGTTGAATATTGCATAACCCTGAAAAGTATCGACTCACGTGGAATAGCAGGAATTTATGAAACTATGTCTTTAAACCTTGATTACCTGCAAAAATATGGACTTCAGCAAAGTTGTTCAGAAGGTCAAGAGCTTCTGGAAACTGGAGAGTATGGTTCGGAATTCGGCCACTACGTGGAGATAGCGGGCATGTAAAATAAATTAGACATAATTCAACAAAATCGATTGTTTATTTCAGTATAATAGAGTTATATATACGATAAAAACAGTTGATTGGCATGTTAATCCTTCTTTCTGTAAAATTCTCAAACTTTTTGTGGTACACCCTCCATCAGATTCCGCACAGTATCTTCAGATACGCTAGCGGTGACGGTTCTCCATCTTCTCTTGAAATCGTCGATCCGATATGCTTTCTTCTTCAAAAAGTTTCCGCTTAACCAGAGCCCAGTATTTTTCTATCGGGCGAAGTTCTGGACAGTTGGGCGGATTGGCTATTTTTAGTACGTATTTTACCTCTATACCTTATACCATTCCAGGACGGATTTTGCATAGTTCAAATCAGCCCAAATAGAGCTGAAGGGTCGTGGCTTCCTTCAAACGGTAGTAACCGCTTTCTTTCTCATTCATATCCCTGTTGATAGAGCTGATAGAGACGAAACTTTTGGATTTTCGACCACAACTACATATGGCCTTCCAAACCAAATTTTTCTTGGATAATGTAAAGACCTTCTTTGTCTGGAAATACACGGCAATGGCCCTTTTTTGCATTGCGGTATAAACAGCCAGACCTGGAAGCTGTTGAAAGTCTTCGAGCACATATGTTTCGTCGTCCATTATGGTACAAGAATTTTTTTTTTTTGCAATAACTAACCCTCGGATATGTAATCTGGTCGCGATGGGCAGGACTACGCCATTCGTTGGTAACCAAAGACAGATACTGTCGTGGTGGTATCATATCTTAAGTATTTTTATTTAATGTCGGGTCACATATATGGCATTGATGCACTGATGTAATCCAACGGACGTCCTGTCTGGGAGCCTTGAATGCTGGTGCAGTCTGGTAGGGCCCTTTCCTCATTTATGATGATGTGGGATTTCCTCTTGGCTGCAGCACCTTTCTAATGCGTTGCACGAGATGATGAGCCGTAGCCACGCTTAAATATAAATCTAGCTAGATAGGTATATATTCATAGACAATGTGTTCAAAATTATCGACTTTCTTAGGGAATCGACTGTTGGATTCACTGAGTAGAAGTTTTATTAAAACTAGGAACGTGGCGCCATTCTATTTCTCATTTCAAAGTGCCATAATAAAAATACCACACATTATAACAATGATTTACAAACAATCTTATACCGTCTTCATTCTTGATAATCTCATAATAATAGAATGGTAATAGGCGTGATGAAGCTTTACTTTGCCACCGAAAAGTGAATCTTATAGTTGACAAAGCCTCAGATAAATATTGTTGGGCTGCACATGCATGTTAGACTTTGAAACGATTAAACGACTTAGAGATTAGGATTAGACAAATAAAAAGAAGGCATTCCACGGACAAGTAAACGTCAACTTTTCCACAATAGAACTATAAAAATTAACTGAATAACACAGAAGACAAGAACTGACTAAGGCGGACAAAGTGATAGGTCAATCAAAAAAGGTAAGACGAGTTATGCATCGATGATTTTCAGAGCACATAAGAACTAGGTATCAATTTACTTAATTACAAACGACTGAAGAAGTTACAAAATGCCCTCTTGAACTCTTGAACGTAACGCTGACTTACTAATTGAATAACATACACGGAAAAAAAATCCGTGCCCAGATCCGTGAACTGCAGTCATGAATTCGAGAACAAGCAAAAATACACCGTGAACTATATCACGTAATCATGAACTAAATGACGTTTAAAGGGAAAAATCCTGAAAACGTGAACTAGTTCACGGTCCGTTTTCATTTTCGGGAACGCTTTTTTTTCTGTGTAAAGAAACGCAACGACTTCCCAAACTCTTTTAAAGGAAACTACTCTCTCATGAGTCCAGGCAGTGTCAACAGCGTCTCTATGTACGACATGATCCTTGTACGGCCGGTGAAATTCCAAAGGAGTTAAGTTAGACCATTCTAACGCACAAGGAACAATACAATAGCTTCTTATTTTTGGTTCGAGAAAAGTGCTTCGGAAGACTCTTATAGCACTTCATGGACTGAACTACAAAAGACGGAAGAAATTACGAAACGCCTGAAAACGTAACATTGACTAACAAAAAGATAATTGAAAAACAGAAAACAGACAAATGGATTCTGAAACTTGGTCCTTCCGAGTCATTCGCAACAGCGTCTAATAGCGTCTAATACTACTAATAGCTTGTGATAGTTTCTAGCGGTTGTTTGTACACACTCCGTTTTGTTGCATACATGGGAAAGAGAACTCATCTTAAAGGTGTTTGTATTGTTGGACACACAACGGTTATGAAAAATTTATCAGAATCCAAAGTAAGATTCCATCATTTTCATGTAATTCGCTCAAAATTTCAAGCAGGATACACGTTAAATCAGAATCCCGAATAAGATATGTAGATTATTCTTTACGAATCTCATGACAAATTCACTCAGATGTTGAACAAGTTTAACCTTGAGCAACGAGGCAACTAGGATTTATTGAACATTCGTAACAAAACCCATTTAAAATCTTGCTCTGTAGCAATTCCAAGCAATATTTATATCAAAGTTCCAAAAGAGTATGTTCAGAGAAAGGCTCAGCATCTTCAAAAAGATTAACAATGAAATCTGAGTGTAGTAATCCGTAGTTTGTTCAGAATCCTGAAAAAGATACGCGCAAACTTTCAAGCAACATGTTAAGAAGAATCGACACCGATTGCTTTCCCTAAACAAAAAAGGGTGCGTGGATAATTATTGTAACACTCTAGATTGATTGGTAAACTAGATGTAGTTGTCGAAAAGAAACTAAATTTTCACTCCGTTTGTCACAAGCGCATATGACTTGCTAAATCAGATACTTCGAGGCAAATTACGATAGCTTCTTCCATTTCAAACGATCATCTATAGAAAATTTGTCCTTTTCCGTAGAATATTCTGTCCCGGTAACTGCTTAAAATCCGCATTGATGTATGTCTCATCACCATCATCATCACCGTCGGAACACAACTTTACGGTGGGAATTGAAATAAAATAGTTAGGGCAAAACAACCATTTTTTTATGGTACACCCTAAGTTGATGATGGAAAATTGCTCTAAATCGGTCAAATTTCAAGCTACAAAAAATGTATTTATGAAAATTCCATGAAATTTTCTGCGCTACAACTCTGCCCAAGAATGTAAATGTCTATTTCTGCAAATTAAAAAGTTAGTTTTTGTATTTCCGTAAAAATGGTGACCACCCTAATTTTAATAAACATCAAAAAATGGGCCTTAGTGATACGAACCATGTTGTAGAACACACTTTGCTGTAAAGTTTCAAGTTTAGGGGCTGGGAGCATGTTTCCTCCTAAATTCGTGATCTGGACCATAGTGCAATGACGCAGCATCTGTATTTCGTTAGCAGCTTCATGTAGAGTTTCCGGGCACGCGTTTTAGCAACACTCCCGATTTGGAATATTCTGCAACCTGTTCAAATCCGATAGTCGCTTGATCAACTGGACGAAACTTTGCGAAACAGCTGGTTTGTTGGCGTCGAAATGTTAGGATTCAGCTTTAATACAGCGCTCGCTCAGATTTTTGCCCGTTGTTCCTGGTTTTCGTCCAGCTCTTGGTTTCTGGTTCACTGTGACCCGTTTTTTTTTTTGCAGGACTCTTGAAACGGTCGAATGATGTATATTAATCAGATTTCCCAAGACGCGATACGACAACCCGATAAACGAACTGTTGCCGACTCGACAGACGTGTGTGTGCGTGTGTGTGTGGTGTGTGTGTGTGTGTGTGTGTGACCCATTTTAGAATGCCTGGTTACTCACGTCCATTCCGAGATCACTTTCACTTACAACAAGCCCCGCATCGACACAGTACAAACATCAAATGGATATAGGTACTGTGCATTGTTTTGAGGATGGCACGTACAGTATGTAAACAAAGTTTATCCACCCCTTCTCACTTGGCACATTTGCTTCATATAATCCACCAAAACATTGAAAAACGATTTTTAATATTAAGTTTATTTTTTAAGGGATAAAAAGAAAGTCAAATAACGATAATTTTATGTAAAAACACGAACTGTTCGTGTCTGAGACCAAATATATAAGAAAACGATAAAAAATAATGCAAAAAAAGTATATCCACCATAATCCTGAAAATCATTCAATATTTCGTGTGACCTCCCTTGGCTTCAGGACAGCTTGACATCGTCGTAGCATTGACTGGACAAGCTTAGCACTCGTTTCTGGTGCGATTTTGTCCCATTCAGTTACAACAACTTGTCGTGATTGCTGAATGCTTGATGGTTTGTGTTCCTGAACCTTAATTTTCAAAATAGACCAGAGATGTTCTATTGGATTAAGGTCAGGAGACTGTGCTGGCCACTCCAAAACATTGATTTTTTTTTTTTTTTTTTCCCTCTTGTTTTTTTTTTCTCTTTCTTTTTTTCCCCCTTTTTTTTTTCCCCTTCTTTTTCGTTTTTTCCCCTCCTTTGTCTTTCCCACTCCCCCCCCCCCCCCCCCCCCCCCCCCCCAAATAAAAACTACTTAAGTTAGTTGAAAATTAATGATGTTGCAATAACTCACTCCCCATGTTTGACTGTAGGCTTTAAACACTGGGTTTTAAGACTTTCACCGGTTCTGCGCCATTTTTTGTGTGATACCATCAAACCCAAATAGCATTATTTTAGACCCATTTCAGAATACCTAGTTACTCACGTCCATATCCGAGGTCACTTCAATCTTTTTATGTTTTCACTTACAACAAGCCCCGCATAGACACAGTACAAAACATCAAATGGATACAGGTACTGTAACCAAGCATAACACTTATATCATCAAATCTTATTGTTTTGAGGATGGCACGTATATTGCAGTATCGTTCAAATATAGTTATAATCAGATAGATCTCACCGGAAATTGTTGCTGATGAACAGTCTTCATTTGGGTGGCTTCCCTGTGATTCTAAAGGATGCATTTATGTCTCTACAGAAGTAGCACTCCGGAATTCGGCAAAAAAATTCACATCATCCTTTTCGAATGGAACAGCCCGAATACAATTAGTACTTCGCGCACAAATGCAATACAATGAAAATCGCAGGAAAAAAAGCATTTCTGAGAATAAATTTAACTTGAAAATCACAATCATTGTGCAACGGAAGAAATAAAAAACTTCACAGCTCTCCTTCTGTACACCACGTGATGAGTGCATCCGAAATTATACATATGCCAGCCACTCACGCGCGCATGCGCGTTAGCTTCATTCTTTGCTTCTGACCAGCAAATGGCCGTTTTCTACATTGCACTGGTTTTCTTTTTTCTCTCTCCACACTCTGTCAATAATCAAAATCCCCCGCTATGAAGTGACTCTATATCGACTTCTAAACTGCTTATAATCATCAATTCACTCGCGACAAAGCGTAAAATACTCTACTTTAATCATTTATGTCCGCGTGGCACAATACTAACAGCACTAACAAACACAACTAAGCTGATATTAACCCTTCCTCCGGGTGCACAAAAAACAAAAAAAGGGGAAAAACTACCGACCATCACAGATTTCGGGTGGGAATCGATTATATTCACTACATCTTACACAAAACACGTGGAGATTTTATGATTTCACTGCTCGTTTAGGTTGAATGACGAATATTTTGATTTTTTTTTCGCGAAAAGGACGCAGCAAAAACAAAACACGTCAGTTTCCAAGCACGGCTTGCTGCGATCTCTCGACAACCCAAGAATTTGGAAGTGAGTGAAAAAAATCCTTCCGCGAATGGTTTGCTGATTTTCTTCCATCGCGACCGGAATCTCACTGACAACTGAACAATTAGGCGGATGTAAACAATACACGCTAGAGAGAAATTGGGCAAACTGTGATTAATTTCGATCAAGTATGAAAAAAAGTTACGCAATTTTGAAAGTGTGGCAATAATTTTCGACACACCCTCTAATATATATTCCCCTATGTTTGCAACAGATGACATGCCTGCACATAATATTCTGAAGTTGAATTCCGAATCCGTGATTGTTGATAAATTTTGAACAAATTGTTGCATTCCCAGGGATGTAAGATTTTTATTTTTAAATTGCTCTGGTCGTCAGTCCGCGCCTCATCCTCCTATAGCAATATTCAGTTCTTACAAGGAGCTCAACAACTATATCTTCTCTTTCGTTTCTTCTCTCCATCAACTCCCAACAGATTCAGAAATCGCCTCCACCTCCCGGTGTCCGTCGAGCACCAGTCCGCTTCTGCTCGGTCCGGCCAGTAGCAGCGGCGCCGAAGATGCTGACGAGCAGCCACAAAGCAAGAAACTGACCACCGACCCGGCACCGGCCAACCTGATCGCAATCAAACAGGAGCAACCGGAAGCCGACGTGGTCAATAGCAACGAAGACGACGGAGACCGGCAGGCATCGTCGAGGACAGATGAGCCCGCTACGAAAAAGCCCCGCACCACCAGCAGCAGTACCAACCCCACCACCACCGTCGCCCCCTCCGAAGTTGCAGACGCCGAGTCTAACACGACCAGCAGCGGTAAGTGCACTCATTTAAATTGCATTCATTCCCCTTTTACGACGATGTCCAGCTGAAACGATTAAATGCCCTGGATCTTTTGAAAAAAGTGTGTTTACATGTTTTGACCACTATGCAGATGTGCAAAAAGTGTGGCCTGTTTTTTTTCAACGAGGAAGGGTTGAGCGTGAATAGAAATTTGCACTGCACTGGATGTCCACTCGCCCGTCAATTGTGCGAGTTTGCCTGGTCGAATGGATAAAAATATCAATTACTGCTAATTAATTATTCATGCTGAAGTGCTGCTGCTTCGTTGTCCGTTTTAGTTCCGATGTCCCATATCTGATGATGGTTATCACTCGGCGTGACTACTCTTGACATTCCACATTGACCGGGTGGACGAACGAACTCATTACACATTTCCGTAATTTCCGACGAAGTTGAAATGAAGAGATTAAATTCAAAAGTCCCTCTAACACTCAAGGCCTGTCCGCTTAACCCTTTAACACACAGATGTCCATCAATCTCCGCGGTGGTGCAGTTTTCGGGTTGCATTCATCTCTATTGAATGCTTTGTTGCTCCGACCCCGTTGACAGGGAGTTTGTTCTCCCCCATTGCGCAAATTGGTGTTAATACCCTCTTCAGCGTGAAAGCCAGCAGAAAACTAACGGCAGCGAGCGGCGAATCCCAGGAGTTTATAAATAATATTTGGTGATTTGGAAAATCCACCGTGTCCTCCCGGTCAGGGTCCATTGTGTCGTGTCACTGCTCGGGGGTTGGGCGATGTGTGATGCGGAGAGGAAACCGACGATTATGACGTTTTCCCCCCGTCCCCGTTGTGAAGCTTGTCCGTCCCGAAAAATAAAAATATTGAAGCAGCACCTTTTGTTGCAGTCTAATAAAAGAGAGAGAGAGAGAGAGAGAGTCGGTCGGTCGAGCTAACCTCATTGTTACCGAGTGGCTATTCAGAACGTCACGATCCACCGGAATCTCGTCGTGTTTTCAATGGTGATGCTGCTTCTTCAGCTGGACACGAAGTCTTTACCGTGTTGAAGTGGGTGGTTGGCTGACTTTTGATACTGGGAGCTGTCCCATCCGGAGCATTGTGGTATGCATATTTGTGAATAAGCTTAACCTGGGCACTTATGCAAATGCAGGACACACAGAGTCGAGCATAAATGGTCGGATGCTGCGCTACTACAACAGTAGAAAGGCGGAAACACATTTCCCGTTTCCGCTTCTACTGTCGCCGCCGCCACTGACGGAGTGATTCTGGAAAGTGACCCCATCTCCGTTGCATGCATCGCCATATGTGTGCATGACTTTATGACGTCCGATATTTGCTGTGAATTTGTTTTAAATGTGTCGACTTGATGTTTTTTACGACTCTGCCACCCGCAGCAGAAACAAGACGCAGTGACTTGGTGGACTAGGCATCATCAAAAAGGGTTATAGTCGCCACCACCCGGCCAGAACCATCCAGAAGATGCCCCTTCAAGGCACTTGGCGTATAAGAATGGGCTAATCAGACTGGTTTTATTGCTATTTTATTTCTTCGGAAACTATCGCATTCTGTGGTCACGGGGCACTGCGGAGCAGGATGGAGAGTTTTCCACTTTCGCCGAACGACCGCCCGGACGTTATGGCTTTTCCGTTGGCTGCAGTTCAAACCATATGTTTCGTGTGGTCGAGTTGGTTTGGTGTTTTCCTTTTTTCGGTTTTTTTTTTTGTCACTTCGAGAAGATATATGAGGGAAAATTTATTTTCCCGAGCGAAGGGACTGGCAAATAGGGTTACTATGAAGGGTGCGTCGAGTCGATTTCAGTGTTGTTCAAGCTTAAGCATTCTTACATGAGGAAAAGCATTGAAATTGTTTCAGATTTACATAAAACCAGCTTAACTACAGCGATGATTTTTTTTTTCCAATTCTTCACTTCATTCAAAATTCCAGAGAAAATTCAAAAGTGTAGGAAAAGTAAAATTCAATTACGAAAGTGAGGTTCGAGTTTCATGAAACTAAATTAGTTCTTAAATAAATTAAAATGTTTATATCTTGTTTGCGGAGATCTGTTTATTACATCGCGGAATATTTTTTTTTACGATAATCTAGTAGATTTTGTGTGATGATCATTTAACAAACCCCTGACTTGCCACCAGATATGATATTTGTTGTCTTAGCCATATCTGTTCACTTCGGAAAATGTTCATAGTCATTCGTTAGACTCGGTAAGAAATTAATGTACCTCATTCTTCTTACTTCTTATTCAGTATTTCAAGCTTATTACTTTCACGATTTGTTATTGCTTGCTCTCAACTAAATGCATTTCCACAGTTATTAAATGCACTTCCACAGTTATTAATTAAGAGCTTTCGATGCCAGGTACCATTTTTGCATTAATATGGTTGTTAGGCAAGTACAATCATACCCTATGCCCTGGGAGTCGAGAAATTTTCCTTAACGAAAAATTCCCAGACCAGACCGGGAATCGAACCCAGCCACCTCCAGCATGGTGTTGCTTTGTAGCCGCGCCTTTATTGACTGAGCTAAGGGAGGACCCCACCTCATTTTAGTAACTCTTAATGAATGAATGTTTTCAATTAGCGACCATTAAGTGTTGAAATACATGAAGCTATTCTAGAATTATAGTCACAGATCTGTGACAAGGACAGGCTTCAGAGCATTTTTTTTAAGTCAAAGACTGAGTTAGTCCTATGAGATTCATTCGAATAACACCAAGCAAATTTCAAATAGAAGATTTTTGAAACATGGTTTCAAAAGTACAAAACCAAGGAAGTATCCATTAGCTCTGCTCCATATGTTATTTTCACTATGGATTGTCACTTCGTCTTGTTGACAGTTTATATGACACCGCTCTAAGTATGTTTTTGTTTTGAGAGGCTCAATTATTTAAACGATTCATATAGTTTATAATGTTATTTGTTTCCCCGGTTGTTCGCCCCGGGGGGCGGAACAGCGCCCCCCGGGGGGGGGGGGGGGGGGGGTGGGTGCCCCTCCCTACCAGAGGGCCGCCCCCGCGGGGGGGGGGGCCCCCCCGCGGCCCCCGCCCTAACCGCCGCCTACAAAGTGCTATCCCAGGTCATATTCCGCCGGCTTTCACCAAAAGTAAATGAGTTCGTGGGAAGTTATCAGGCCGGTTTCATCGACGGGCGCTCGACGACGGACCAGATCTTTACTGTACGGCAAATCCTCCAAAAATGCCGCGAATACCAGGTCCCGACGCATCATCTGTTCATCGATTTCAAGGCGGCGTACGACAGTATCGACCGCATAGAGCTATGGAAGATTATGGACGAGAACGGCTTTCCCGGGAAGCTCACTAGACTGATTAAACCTACGATGGACGGTGTGCGAAACTGCGTGAGGATTTCGGGCGAACATTCCAGCTCGTTTGAATCACGCCGGGGACTACGTCAAGGTGATGGACTTTCGTGCCTGTTGTTCAACATTGCGCTAGAAGGTGTCATGCGAAGAGCCGGGCTCAACAGCCGGGGTACGATTTTCACTCGATCCGGTCAGTTCGTTTGTTTTGCGGATGACATGAACATTGTAGGCAGAAGATTTGAAACGGTGGCAGAAATGTACACTCGCCTAAAACGCGAAGCTGCGAAAGTCGGACTGGAGGTGAATGTGTCGAAAACAAAGTACATGCTAGCAGGAGGTACCGAGCGCGACAGGGACCGCCTAGGCAGCAGTGCTACGATAAACGGGGATACATTCGAGGTGGTGGAAGAATTCATCTACCTTGGATCCTTGCTTACGGCTGACAACAACAGCCGTGAAATCCGAAGACGCATCATCAGTGGAAGTCGTGCCTACTACGGGCTCCAGAAGAACTTGCGTTCAAGAAACATTCACCCCCGCACTAAATGTACCATGTACAAAACGCTGATAAGACCGGTTGTTCTCTACGGGCACGAGACGTGGACGATGCTCGAGGAGGACCTGCAAGCACTTGGTGTTTTCGAACGCCGGGTGCTTAGGACCATCTTTGGCGGCGTACAGGAGGATGGAGTGTGGCGGCGAAGATGGAACCACGAGCTCGCTGAACGCTTCGGCGAACCCAGCATTCAGAAGGTCGCGAAGGCTGGAAGGATACGGTGGGCAGGGCATGTTGCGAGAATGCCGGACAACAACCCTGCAAAAATGGTGTTCGCCTCGAATCCGGCCGGTACAAGAAGGCGTGGGGCACAGCGAGCACGATGGGCGGACCAGGTGCAACAGGATCTAGCGAGTGTGGGTCGTCAACGAGGTTGAAGAGAGTATATTGGCGATTCGAATAGTTTCATAAGTAAATATCAAAACTATGTGTCCTGAGCTTGAGCATGAGCAAGAGCATATTGACCACCATTGGTTTGCCATATCGTGATTGATTGAAGTCGGCTGAAGTTGCCCAGAGAACCAACAGAATGTCACTTGGGAGTAGTAAATCATTCTCAATGTGCCACTACTAGTGTCCTGTTGTTCATAGGATCAATAAAGGCGCCGATCACGTCCTTGTAGATCAATAAGGGCAAGGGAAGCAATGCTAGTTCGAAACTCGTTGCTACTAAAAGCCGTACATACTACAGCACTCTCACGAGTATCTCAGGAAAGGAAATTGTTAGTTGGTTGTTGTTTTGTTGGTAGAGACAATAGAGAGTGAAACTGTTTATCCGTATGTTTGTATAATTTACCATTTATAAGATTATACGGAGGGTCCTCCCTTAGCTCAGTCGGTAAAGGCGCAGCTAAAAAGCAACACCATGCTGGAGGTGGCTGGGTTCGATTCCCGGTCTGGTCTGGGAATTTTTCGTTAAGGAAAATTTCTCGACTCCCTGGGCATAGCGTATGATTGTACTTGCCACACAATCATACTAATGCAAAAATGGTACTTGGCATCGAAAGCTCTCAATTAATAACTGTGGAAGTGCATTTAGAACACTAAGTTGAGAGCAAGCAATAAGCTAATTGTGAAAACAATAAGCTTGAAATGCTGAAGAAGTAGAAGAAGAAGAAGATTATACGGAGATGCACAATAGAGATATTTAAAAACCTCAGAAAGTGTCATAGTGGTGTTTCATTGGCAAAATAAGGTGAATACTTAAGAAACGCTTAATAGTCGATTTACCGATTTAAACCAACAGTATGGATGCTCTTGGGGCCGCTCACAAAGTTTGATGGTGGCTATCCATTGAAAAAACTTGGCTAAATACGGTTGGGAGTTGATTTGGCCTTATTTAAACTTTCAGTTCGGATGCTACTGGGGCTACTCACAAAGTGTGATGGGGGTCCTTCGTTGAGTAAACAAGGTTAATTTATGATAACGCTTGAGAAATAATGTGGCCCCATTTAAACAAACAGTAAAGATGCTGTTGGGTTCACTCAAAAGTGTGGTGATGGTTTTCCATTGGGAGAAAACACTTTCTGCATGAAGCAAATTAAGCGTTCTAAAGAACAATCCATTCTAATTCACCTTTAATTATGATTAATGAATTTGGTGGAACTAGAATCTCTAGAAGCATTGTGTGCTTTCATGCATTTTTTTTCCCTCTATTGATTCCCAAACTCCTCTCCCCTGGAGAGATTTGGTCCTACACCGAATGATTTCAGTATCACCAATCCATTCAACCAATCGGCTGAATATTTTAATTTGAGATAACTCAATGCAGACGTCTTCCAAATTTAGCAGATCGACAGGCAATTGGATGATTAGTACCTGGTACCTCACAGCAAGGTGCTAAGAAGCTGACCTAAAGATTCGATGAGCTATCTCACCCTATTAAATCAATGTGTCCTTACTTAAAACTAAAGCTTATACCGTTTCGAGTGTAAACAAGACGTTGAACCTGAGTTTCAAAGTTGGTGCACAAGAAAAAGTGAGATTACGAGAAGCTTATCGAAGCACTCTTAAATAGTTCTATGACTATTTTCAGAAACCGCTACCGAAATGACGCATTTGCCGGAAAAAAGTAAGGGATTTGTACCGGAAAATACCATAGAACACTCTCGAAGAGGAAGTCCTCTAGAAACTCTTTATAGAGGAACTCTTTAAAAAATTCACTCAAAGACATTTTGAAAAAAAAAAACTATAGCACAATTATTAGTTTATTTTTTTACAAATAGATTCCAACCAATTCCTAACGAAGCTTCCTAGGAAATGAGTTGGAAAGTATGGCTGACATCATTTTTTTTATGTTGATTTTCTTGTGAGGTTCAGCTTTTATCAAAACTTCCTCTAGGTTTTACGTTCGGATTTGGCAATAGAAGTCCATAGGAACTGCTAGAAAAATCGTACTTCAGGATGTTCCGTGCAAGTGAGGTATGATTTGTGAAAGTACGAAAAAAAAGCTACAGGCTGATGTCCAACAAGTTTCTATGAAAATGTGCAATAGCAGATTTGAAAAGTTCTTAGTCCTTAGGTGGGCATTTCTTGAAAACTGTCCAAAACATTTATAAAATAGTTTTACAGGTTACAGGGTGAGTGGAAATTCCTGTCAGTGAAGCATACAGACATGAAAATGAGAAGCATGAAAAGTAATGGAACCTTCCAAGTTTTGGAGAAACATCCCAAAGCGTGATGGTCCCTTGAAACATCCTGGAACCTTTAAACAGCTAGTTTATCACGAAGAATATCAGAGAGATGTGCTGTATACACCCGGTCATTCTGCTGGTTGTGGTGATTCTGTAGAAGGTACATTGTTTTTTCCGAAATCAGAATTTAACGATTACCGTGCCGCTTGAGCAGCTTTCGAAATCTTTGGACTTCTGCAATTTTATCGTTGTTTTTTGTATGAATTGAGTTCAAGGTCGTCTTTCAAAATACTCCTGATCGTTAACTGCGACATTCCCAGTTCTTTTGCCATCTTTCGGCCAGACTTACCAGGATTCCGCCGAATTCACTCTCTCACTTGTTTGCTAGCTTCAGGACACCTGACAGTGCGTTTACGGCCAGGTTTGAGAGGTATTTTCAAAGAACCGGTTTCTTTGTAGCGTTTTATGAAACGAAAAATGAACATTTGGATTATTACAATTCAATTTCTTTAAAATAGTACACGGTCTAAAATGTTTCAAAAACAGAATTTTCACGAGCTCCCATCAAGAATTACCACGAGTCTCAAACGAATGAAAATTCAAAACAAACTTGCAAGTCGCGTTGACATTTGAATACACTCTCAAAGAAAAATGTGCAACATGTCTGTGATTAATCCATCCAAAGTTACACATGTTCAAAAAACACTGACAGGAATTACCACTCACCCTGTGTGCAAAGGAAAACTATAGGAATATCTAAAAAACGTTATAATTTTCCGCGGGAATTCAGAGAAGTTAGCTCAAGAAAAACCCCCCCCAACCCAAACAACCCCCCCAAAATAAAAAAAAAAACCAAATTTTTTTCACCCTTTCTTTTTTTTTCACCCACCCTCCAAACACCTCCCAATATCACCCAAAACAAATAAAAAAAACAATAAGAGGCTTTGAATAAACACCCTGGGAAAATTTAAATTTATAATAGAAAAACCTTAGATAGAACTTATGAAACTGAGCCTCAAGAACCATATTTCACAGCTTCAGATGAATGCGATGGCACAGCTTGTATAGCGGTAATCGTGGTCCTATCGCTATCTGGCACCTTTTTCGAAGTCAAGCCACAATCTGTAGTTCTGAACGTTTTCGGACTGCTGCAAGACAAATAATGTGTTCGGATAAGACGAATTCCTCCACTACGTGCCGCGTTAGACTGGCTCATTAGAGCCTTTTCTTCTTCGAAAGCTCGGAAACTCGGAAAAACGTTTTGTTTTTTGGATACCTAGAGTCCCAGATCTTGTTTCAGCATATTGTACCTGACCAATCAGACCAAGGCCGGCGTGGCTTCTGCTGTACACAAAAGTTGTCTCCATTGTAATCGGTCCATGGCTGTACTTCGCCAGCCCCGCTGTCTGCGGAGGGTCCGCAGGTCGCCCTCTACTTGATCGATCCACCTTGCTCGTTGCGCGCCTCTTCTTCTTGTACCCGTCGGTTCGTTTTCGAGAACCATTTTCACAGGGCTGTCGTCCGACATTCTTACGACATGCCCAGCCCATCGTAGTCGACCGATTTTTGCGATGTGTACGATGGGAGGTTCTCCCAGCAACTAGTGCAATTTGTGGTTCATTCGGCTCCTCCACGTTCCGTCTCCATCTGCACTCCACCGTAGATTTTACGCAGCACCTTCCGTTCAAAGACACCTAGGGCGTGTTGGTCCTCCACTAGCAATGTCCATGTTTCGTGGCCGTAGAGAACTACCGGTCTAATTAATGTCTTGTAGATGGTCAACTTTGTGGTTCGGCGAACTTTGTTCGATCTTAGCATCGTTCGGAGTCCAAAGTAAGCACAATTGCCAGCCATAATGCGCGTTTGTATTTCTCTGCTGGTGTCGTTATCGGCGGTCACCAATGAGCCCAGATACACGAATTCGTCTACTACCTCGATTTCATCACCGTCGATCTGAACTCGTGGTAGGAGGCTAACATTGTCTTCTCGTGAGCCTCTTCCCTTCATTTATTTTGTTTTCAACGCATTAATCACAAGCCCAATCCTACCAGCTTCAGCCTTAATTCTGATGTACGTTTCCGCCATCATCTCACAGTTACGTGCAACGATATCAACGTCGTCGCCAAAGCCAAATAGTTGGACAGACTTCCTGAAGATGGTGCCACTCGTGTCTATTCCAGCTCTTCGAATCACACCCTCCAATGCAATGGTAAACAACATCATATTGTGCCTGGACGATTACTCGAAACATTAACGTTGGCATCCATTTTCCGTACTAGATTTTCACCGGATCCGTTCCTTGCCGTTTTTAGTCGTTCACGCATCTTTCACCGAGTGTTGGCCAGATCTCAATAAGGAGGTGTCACGGTACCTCCTGATGATTCGATAAATGAAATCGCGCTTCACACCTAGGGTTTTCAGCGCTTGGGCTCTCTTCTTTCATAAGTTTTTAATCACCGCGTCACGAAATAACTCCATAGTCCAAAAAAGAAAGACACTGAACGAAAACAAGCAAATATGGCACATATTCATGTGCACAACCCAAGAGATGAATTGCAGCAATCCATTCGCAATATCTGAGGCGTATTTAGACGTCCACATTGAAAAATAAAAGTGTATGAGAATATATTGGACACGGTGTACTCTGCCCATAAAAGCATATCTCTCGATTAATTCTTCTATGATGAATATGGGAACATGAGATTAACATGGAAACCCTTATCCTATACCCTTGTAAATTTTTAAACTTCTAAACAACTTTTAATAAATCCTGGCATTATTTTGGCATAGAATGCGATTTAGGGGTTATCAAGCTTTGAACAATAATCTACTGAAGAATCTGTCGATAATGTTCTTAAACGATGATTCAATTTAACTTTCATTAATTGTTCCAATTTTTCTGTAGCTCAACCGTCAAAATGCCACTGAAGATTTCCAGTTTCAAACACATCTTTTTCCAAAAAGACGTACGCCCTGTTTTTGGTCACCCGTAAGACGAGAGCACAACTGCTTGCATCCGGAAGCACAGAAAGACCAGTCGTAGTGCGGCGGCCGGGAAGAAAACGATACTTTATATCCTGTATCGACCAATACATTTCGTCGCTGCAGGAGCAAAACCACCACCGAGAGCTGCTGGTCCACTTCTTCTGCTGTCCTCTGCTCTGTCGCCCTGAACTGAGTACAATTGCTTTTATGCGAGATTCCATTCCTGCAAATAATAGATTTTCCTTCTGCGACAGAATGAGCTTCTTATATCCCCCTTTTTCCTTGGGACTTGCCACGAGAGACGGACCACCGCCCATCCCCTAAACATACCCACCAGGAGAGAGGGAGGACCCCGCCCACCCTTCCCCCCCCACAAAATAAAGGAAGAGCACACACGCCTCACGCCAACCCCCCCCCCCCCCCCCACTAATTGTTATTTTCTCCCCCGCCCAACACAAAAAAAAAAGGGGGGGGGTGGAAAAAAAAGAGAAGCAAAATAAAAAAAAAATAAAAAATGTGTCTCGCGCCGCCCCCCCACCGTTTGGTTTGAAGCACATCACACCACACAAACAAAAAAAAAAAAAACAACAACCCTCCCCTTATTTTTGTGCGCCCACCCGCCCCCTTTGGCTTTTTTTGTTGTGCAAACCCCCCCAAAGCCCACAGGGGGAAACCCCTTTTCTCCGAGTCTTTGCGCGGCTCGATGTCGTCAATTATTCGAAAACAGCAAGATATTGCTTCTGATTGACACGGGCGATGCTGCGTTGGCAGTGTGACTGTAATTGATATATTGTCTTCACAAGTTGTCCTTTGTGTGCCGATAGTGGCATCGGAAAGGATTTAGATCCCAACTGCACTCGAACCAATCAAAATATCATCTTACAGGCTGCTCCAGAGAGGCGCGCAAAAAACTCCTACTTTCCGTTTGACATTTGAATATAAGTACATGATTAACCCCTTCGCTTTGTGCCACATCGAAAAGGGGGTGGCAGCATTGGCAGCATCTGCTCTCGAGCGTTTTTCCCCGATGAATGCACCAGCTGATATTCCTACTGATTATCCGGGCTCATTCAAACAAAACAAAAAAAAGAGACCTCCTTTCTCCTTTGTCTGGTTCTGAAAGTGAAACTAAACCACCCCGTGTGTGGCACCCGTCATCACCCGCGATCAGAAATAAATTTCGATTTTATTAGAATAAAAAACTCACACACACACACACACCCCTTACCTTCTGCTACTGACGTTCAGTCCCTTTCCAATGCCGCCGCACCGCCACGGAATCCGTCAGAGACAAAAAAAAACAGCTTCTTCCGTAAACAAAGTACAAACACCGGTCGGGATCAATGGCAGCAGCCCGAGTAACCTACAAAATCGCACCGCGCTCGATGGCCCGATTTACCACCGTCGAGTCTTCGGGATCATCACCGGTACCGTGATGCGTGTGCCACGCGGGAACGGATGCGTTGTTTTACCTCTTTCGATTTATTATTCATTCATACCGGTGCGGTGTTCTTCTCCGAGCGCCGCCGGAAAGGTGTGTGGAACGTTGATGATGGTAAAAAACGACGACGACGCGTAAATGCGCGGATGATGCGAGCAACCCAAAAGGACGGTGAAACAGAATTCCGGGAAAGGGTAGCTTGGTGCACGCACTCGTGTCGTTCATGCTTATGTTAATTATCCTAAAGATAGTTTTTTTTTCTTCATGTCCGTCTCAAATTAAAAGGATCTTCCTAGGCCAAGACGAGGGGCTGAGAGAAAGTGTGATTGTCCCGTGCCACACACGTACTATACTTGTATGGAAGGACAAACGGGAGGCATGTTTAATATTCAACTCTCAACGAGCATAAATTCGGTCCCCGAAAAGGTAGGGAACTGTCCGAATCGGTTAAAATTCATCCTCTGTCCTGAGTTGCGTCTCCGATTCGTAGAAAAGAAAAAAAAAAGCATGTTTATTCACGACCGACCCTTCCGGTCGTCCATCGATCCTAAGCTGATAATGGGACACCACAGGCACCGTAATAAAAATCGACGCACACGCACGCTCTTCAACCAATGTGGGTTATGTGACGATGGTCATAATTTCGCCTTGTGTGTTGATGTCGCCTAAGAAGGTTTCCACTGGATTAAAGAGCAGCGGCCATGTCCTCCGCAAACAAAGGCTTTCCGGAATCATCAGAAAGCGAAAAGGCTCTTCAGTTGAGGAATGCAAATTTGGAAAGGACTAATTCCCAAGCGCTCGTAAAAAAAACACACTGTATGCGAAATGGTTCGTACGTGATCTTAGCCGGATTCCGGCTGACCACCACTTTTGTGGAGAATCGGGTTCGAGTTGGGCGGTATTCTCGCAAGTTTGGTTAAAATCGAATCAATTGTTTTTGAATCATCGATGTTTTCTAATAACATGCCTATGAGAAATTCCTTCGATAACTTAAACGACGGTAAATTCGATTGTCTAAAATTTGTCGTAAATGTCGCGTCTGAATCGTCGATCATGCAAACAAAATTGTGCCTCACTTTTAACTTCGATACCTTGCCCTTAGGATTTTCCTGACCAGATCAAACTTCTCTTTACACTACTGTTTACAACTTAACAAAGCACTCTTAACTTCATATTTACTTCCTCAAATTGCTCAAAACCTTACACTCGATTCACTTCTTTCTGCTATACTGTTCGTTAACTGTTTTCAAAAATGCATTGTTTATCTTCTGGTTGATGATTTTACCTTGACGGATATCGATCCTTTTCTACCGCCATACCACTCGCTCAGCTGTCATCCAACATACCGCCCGCCACAGTTGATTACGATCCGGCGGGGAGATTGCCAGTGCTGCCAGAATAGTGCTTAGAGACCGACATTCCATCCACATTCCTCAAAAGTGTTCGTCTTAATAAAGTTAGTCGTTTATTGTTCATCGTTATTCTGAAGAACAGGCTATGTTGAACATCGTTTGAAGCCCAATTACGTCATGAGTACCAATCGATATTGCACCCGACCGCTTCATATTAGGCTGATTAGGCATATTAAGGGACACATACCTTATACAAATATGAACAATTAGCAGCTTTCATCCGATTTATTTCGACGCTATAACTGCGAAATTACTTGCACTTATTAATCCTTAAATTGTCAATAGAAATCAGCTATAATCGGAGAACTAGAAAGTAATGTTCAGCTCTACTGCACGTCTAAGAACCAGTGACGTCTCGTGGATTTTCAAATTGACTGTGTACTCACTGGAACACTTATACAGCTTGATAGCTGCTTATGGCTGTAAAATGTATCATATTTTGAACTTTTGGACAAATGGCTAAGAGATTCTAAAGGGCGAACACGAAATTATTGCGACACATTCAACAGGGCATAACTTTTTTACCATTGGGTAAAAATCAACCAAATTTTGCACACTTTCTCATTGATGTGTATTGTTTACATGCTGTCAAACTCGAAGTCGTGTTTTTCGATTCAACGAAAATGGAGGTGAACCAACGCGAGTCGAGAGAACAAATTCACCTGGAATTTCCTGACCTGTCGCACCGGCAGTTGGGAAAACTGTTGAACATTCACCATTCAACCGTCTCCAGAGTGTTGAAGCAGTTCCAGGAGCGGTTGACGTTGTACCACGGCAAAGGAGCTGAAGAAAACCGGGACCGGAGAACAAAAAGACGGAGGGAAAGGTGAAGCGGATGATTAAAGCAAATCCCAACGTCTCAAGCCGTGATTTGGCTAAAAAGATCGGCATGTCGCAGAGCTACGTCTAGAATGCAAAGAAGAGAGCTGGACTACATACATACAAGGTACAGAACTTCTCAAACCGCGATGAGCGGCAACAATCGACGGCTAAAACTCGGGCACGGAAGCTCTACGAGAAGATGCTGATAAAATATGGCTGCTGTGTGATGGACGACGAAACGTATATAAAAGCCGATTTTAAGCAAATTTCGGGGTTGGAGTTTTTCACCGGCAAGAGCAAGTTCTATGTGGACGACAAATTTAAGAAGAAGAAAATGTCGAAGTTCGCCTCCAAATATCTCATTTGGCAGGCCATCTGCTCTTGCGGACTGAGGAGTGAGCCTTTCGTGACAAAGGGCACAGTAAATGGCGAGATCTACAAATCTGAGTGCCTCGAGAAGCGCCTTTTGCCGTTCTTGCAGCAGCACGACGAAGCTCCGCTATTTTGGCCAGATTTGGCATCATGCCACTATTCTAAAAGTGTCCTGGAGTGGTATGTGGCCAATTCTGTCCATTTTGTTCCAAACTGTCCGGAGCTGCGCCCGGTGGAGCAGTACTGGGCAATGATGAAGCGGGAACTTCGGAAGAGCAAGAAGACAGTCAAAGACGAGAAGGACATGTTAAGAAAATGGAAAAAAAAACTGAGAAACTGGTACCGGATGACACTGTAAAGACTTTGATGGAGGGCATCAAGCGAAAATGCGTTCAATTTTACACTCAAGGCTCCATCGATTAACTTTTCTTTTGATTTTTGAAGTAAATATATGTATAAAACTACCCTAAAATTTTGGTTTGATTCTAAACATTATAAGAAAATTGGCATGACATTTTCGGTGTCGCAATAATTTCGTGTTCGCCCTTTATGAGTCATAATATTATTGAAAAGATTTTAATTATTTTTTCATTCAAAAAAAAACACACAAAATACAAAAAATCACCACAATTTTTTAATTTTGAATAACAGATTATGTTCCATGTATTGAGCATCGTCGTAGTAACGAAAGCTTACGAGATCATATTGCGTCCGTCTGGTTTTGTTGATCATCAAGATTTGGAAATCCTGCCTTCTTGTAAGCTGGCAGTCTGGCTTGTTCTGAAGATCACTTCTCGCTTGTATACGACACTCCCAGCTTGTTTACGGAATCTCGGACGGAGAGGTTGGGGTTCCGTTTGAACCACGGCCACGCTTTGTTGTCGTCGCAGCAGCTTCCGGTTTTCGATTTCCCCCCCTGATCCAGGCTTCCAGGCGAGCAAAATATTGGACCGTTGCTCCTCTTGCTTGAACGCAAGAGCAAAGTTATTTTTTGTCTGCAATTTAAATCGCATGAAGGTAGTTTGCATTTACTTGTATACAATTCAAATGTAATTTCCCATTCCAATATTATGCAAAAGTTAGTTAGATACCGCGATTATATGTACGGGTCACTAACCTGTTTCAATATTTTCTCAAAAATTAAAATAAAAGCATCAAACAGAGCAGACATTCCTCTACATGTTGATAATAGATGTTTGTTGAATCAATCCATGTCCGAAAAATCGTCACTGCAAAAGCTCAGTGCCGTGCACATATAAACTAAGTGTACCTCTACCCAAGAGTAGGTTTTGCTTCTCCATTTTCACAACATTAGAAGGAAGCAAAGAGACAAACAAATCAAGAGATAGTAAAAATAAATAAAAACATTTTTTCAATCATAACAAGTGGCGTTTCACTCTAGCTCTGGAAGATGCGTGCAAGTCCAATCTTCTTTGATGATTCTTCGCATGGATTTTTCAGAAATGTTTACTTCCTGATGGAACGTACCGGGTTGCGAGCAATCGTTGCATGGACCGATTTGATAACGTTTGGCGTACGAGCAAACCGCGGACCTCCATTTCCCGGCTTCTGCTACCTAGGACCATCCTGTGGAGACTTTTTGATGCGATAAACTGTGTCCAAAAGACATAGTACCGCCATGTCAATCTCCTTTGGAATCTACTGGACGAGCAGCAAATTCGTAATCAGCTCTTTGGCGTTCATTTTCACACAGTTGCAATAAAACATTTACGAGGCTTAGATGCAGAACATGAAAGTAAACATAAACAAATACACTGTCAACACAAATAAGTCATTAGCTACACAAATCAACCCAGTATTATTGTTTGAACATTTTCACATCCTTTCCTTGTTATACTAACAATATTTTGAAATCGTTTTTAAATTGTTTGATACATATTTTGGGCGAATACCCAAAACTTTGAGGTTTATAAAATCAAAACATTGCTTCGTTAAATTAGACATTACACAAATTAGAGTGAATGTTCTGAAAAACTTTTGATTATTTTGAAGCTGTATGAACCATTCTTTTTGACGGGGAATCAATTCTTAGAGTCTTTCATCGATAAGTGTTAGTTTGAAGTTTATGAAACACTTCAAAGCTGAGTTTCCTTCCAAACTTTCAGAACAAACATAAGATAAAAACGATCGTTGGATCCTGAGCTCAAAAGGCATTGTTATGGTGAATATATAACGGCGGGGCTGGTTATCATGTTCCAGCATTGTTGATATTGTCTGTATTTTCAAAAAATTGTTCTAATTAAAACAGATTACCTGACTTTCCTTACGATTTTCCTAAAATTCGGAAAAGAAGGATAAATAACTCCAACAATAACAACAACAACAAGAACATATTGTTGCCTTCACAAAATCATATTGTTTTATGAACGAAACGGTACTTGTGTATGCATAATATTGTTTATCAAATCAATTATATCCCGGCAATCAATTCAACAATAAGATTTTAAATTTTTCCTTTTAAAAAATGAAGTCTCGGATAGTGTTTGAAAAGACCCTATCTTCATAGATCGAATTTTTTCATCGATTTTCTCTTTGGTTTATCACGGCTAAACCACAGAGTTTGAAAGAAACATTTAATTTTTTGCGTTATCTAATGCACATAAAGGAAATGCATGTTTTGGCATAATTTAAGGAGATCTTTCATGTAAATTCAAGCCAGGTATCGCTGGAATCAGGTCTGTTGTATGAAAGATTGCAAACATTTACGTGCTTTGACTTGCAAATGAACGAGGAGAAATTTTAAGCGCCTGTCAAAATTCATTACTTTTTCTGTGCATTGAATTTGTGGCTCTGAAAACAACTTATATCGAGATAAGACGTTGATGGCTTGTACATTGAACAATAAACAAAATACAAAATAAATTTGCAGTCGCGTTATTCACAGAAGAGAAAGTTGATGAAGAGAATCAATCAACGATGATAAGCCTTTTCAAATCTTACGCGAGAAATGTAATAAAAAAGATTTTAACGTATGTAAAAATAAGAATATTACAGATTGAATCAAATGATGGATGTTATTAACTCTGAGATAACAGTATTTATTGTTGACTTTGAACCACAAGTTGCCGCTGGTTGTATCAAATGGTGCCCAAACTGTGACGAATTTACCTCCCGCATAATGTGCCGAGTCACTTACCACTTGTGTCAAACACAGCCCTTGTAAAAATGACTCCTTCTGTGGATAGATCTGACCAATATCGGGACCTGTAACGATCAAAAATAGTAAAGTTCTGTACTTTTCTTCAGTTTCAACTGCAATTTATTGCTATTTTCTGAGGCTTTGTCATGTTTTCTTGAGAACATGGCCTTTTGGCATAGTTTTCCCACAGACAGACGTTTAAGCAAGAACAAAATTAATCGATAACTTTGTGTAAATTTTCAAATCTCTAGCAATCGCTAGCGTTAGCAATCTATTCTTCACTAACGCCACGTAGTTCACTTAGTCGAGGTGCCCACTGATGTGGCGAAGTTGCGGCATCTGCTAGCATGCCAAAATATCACGCCAACGTTCGCCACACGCAACCGATATTGACACGATGTTTTGACGTGCAGTTAGATGCCACATAGCGTCAACAAAACTAACAGATTTCCTTTTTGCTAGTTGCTTATTGTCATTTGGCGATTCCTTTTAAATTGACGGTTGCGGAATTTTACACACGCTGAGATTCAAGCTTGAATGGCTGTGGTTTCTTCGTTTCACCCACCACCGCGGAGAAACAAAACCCCAAAAAAAAAAAGAGAATACACAAAAAAATAAACTCTATAAGAACAACAATTTTGGTATAAATTTTTTTTCCCCCCCGTAGGTATTTTAACCCAATCTTAAAATTAAATTGAAAAAACAAATTTACCCAAAACAAAGTATTTTAAAAGTAGTATGTTTTCCAGTAAACCGCCCGGGGCCCCCCCCCAAAAAACACCCAAACCAGGGGTTGGGCTCCCCCTTTGCTTTGGCTGAAAATTTTTGATCCCCATTTAATAAAAAATGGGGCTTGGGGGGGGGAACAAAATTCGTTTTTCTTTTAAAATTTTTACGCGTTTATGGATATGGATATGGATCAATTAAGTAAAATTCTGGATTTGGAAACCCCGTTACAAAAAATTTACCGGTAAGTGTAATTATTTCACTTATTCGATTGCTTTTTCTAATTCTAGTGGCTTTGGAGGGATAGGAGAACTTTATTAGTGAAAACCCAGTATTTCAGCAAAAGTTCATGGAGATGATCACGGAACTTCGATATGATGAGTCACTTCCTGAAAAGAAGGTCCAGAAGTTTCTTTCATGGCTTTCCTCTATAATTCTTTAGAGCCAACGGCATGCCATGTCCCTAGTAAATCGTTTCATGACAAACGAAAAGTACTCGTTTCAATATGAACCTTTAGTGGATTTGATCAAATTTCCTATGGAATGTTTCAATGTACCCGGGAATGTACCAATAAATAAAATACATTTTGTTTGATTTGCATTTTTAGATTTCGTTTATTGAATTTAGCTAAAGAAAGTTCACTAAATCAAATTCTCGAATAATATTTTCCAGAAGCTAGTCGAGTTACCTGCGCGCTGGACAAAAACGAAAAAGGATCATCAGATCGTTATCGCCATTATACAGGGTCGATTGATTTATCGATCTATCCTCCAAAACTGACTGTCTGGCAAGGGTCCTGCTGAGAAATAGCATCGCGATCGAAGCATCATCCTTCTAGTGAAATCGATTGAATTGATTTTTTTCTATTTCTTAAAAAAAAGCGGTTCGGATCGTCCTCCAAAATGGGAAACCAGTTTGATCGCTTCGGAATGACTTGCCTCGTGCTCAACACACGATCCGGGGAAACACTTTCCCTTGTTGCTACCGGACTCCGGGTTCATTTACATAAAGGTAACCCCCCTCTAATGGTCGTAATAATAATTTTCCGAGTAGCACATGCCACGGTAAGCAGATCACCTTGTGCGTAGAAAAAGGGTAAACAAAGGCAGGATGCGCAGCACATGCTCGTCCTTTTTTTTCAATTCAAGTGTGACCTTTCATCGCTCGCGACTGAAAAAATCTTATCGTTTTTATTGATCGTTTGATCGAACAAAAAAAAATGTCGAGGTCACATCTGAGATGATCCCAGCTGGGGTGACATTTTTTCTTCTCCAGCATATCTCACCCGGAGAAGGGACGTCATCGGTGTTGTTTTTTTTTGCATTCGCTTCTCGGAGAAGGCTAAACAATATAGGAATTAATTTAAAAATGCATTTTTGATGAATGACGGTGCAGCACCGCGATCTTGGCCACGCGACGACGACGACGACGGCCACAGCCAGGGCGCGTGGGCGAATTCACTTGCATAATAATCATATTGCCGTTTTCTCATTAATCTCGCTGCAGCGATCGTATTCTTAGTTAAGGCTACGGCGGGAGGGACTCACCTCTTTTTTTTTTTTTGTTCAGTCCCGACTCGATCTTTCCGGAGTAATCTTTGCAATCGATGAGGTGGATGGCTGGCTGAATGGCTGGCTGGCTGGCTGGCCACTCCCTGGTTCGAGGGAGGACGGAGATTCTGCGCGAGGCGAAAGATCACGTCGATATTGAAACATCATCGCATCGTCATCATCTTCTTCGGTTAGGTTCTAGCTGTCGCCCGATGACGGGCTACGGGGACCGGAGGCGAGGAGGCGGGCGAGAACAATGCCCACAGAAAATTACCAATCTGTGTTCTGGCTGAACTGTCACCCACCCTCGAGTGTGTACATTATCCGAACATTGTGCGTTCTCCTACGTCTTCCGTGAGCCGGACAGCGGCCCCAGCATGGCTTATTGCAAGCGGACCACGTACGGAATCTGCCCTCGTAATTAGAGGTTAGGCGGGCTATGTTTATGTCTTACTCTTTGAGCCCACGGACGTCGTCGGTTGGACACGTTGGAGACACTATCATTATTTGAACCTGCGAAGAATGCGGGTGTGAACAGCAGACAGGAACGTGCTTTTCGCGCTTTGGTTCGTAGTTGCGGAAAATTATCCCCCAATGATTAATTGTCACATGTTTTATGCGTTCGCGCTTGCGGTTCATGCCAAGCCAGCACTCCGTGACGCCTACACGTTACAAACGGCAAATCTCGCAGCGATCAAGTAGGCGTTACGTCTGAGCAGTTCGGGTAATTTAATTATGATATCCGAGGGGTTGACAATAGGTGCGTCCTGAGCCCATTATTTCCACACATGGGTCATTAGCGCCGCGGACCGTGGAAAATGAAGTGAAAATTTTCCAATTTTCCTTCGGCAAATTAAAACTAACAAAGGCAAACCACTGACTGTCCTCTGGCCGGATGGCCTTAACGCTTCCTCCCGAACCCCCTCCGTCGAAAAACCATAATCTATTCACCACATGTTTCAATCCTGCGTAAAACGTGCTCGGAATGAAATCTATCCATCGTACTCAACTGAAAACTTTTTTCCTCCTTTCGCCGTTGCTTCTCGCCTTCCTCCTGCCTAGTTTTATTGGCCTTGTCAGGACAATAAAATAAATGTTTCGTTTTTCCCTGCTCTCGCCCTCTATCGATAAATAGCCTTCCTAGCTACCGGCTTTAAAAAAAGGAAAAGAAAAAGAACCTCCAATCTTTCCCATATATCAGCACACATCGGATGTGATTACAACCATTGATCATCTTTAACCCTCTGGCTGGACACGTCGCTCTCGATTCTGTCACGTTGTCTATTGACACCTCCATTATATCCGGTCGATTGGACACGCCACAACCGCTGTCGTAAGGGGCTATTAAATTTTCTCCAGAGCGAACAAGGACAACCCAGTTTTGCGCTTGTCTTTTCTTTATTTTTAATAAAAGCAGCGACAAATTTCCATATTCGCTTGAAAATGGAACGTCCGAGATGCTCCGATGGAACATAAAAATCATAAATAGGAAAGGACGCGCTATCCTTCGGCAAACCAGGTCTACATGGCAAAAGGACACCATATGCTGCCTGCTACTTTGCAAAAACCGTGTGTCTCTTGGATCGTATATAAATATGCGGACATTTATATTCTACAGTTTTTCGTTTCCCGACCGGAGGACCATCGAGGAAGCGCCATTCTGTGGGCGCCCTTCTGCTTCTTCTTCTGTTGCTGCATAAGTAGTGGCTACCGCGAACACTCTCCAATCGGATCCGTGATGGGCCACGCCGGAAAGTTGTCCTCATTTGTATTCAAATACGTATATCACTGCTTCTCCCCTGGTCGTTTACGGACCGTTCTCTACTGGGCCATGACCACGTGATGCACACAGGCTTGTTTCGTTGTTCCATCCATCCTCACCACGTGTGGATTATGGTCCCGGTAATGGGTTTCGTTTTTTGGTTCCCCTTATTACTCCACAAAAATCGAAACTTCTTACCTGCTGCGAAAATGCGCGCCGCACTTTTCTAAATTATTTATCAAAACAATGCGAACATTTTGACAACTGACAAGCCCTTTGCTCTGCACTGAAACGAAATACACACCGACAAATATTTATTTGTCGACTGCGCGGAAACCCCAGAAAAAATATTTTAATTAATTTTCATCAAAGAGAAAACGCAAAATCTGAATCCGAATAACACATCGATCGTAGTGATTAAACCGTATAAATATTTCCCGTTGCATCCGCCGCCGGTCCCGTGTGGCTGCCCCTGGGTGCATATAAACAGGACATTGCGCGAAATTATGTAAATATCATTGGGTTGCTGCCTTTTTCGCTCGCCACCAGCCACCTCCTCCCCCCCTCCAACCCCTCCTCCACAGTCAGCCGATTGTCGTACGCGCGTTGCATTCTCTGACCAAAGGGGAATTAATCCGCACGGAATGCAGCTGCAGCATTTTTCATCAGCTGGATGAAATCAATGGGAATGTCCCTCTAGCATAAATATTTATCTCACTTTGATGAACCGTTTTTTGATGCGCAATTCTTGAAATATTTTTTTTTTCCTTTCCCATTTTTCCCATTGCAGAGCCCAGCAACTACGTTTGTAGCACGTGCAAAACCAAATACCATTCGGCTTGGCGATTGGTTCAACATGTCCAGCATGCCCACAGGGTGAAAATCTACGAGGTAGTATCGCTGATCGATGACGACGACGACGACGACGACGATGATGGGGACGAACAGGAGGAAGGTGAGAATGAACCTACTGCTGTTAAGACTGCCTCCGGTACAAACAACGAACCGGAAGGCGACAACGATGATGACAGACCAGCAGTCAACGAACCGGAATCGTTAGCTCAGAGCGGTAAATCGCATTCCATGAATAACCTCAGCGGTAGTTCAAACTGTTCCAGTAACAATACCAGCGGTAGCTCTCGAGGTAGCGGAATCAATCTGCTGCAAAATCAGCTGCAACTTCCGCCACAACAACAGCAACAGCAGCATCAACAGCAGCAACAACAACAACAACCGCCACGTGATTCCCAAAGTCTTCCACCACCGGGCTTGAGACATCATCCGCTTCTCCCACCTCCCGAGATGCACCCGAACCCTTTCGGATTGTTGCGTATGCCCTTGAATCATCATCCGCACAGTCCGCTGTTTGGCCGCGGTCACCATGACTTTCGCATGGAACATCTCATGTCCGAGCAGTTTCGCAACCATGGTCTCAATCTTGCAGCAGCTGCAGTCGCGGCGGCCAACCAACTGAAAACCCACAATCAACAGTTCAACACGGGCGGCAACCCAACAACCGAGCGGCCGCCCTCATCAGGGAGCATCTCCCTACCCGGTGGTACCCAAGGTTTGGTTCTCGAACCCCATATGGATTTTTACTCACAGCGCTTGCGGCAACTCGCGGGTACCACCAGTCCCGGGACTAATCAAAATACCTCCAACTCACCCAGTCCCCGCAAGCAGCATTCCCCTTCCTTCGCCAGTCCCTCACCATCCCAGCTTCCACCGACTCCCCTGACCAACAATTCCCGACCACAAAGTCTAACTCCGCCGGAGAAGCACACCGACTTGGGGGGACTCGATTCCGGCACCATCACCAACACCCCGCGGTCAGCTTCGACCCCGCCGAACAAACAAAGCCAAAGCACCGACGCAATCCATTCGTGTGAATACTGCGGCAAGAAGTTTCGCTTCCAGAGCAACCTGCTCGTGCACCGGCGGACGCACACCGAAGAGCTACCGTACAAGTGTGCCAGCTGCGAGTATTCCTGCATCGACATCATGAAACTAAAACAGCACATGAAAACGCATGGAATCCCCAGCGAAGACGGCAATAGCAATATGGGAAGCATGGAATCCGATATGGATGACTCGGACAACGAGCTAATGGATGCGGAGGACATCGATGAGGACGATAACGACGACGATGATGATCGGGATGAAGCGATGGGAGAGGAAGCAGAAGATCTCAGCATGAGTAGCACGCAGAGCCATGTCAAGAAAGATGGCCAAGTGCACATGCAATCCTCCCTGGTTGGGGAGTTGATGGACAAGTTCGGACTGTCTAACATTGCTCAGTACTCTGAGGCCTACAAACAAGCCCTACAGGAGTCGGGAAACGCGTTGAAGCTGCAGCTGACCAGTAAAGATCGAGATAACAACAACAGCGCCATGGCCATCCCCGGATTGGCCGAGAAGTTGAATGGACTTCCGGCGGCGCTACGGATCAAAGAGGAACTAGCGAAGAACATGCTGCAGCATCATAATCCACAACTTCCACAAGTTCCTCTATTTAATCCGTTCGAAAACCCCTTTGAAGCATCCAAGCGCATGAAGCTGGAAGGTGGCGACAGCTGGTGGAACATTCCCGGCCTGCACCGAAATGATTCTCTGTTCGAAAACCTCAAACCTGGTCGCGGCGATCGTGGTCCCGGAAGCCTTCTGCACCCAATGATGAAAAAGGAGCACAAGTCCCGCAACGATACGTGCGAATATTGCGGCAAGGTGTTCAAAAACTGCTCCAATCTAACGGTCCACCGGCGCAGCCATACCGGTGAGAAGCCTTACAAATGTGAACTATGTTCCTATGCGTGTGCCCAGAGTTCCAAGCTCACCCGGCATATGAAAACGCACGGCCGATTGGGAAAAGACGTCTACCGGTGCCGATTCTGCGAAATGCCGTTCAGCGTACCGTCGACTCTGGAGAAACACATGCGCAAGTGCGTGGTTAATCAGGGTAAACTACAGCAACAACGTGCTCAACAGCAGCAACAGCATGAACTCCAACATCTACAGCACCAGCAACAACTGCACCACCAGCAACAGTTAGCCGCGCAACAGCAATTAGCCGCCCAACAAATGGCAGCAGCAGCGGCAGCTCAGCAACAACAAGCCGCCGCCGTTGCAGCAGCCGCTCAGCAGCACCAACATCGTGAGCACATGCAGCAGCAACTGCAGCAGCATCAAACTGGCAACCCGCAAGTCCCTATGATACCGGTGTCACCCAACCAAGCGCCGCAAATTCCCTCCGGACTCCTGCTACCACCACTGCCCGTCGTCCCACCCATGGGTTCCCTAGCGGACCACCAGGAACGGACAACCACACCCTCAAGCAGCAATCCCGCGACTCCGATTATCAAGGAGGAAGCGGCCACCGCATGACTTTACCCCCCATGGAGTGGTTACGAGCTACCGCCCAATCGGATGATGTCCAGAATCTACTAAGAAATACGGAAACTCGGACGGAACGTACGGGATCCTCCGGGTAGCGATCCTCTAAGTTTTGTCCGCTTTTCCGGCAACGGACAGGGTTCTACCATTTTAAGGCACACAGTTTTACGACGAAAATAGAGGCATTAATACCAAAGTTTAAAAAAGAGCGAGAAGACAGAATTATTAGATAAATGATTTTTATTTCTCCACCTTGTACATAATAGCTGTAAGCGAAAAGAATGGCATTTAATTTTATAGTTTAATATAAATGATAAATTATTCCCCCTTTTACGAAGAGACACCCGGCAAACATGTACATTCTTCCCGATATTTTATTTAAGAGACAAATAAACAAAACCTTAAAAGTGATTGAATTTTAAAGCAAAAATGTCACCCAATAAAAAAAAAATCAGAATAATCTGTTGCGATTGTTGTTGACGAATGAAATGAACGGTCATGTTTTTGTTGATAGTTTTATTCTCTTTTTTTGTAGGAGCTTTTATTTCCGTTCCCTCTAACATTTTAACTCCTCTCTTTGTGTAAGATAATTGTTTAGGCTAATTGTAATCACCAAAATAAAACAAAAGGAAGCATTTTTCACTTGTTCGGTTTCATCTCTTATTAGATCTTTGCTTTATTATATTTCTGTTGTGGTTAGAGTCACCTCTGCGATGGTTTCTCACTTTTGGAGGTTATGTTTCATCCGTTCCCGTTTGTACATAGTTGTGATTTCCGGATCTGTATAATATTCCAGCTGGCAGTCGAAGTTCTTTAATTTTCTTTTTCTCTACATCGTGCTAGGTTATACGTTAAGACTGATCTATTTTCTCTGCGTTTTTAGACTAATTTTATTGGATTATTTATTGGATCTGCGGGATCTATTCTTTTAGAGCATTTTGTAGGCACTTCTCCTCTAAAATGAAAGAAAAGTAGGAGTAGTGTCTATAAAATCGGAAGGATCATAAAATTGTGCATTCAACTGAAGACAAACAAATTATTCCAATCCCAAAAAATAAAAATAAAGGCACAATTCATAAGTTTCAATAGTTTGACATTCCCAACACATTTTCCGTTAGCGAGAAAGACAAACGCGGATTGAACTTTTTTTTTCAGGAGAGTGTTTGTAGTCACGGAGCAAAAGAAAAGTTGATTTTAACTTCTAAGACGGCATAAAAAAACAAGAAAAGATAAAAATCACACGAAGATTCCTATTAAACATTATGAATTTATGTAAATGTACAAATTGAACCTAAGTATAAACAAGAATACGATGGGAGAAAAAAATCAAGTAATAAAACAAAAAGAAAAAAATAGTAATTTATTTAATGGAGAGGAAGAAAAAATAACAATGAACCATGGAAAATTTGCGACGTAGGGGAAACCGAAAAAGCCATGCACATTACAGGCATTATACAATTCTCTCACACACAAACATAGACGACACAGTACACGCCACAAACACACCCACGAGCATACCTAATATACAAGAACTAAAACACACACAAAAAATATTTAATCGAAGTGAAAAAAAATCCCATTATTGTATTTAATGCAAGAGTAGCGAAATACCGAGTAAAACAAAAGATCAGAAAAAAATACATACAAGAAATCCTATATTGTATAACGATAATAAAAACGTACTTAAAAGAAGTAAATAAAATATAAATGTTTACAAAAAAAAAACAGTTTATGAGTAATCATTCCTCATGATGACATAAACCGAACGATTTATTAGGAAACAACCCACCGTGTCAAGAGACGTCATTCGATTTTCCACCTTGTTTCACTTCATCCTACAAGTATGCTATCTAGTTACTTGCTAATGGTAAGCTTTTCGGCCCTCTTCATCGGCATTTCGTTCAGCTTCGCGCACGATCACTGGTAAGGATAGGAAGAATGCTTTATTGCTTTGCGCACAGGTAAGTCCTCGACAGGTAAGTGATGCGCACCTGGATACGTAACGCCGGTTGCCTACGCTGCAGGAGGATTGGTTCATGTTGCTTCCGCTACTCGACGCTTGGCGGGCTTTATTGAATTTGACTATTTTCTACCTGTAATTAATCAAATCAAATGCGAGAGGTGGACATTCTTATTGGACTTTTACTTATTACATTTGCTTATTCAGAACAACATTAAAAGTCCTGGACGGATGACTTCTGCTTGGGAGCCATCCAGAAACCGTAATGAGGGAGAAGCTGGTGTTGAAGAGAAAACGGCTGGTTTTTTTTTCTTTTGGCATCTGATAACATTAGTAGCCAACATTGTAAGTATTTCAAAAACAAACGTGAATGTCGATATGATTTTCAGTGTGGTATTTATGTATTGTCTTCAATCATAAGTTGACCGCTAGTCACAGTATGTTCTTTTTCCTAGTTATAATTGAATTAAAAAAACAAGGGTTGTGTTTAACACTCGACCGGTTGACGTAGACTACGTTAAGCCGTTTGATTAATTTGCTTAGTTTCGTAGCGGAACATTCACAGAAAAAATAATAATGAATTTTAGCAGACGCGTAAAATTCTCCGTTGTTCAATTGAAAGCCAAAACAAGCGTAAACAAAGAAATTGTTTGCAATCTTTCATACAATAGACCTTATTTAAGTGATATCAGGTTTACATTTAAATAAAATATTCCATGAATGCGTGTCAAATCTAGCATTCCCTTTGTATGCATTAGATAATGCAGAAAATTAAATGTTTATTTCAAACTATGTTGCAACGCAAGTACTGTTCTAATCGGACGTTGGGTTAGCATAAGTGAGTCAGTATGTTAGTCTTCTTCTTATTCTTTCTTGGCGTTTCAAGCTTATTGCTTTCCAAATTAGCTTATTGCTTGCTCTCAACTTAGTATTCTTAATGCACTTCCACAGTTATTAATTGAGAGCTTTCGATGCCAGGTACCATTTTTGCCTTAAAATGATTGTGTGGCATGTATTAGGTGCGCAACTAAGTTCCCGCTGTTTAGCAATAGATGGCGCCAGTAGTAAGTGCTGGCCGAATGTTGTACATCTCAAGCGTCATAAACCAAGCTCAGACATATGGTAAACAAACCGCTTTGCCAAATCAGTGATTTTGGTTTAGTGTTATATATTTTGGTTGTTTGAAGATGTCTGATTTCGTGCCAAATAATCGTCATTTGCGGGAAGTGTTGATTTTCTTCTTTCATTCGAAGAAAACGGCGGCTGAAGCACATCGAGAGCTCCAAAAAGTTTACGGTGATGCTGCTCTGAGTGAAACAACGTGTCGTGATTGGTTTCGTCGCTTCAAAAACGGTGATTTCAGTGTTGATGATCGTCCGCGTGAAGGAAGGCCAAAAAACTTCGAAGACTCTGAATTGGAGGCATTGCTCGATGAGGATCCGTGTCAAACGCAAGAAGAGCTTGGTTCAGGATTAGGAGTTTCCCGCCAAGCCGTTTCTAAGCGATTGCATGCGTTGGGAATGATTCAAAAGCAAGGAACTTGGGTTCCTTACGATTTGAAGCCAAGAGATGTTGAGCGTCGTTTTTTCGTCTGTGAACAACTGCTCCAGTGGCAAAAAAGGAAGAGTTTTCTACATCGCATTGTGACAGGTAGCGAAAAATGGATTCATTACAGTAACCCAAAACGGAAACATTCATGGGGACTGCCCGGGCATGCTTCAACATCGTCGCCTAGGCCGAATATTCACGCTGCGAAGGTTATGCTGTGTATTTGGTGGGACCAAGTTGGTGTTATTTATTATGAGCTGTTGAAACCAAACGAAACCATTACCGGGGAACGGTATCGAACTCAATTGATGCGATTGAGCCGAGCACTGCACGAAAAACGGCCACAATACGAGCACAGACACGAAAAAGTGATTTTTCAGCATGACAACGCTCGACCTCACGTTGCGAAACCCGTGAAAACCTACTTGGAAACGCTCAAATGGGAAGTCCTACCCCACCCGCCATATTCTCCTGATATTGCACCGTCCGATTATTACTTGTTCCGTTCGATGGCACATGGTCTCACTGGTCAGCAATTCCACTCATATGATGACATCTCAAAATGGCTTGATTCTTGGATAGCATCAAAAGACGAACAGTTCTATCGAAATGGTATTCACGTTCTACCAGAAAGATGGGAAAAAGTCGTAGCTAGTGATGGGCAATACTTTGAATAATTCGTTTGTAACCTTTGTTTTCAAAATAAAGTTCCTTTTTCACCAAAAAAAAAAAACAGCGAGAACTTAGTTGCGCACCTAATACAATCATACCCTTTATGTCCAGGGAGTCGAGAAATTTTCCTTAACGAAAAATTTCTAGACCAGACCGGGAATCGAACCCAGCCCCCTCCAGCATGGTGTGGCTTTGTAGCCGCGCCTTTACCGACTGAACTAAGGGAGGACCATGTATGTTAGTATGCATTATGAAAAGCAGGAAATTCTATTGTACACTCTTCAGAACGGTTTAAATGATGATACGGCCTCAAGTTGAAGGCCCTTCTCCAGCATCTCAACCAGTATTTGGCAACGTTTAAGTTTTGCCTGATAATCACGAGTTCAATCGGCATCGGTACATGGTCGGAGGATTTTCCATATGTTCAATCTTAACGCGCTTCCTAAATTTGCGCATACGTTTGGGATCAAAACGATTAGGCATCGTACTCATTCTCAATTTCACAGTTTCTCAAAAAAAAAATTCTTCCTAGAAGTAAAACTCTATCCAACGCGAATCGTTAAAACAACAGAATAACTATTCATAACTGTACTAATTGGAGTATGCCGAGAATGTTACTTCGGAATATCCTTTTCGAAAATCAAAGCGAAAATCAAACGTAGGAAATTTCTTGATACTTTCCGGAACGCAACATTCTTTAAAATTTTCCAATACCGATTGATGAATTGTACGCGAAATATATTCATCTTTTGTTTGTATCATTTTAAATACTTGAGTCAATAAAATGGCAATCGTTAAAACCTCTAGTTGATCAGAGCGAAAATCTCAAAAATAAATCAATCTAGAAACGATCGAGTTATTAGCGTCCGGTGTTTAAATTTTTCGTGACGGCAGCCCTTTGAAAAAATGTATGTACACAATGCTCAAGGTATGCAACGAAGAGGAAACTGAAATTGTTTAGCTGTCAATTGGTAAGAACTTGGACAGTAATGTTTAATAAATTCCAATCAAACAAACTCTTTCAAAATTGAATTAGTCGTCCTGAAAAGGACGGATTTTAAATTGTCCGCATAATAATTAAAACCTTCTCGGTCTTTTGAAGAAGCAGGTTATTTCAGCCGTTGCACGTTGCGCCTTACCAAAGATGGCTACCAACAAGATCACACACTCAAGCACCTTATTTCGCTTCCTCGTGGTTGCGCCCACCGGCCACTGCCTAGTACACCACTGCATAATTAATGGCTGCCTAGCAACGGTTGCCACCGCCAGCGGCCAAATTCAACGTTGGCGCCTTGCCGCTCCGCACTGCCGAATGAAGCTAGCGCTCCCTCCAGGGTACATGCCATCACTCACATTTGAAATCTGTTATAGGAAAGTACTGTGAATTTATGAAATCCAACCTGCAAACCAAAATGATAAGACATCACCTTTCATTTTCGTTACTTTCGATAGTTTCAAATTGTTAACGACTAATTTTTGATAATTGTATTGATATGCGGGAAAATTTCCAACCGGTTGATGTAAACATCATCTATCGAGCATTTATGAAGTTATAAGCGTTTAATTTGTAACGATATTTCGTGACGGTCGATTATTTTTTGATTTTCAATTGACACCCTACCCTTGCCGTAAGACATTTCAATTTTTCATGACGGCAGCCATTTGTAAGTTGTGCACAATGCTCAAGGTATGCAACGGAGAGAAAATAAAAATTGTGTTAGCCACCGCTGTCAGCTATTTGGTTAGTTGTTAGATAAATTCAAATTAAACAAACTCTCTCAGATTTGGATTGGTCGTCCTGAAGGATTTGAATTAGTCCTTCTCGGTCTTTTCACGAAGCAGGTTATTTCTGCCGTGCACGTTGTGCTTTAGATAAAGATGGCTACCAAGAAAATCACACACACTCAGGCACCTAATTTCGCTCCTCGTGATGGCGCCCACCGACTGGCTACAAATCATCACCGGCTTGGGCAACCGACTGCCTAGCACACCACTGCATATACTATGGCTACCTAGCAACGGTTGCCTAGCCAAGGGCATGCTAGCCAGTCTCAGAGCAATCAACTAGCTCACCACAGGTTGGTCACCAGCAGGGTTGCCACATTATTTTTCATTCCCATCTTTAATTTTTGCCAAAAAAATCTTTTTTATCTGTGTTTAACTGAAAAAAATCTTGGTAAAAATCTTTGCTTCAAATATTGTGTTGTAAAAGGAAAACAGATCAGTATACAAAAGATTCATGTTCTCGGGGGAAATCGATCATTGCACTCTGACAGACCAGTTTTAACATGATAATGAATCATGGGGTGTTTATTTTGATTACTTAAAGTTCCTTGATAGGTGAACAAAATTGGAACGGAATTTACAATCAATTATTGTTATGATCCGTGTGAATTAATTTGTTGAATTTAGAATTTAGTTCTGATGTTAATATTAGCTGATCAACTCCTCCTTTCCTCCTTTGGCCTCCATGATGTCCGTACTCAGGCGGTTCCGGATTTTGGACTAATTCAGATTGTATTCCGAAAATACTCGCTTCACTCCTGCAAAGGAATGCGGAATAAGTAAAAAAATCGCAATGAACTTTCTTAGCAACTGAAAAGCCAGCTTCCCATCAGACGTTTTCTTCAACAAGTTTTGAAGTCTTCTGATTCTTCCACCTCGTTGTCATTGCAGATGGTTATCGTCCTCAGCTCACGAAAATCATTTTAAAAAGCCTGTTCCTCAACGCTTTCAAAGAAATTCGGATATTGTTCAATAATCGAGTTGAACTCCTTCAAAGGGCGCAGCTTTGCCTTTATATATTCCCGACTTCTTACGAAGATGTTTCTCGAAATCTGACACTCCTAAATCCGAGAAATGCCAGCGTCATCTGGTCATTAAGATGACAACAATAAAACTGTTGTCTCAGTTTGATTAGAACGAGAAGAACAACACGAGCTCCGAAAACCGTTCCATATTCCATTTGACAACCGTCTCCAACGATAGCCATCTAGTGGCAGACGGATGCAGAACTGTATCATCTGGGATTTTTTGGATTGCTTGAGGCTGCAGGACAAGTAACTGCAGATATATCGCATCATTTGTTACAGCTACAATGGCAGTTTTTTGCATGCGTTACTTGCACAAAGGGCCAAAAAGTGGCAGGTTCATTTGATAATTATCAAATGAGGACAGTCACGTTTCAGCAGCTTCTTGATGGATCGGTCAGAACCCATAATTACCGAAGCTCCTTCTGATCCAAAGCCCACAAACCATTTTTTTTAAATCGGTGCCATCGATCTGCAACTGTTTATCAATTGCGCGAAACATGAATAGGATTTCGCACTGCAAGATTATATTAAAGATAACAAAAAATCACGTACGAAAAAAATATGCTTCATATAGCAGAAAAAAATATCGAGAACATTATTCGAACTTCCCAAAATTCTTCTGCATGAATGCATAAAAATACCTCTACATTAGAAGAATAGTATTTTTGTAGAAATCACTGCAAGAAATTCTGCCGAAATTTTTGGAACAATCTCTTGCGCAACTTTGAAACAAATACTTCTCCAACGGAATACCTGGAAAAAACATTGTAGTAATATCTGGAGAACTATAAGTAAGAATCCTTGCAGGCATCCTAGACAAAATTTGAAAAATGATTCCGAGATTACGGAGCTCATGCAAAAAATCTTCTTAGATCGCTCCAACAAATCAGGATTTTCTCCAAGAAATACTGCAGGAAAAAATGTTTAGTTTTTGTATAGTTCTTTCAGGTGTCCTCCAGTGATTCCTTTGAAATCACAAAACTTCACAAGATCAGGGATTCCTCCAAACATTTTATCACAAGAAAGTTTTGAAAAAACTGCCGATGCAATGTCAGAAAAAACTCATGAAAGAATCCCAGGAGGAATGCCTACAAACGTATGAAGAATACCTATAGAAACGCAAGAAGGAACATTTAAAGGAATGTCCGAGAATCTTGAGAAATTCTATGAAATTTTCTTCAAAAATTATCAAACATAATATAATCAAAAAATTAATGGAGAAATCATTCAGGGCACATACACAAACTGACTTTCATACTGTCATCTGTCACTGTAGTGTCAGTGTCAAATGTGTTATTTTGCTTCAAGCCTAAACATCAAACTGAAAGTAGTATTTATAAAAAGTTGGATCCTAAACTATACTCATATTTCGAATTTGAGGTTTTTGAGTGGAAAGACAATTGCCAAAAATCTTAAAAATCTTGGTTTTTCTCAAAAATCTGTAATCTTCACATACAGATATCTGTATGAAAAAAAATTAAAAAAACAATCTGTGTCAATCTAGATAAATCTGTGCATGTGGCAACCTTGGTCGCCAGTGCACCTTCTGTGGCATATTCCACCACCTGCTACGTTGGCGCCTTGCCGCTTAGCACTACAGGTTTCATGCCATCGGGGTTGCCTCCAGTGTTCATACCATTGCCAGCTGCCTGTTCATTTATCGCTCCATGTGCTGCTCAGCTCCAGTACTGCGACACTAATGAGAAATTTTAAGTGGCTTTAATCTCTTGGTCATTCGTCCCACGTGAGTAAAATTGCGAAGGTGTACCCATTTTATATCGTTCAGTGCTGCATAAGAGCCCTCCCTTGCTTAAATTTGAAATCTTTGATAGTAAAGTACAGTGCATTTAGTAAGTTTACTCTGAAAAATAAGCATTATAAGACATCACCTTATATTTTGGTTATTTTCAATTGCTTAAAATTGTTAACGGATAATGTTTGAGAATTTAATTGATACGCGGGAAAATTTCCAACGGATTGATGTTTGCATCTTAAAAATCTATTGAGCATTTATTAAGTTTTAAGTGTTTAATTTGTAACCATATTTCGTGACGGTCGCTTATTTTTAGATTTTCAATTGACACCCTACCCTTGCCGTATGACGTCCCTGATAAAAAAAATTACCTTAAACGAACGATATCGCAAATCCTCCAACCATTTCTTTAATGGTTTGGATGATACCCCAAATAGGTCGTTAAGAAAAATAACCATACGAAATTTATTAGGGGTAGTCTACGCCAATAATGTACAAGGGACTAGACTTAGCGGCGTCAGGTTTTTGTTGAACATATAATTTTGATGTGTTTGTCATTTCAAATAGAATTTAGGTTTTTTTTTTTATTTAAATTTGTTCATTCTAATATCGATTGTTTCGCAATGCAAATTTTAGGATGCCATCATCTTATTCAAAGGTCCCCATTTGGCTTAATTTGCGCGATGATGGTTTGTAATAAATATATTTCTGTTTCGAAGTTGCTGGGTAGGTATGTAAGAATTTAGTTCTGAAAGAAGTTTTTCTGAATCAATGGAATCCGAGTCAATATCGTTTACAAACGAAACCTTTGCGAATACTCAGCGTTCTTTTAATGTTTGGATGCTGATAAGCATGCAATACGCTTCAAAGAACGAGAGGAAATCATGCCCAGCCTGATTTACGAAGTGCAAACAATAAAGGGTGATACGGTCAAAATTTGGTCAAGGGAAAACGCGTGTAAATCGGTGAAATCGTTTATTTAAAAAATCAAATTAAATTTCTTTTTCAAGTTCAATTAGTATAAAATTCAGGAAAAATATTCAGTTAGCTTCCGCTTTTCCAAATCCGAATTGCCGGGCCTTACGCTTGACCCCTGCCATCAGATTTTGTACAGCCACCTTGTCCACCTTCTTCGCCGCAGAAAGCCAGTTTGCCTTGAACTGCTGCTCGTCCTTAGCAGTTTTTTTGGTCTTCTTTAGGTTCCGCTTGACAATAGCCCAGTATTTCTCAATTGGGCGGAGCTCTGGCGTGTTGGGAGGGTTCTTGTCCTTGGGAACCACCTGCACGTTGTTGGCGGCGTACCACTTCATGGCCTTTTTACCGTAATGGCAAGATGCCAAATCCGGCCAAAACAGTACGGAACAACCGTGTTTCTTCAGGAAAGGCAGCAGACGTTTATTCAAACACTCTTTCACGTAAATGTCTTGGTTGACAGTCCCGGAAGCTATGAAAATGCTGCTTTTCAAGCCACAGGTACAGATGGCTTGCCAAACCAGATATTTCTTTGCGAACTTTGGCAGTTTCGTGTGCTTGAAAATATCTGCTACCTTTCCCCTTCCTTTTGACGTATAAAACTCCTGTCCCGGAAGCTGCTTGTAGTCGGCTTTGACGTAGGTTTCGTCGTCCATTACCACGCAGTCAAACTTCGTCAGCATCGTCGTGTACAGCCTCCGGGTTCGCGCTTTGGCCGTCGTATTTTGTTTATCATCGCGATTTGGAGTCACTACCTTTTTGTAAGTCGATATTCCGGCTCGTTTTTTGGCTCGATGCACGGTTGTAGACGATACACCCAGCTTATTTGCGGCATCTCGGAGAGATAGGTTAGGGTTTCGCTTGAAACTACCGGCAACTCTCTTTGTCGTCTCAGCGGCTTCCGGTTTTCGATTTCCCCCCGATTCAGACTTCCTGGCTGTCGACAAACGTTCCTCAAACACTTTAATTACATTTGTAACGGTTGATTTGGCAACTTTTAGCGATTTTGCCAACTTTGCGTGCGAGTAGCTCGGATTTTCGCGATGCGCGAGCAAAATTTTGATACGCTGCTCTTCTGGCTTGGACGGTTTTGACAGCTGAGGGGTGAGTTCAAAATTCAAAATAGAGGCAAGTTTCACCCCCCCCCCCCCCCCAAAAGTGGGGTGTTCAGGTTTTTTTAATGCCAAATTGAAAGAAAAACGTCAAGTTGATATTGACCAAATTTTGACCGTATCGCCCTTTAATAACACGACGGTAAATTCTTCTCCGATATCATCAAAGTTCGTATCTACCGTACATTGCGAATATAGACTCGCACCACTACTTACACAGAAAAAAATATAAATTTCAACAGACGCGTAAAACTCCCCTTCGTTCAGTTGCAAGCCACAGTAAGCGTAAACAATGAAATTGTTTGCAATCTTTCATACAATAGGTATGATTCAGCCGATATCTGGTTTAAATTTACATGAAATATCCCATGAACGTATGCCAAATCTATACGTGATACGTGATTTGGCCAAAAAAGCAGGAACGAGTGTCGGAATGATCCAGCGTATCAAGAGGCGAAACCACCTGAAGACCTACAAGAAGCAGAAAATCTTCGAAACAAAGTGCAGAACAGAAGAAGCGAGCAGCAACAAGGGCCCGGAAATTGTATTCGCGTCTTTTGCAGCGTCCGGATGCATGCGTTTTGATGGACGATGAGACCTATGTAAAGGAGGACTCAAAAACCCTTCCAGGTCCACAATACTTTACTGCCGTCGTTGGGGAGGATGTGAGCGATGCGGACAGGTCGATTCAAGTGGAGAAATTCGGTCGAAAGGTACTGGTATGGCAAGCAATATGTTCCTGTGGTTTGAAGTCAACAATTTTTTACAATACCGGAACTATAAATGCGGAAATCTATCGATCTGAGTGTCTCCAGAAGAGATTGTTGCCTTTATATAAGAAGCATAGTACACCTCCACTGTTTTGGACGGATTTAGCGTCGGCTCACTATGCCAAAACCACTCTCAATTGGCTTGCGGAAAAGGGTATAGATTTCGTTGAGAAAATATCAATTCACCAAATTGCCCTCAGCTTCGATCCATCGAACGTTACTGGGCAATCGTGAAGAGGGTCTTCAAGAAAACTGGTAAGGCAGCTGGGAACATGCAGGAGCTCAAAAAAATTTGGGCTCAAGCGTCCAAAAAATGCGATGCAACACTTGTCCGAAACTTGATGAAGAGCATTCGATCCAAAGTTCGAAAATTCGTGAAGGAATAACTTAAATTTCATCCGTTCTTCATTATGTTCAAGTTTAACCTCGTACAATAAAGGATCAATTTTTTTGTATGAATAAAATATCGGTTTTCAACATAATTTGAAAGAAAGTTTGTGGATAACTTATTTTCGATACACTCCTTAGTTTGACCCCCCACACTCGCCGCGCTTCCCGGTAGGTTCCTGTCGCGCCGGAAAATATGTACCCTGATCCCCCAAACATTTTCGTGACCCCCCGAACGGACCCCCCCAAAAAACTCCCGACGGTAACATTTTTCCGAGTTTACTTGCAAGCCAAAGTCAGCATACACAGATAAAATGAAACATTGAATTTTCTGCGTTATCTAATGCACATAAAGGGAATGCTAGATTTGGCATAAAGTATAACGCCTGAACCTAGCCTGTTGTATGAAAGATTGCAAACATTGTTGTATGGCGCATGAAAGATTGCAAACAATTTTGTTGTTTACCACGCCTTTGGCTTGGAATTAGACGAGGGGAAATTTTACGCGCTTGTTAAAATTAATTATTTTTTTCTGTGTAAACAAAGTTATTGTATGCCATCTTTCATACACTATACAACATTGTTTGCAATCTTCCATTCAACTATTCTGATTCAGGCGAAATCTGGCTTAAGTTTACACGAAAGATTCCATTAATTTATGCCAAATCTAACATTCCCTCTATGTGCATTAGACAAAAGAGAAAATTCAATGTTTCTTTCAAACAGTGCAATTGAGAAATATTGATCCATTATAAAGGCAACCCTAAAACCACTAAGGTGTTAGAAAACGAATTTGAAGAAAAAAAAACGGGCAAGACTGTCGAAACAAGTTAACCCTACCATTCTCATAAATACACAGACAAAAAATCTGAATCTGCATTGCGATGTAAATATGAGAGCATGTAAAATTTTATTTCATTCCCACACGAAGCAGAAACTTGCATGAAATAGTTCTAAAAAAGACAAAGTTTTGCACAGTGTAACAATGGAGCTGTCGCGGTCTAATATCTTAATTAGACTCGTTCAAGTATTTGATTCATAACGTTCTGTCCAGTTAGAATCCGGAATCAATTATTGTGTTGGAGTGGCGCGGAAAGTTACCGCTGCAACAATTCTTTTACAGCGGTTTGTTTACCTAGGCGCCCACTTTCTGTGGTATAAATTTCACGGTGTTCCGTGCAGTGAGTCAAAAGTTATTCTAGATGGAAGCCGAGAAGAGAGAAAAAGCTGCACACCCACGTTGATAATCCAACATGGTCCGCAATAAAAATCGCAAAAACGTTGAAAATCGCCAAATCAACCGTGTATGACGTTTGCTCAAACGTTTCAGGGAGCAAAAGACCGTGGATCGAGTGCTTCAAAGTAAGCGTCGTAGTGGAACATATGACCGCATGCTGAACCAGAAGGTGTTGAGAACCCTGGACTATCAGATAATGAAATCGCACAAAAATACGCTGCTGCTCGCAGTACCGTTCGAAGAATTCGTTTGCGAGCAGAATATCGTTCTTATCGAGCCAGCAAGCAACCAAACAGAATGTTGAAGCAAAGTTTCGTCACCAAAATTCGAGCTCGGAAATTGTACCAGCAGGTTTTGACGAAGTACCAAGATGCCTGCTCATCGGCGATGAAACCTACATCAAATTGGATTTCGGACAGCTGCCTGGCCAAAAATTCGACATGGCGAAGGCACGAGGAGCTGTTCCAGTGAAGTTTAAGTTTGCTTTTATGGACAAATTTGCCAAAAAAAAACTGATGATTTGGCAAGGGATATGCAGCTGCGGAGCAAAGACCAAAGTGTTCGTGACGAATAAGACGATGGTTCGAAGCTGTACAAGGAAGAATGCCTCCAAAACCGCGTACTACCTTTCATCAAAGCCCATAAAATTCCCGTGAAGTTTTGGTCAGATTTGGCGAGTTGAAACTACAGCCTGGAAGTCATCTAGTGGTACCACGATAATAACGTAGATTTCATCGATAAAAACATAAATCCACCCAACTGCCCGCAGTTCCGGCCCATCGAGAGATTTTGGGCAATAATGAAGTGGAAGCTTAAGAAAAGTGGAAAAACGGCTCGGGACGTGACTCAGATGACCAAAATGTGGAACAAATGTGCCAAGCAATTTGACTCCGGAGGTGTGCAGCGTTTGATGGGAGGAATAAAGAAGGAAGTGCGAATTTTCATTAGAAACGAAGAGAAATGATTTGTATTGTTTTTTTTCCTAAAATTACAGTGAATTACCTTTGTTTTGATGTATTAAACTCATTTGTACGTCAATCCGTTACCGAGATACAGATGATTTAATTATTCCGGATTCTAAATGGACATAGCTTTAGTCCCTTAATCTTGAAAGGTTACTGGTCTATACTGTAACTGTCACCCTCTATTTTTAGTGAGTACATATAATGTTTAAAGGTTAATTTTTGGTTTGATCTATAAACAAATCATCTGAAAGCTCATTTCTATTTATCTCTTCCGCTCAGCTACTCTAAATGTATGCTTCCCTAAGCAGTCCCTCCGCATCCTGTAATAACCTAACTATAAATTCACAATCTACCGATTCCAAATCACGAAAGAAATTCCCACCGCCTTACATGCAAGTGGGCGGAATGTTACAACTTGGAAAAATTGTAAAAGAAATCGATGAATCAACCCTCTCAGATTTAATGCTTGCATGCTATTATGATAAATTTACAAGCTCATAACTGCATGCTAGTTTGTGATTTGAAAAGTGTCCAGATTCATGAACAAAAAGTTCGGGCACCGATGCAGCACGGCATCCGAACTTTGGATTTGAAAATGTGTGACGCTTAACAAATCCTCAAACAAATTTGCAAAAGCACGTTGGCCAGTGTTTAGTGTCAACCAGTGGGTACGCGTGCTCTACTCCAAGTTCCCCTTCTTTCAAACTCACCTAGAAAATATTGTGATGGAGCACGGACGTTAGGTTACTAGATGTATGAAAAATACTGTATAACCTATTTAGGATTATATCTGAAAAATCCAAATTTGGCCAACACCCTGCTGATCTACAAAAATAGCTCAGAAACGACGTGTTCTAAGTGCATTACTCCAAAGAAAACCCGCCACCCCTAGATGGGATGACGAATGTACTATGTTGTATCTTGAGAAATCCGATGTTTAAAGATTATCGTAGACGTGAAACATGTGAGTTTTTTATAAGTACCTAAAGCTTGAAAAAAAAAGCTTATAGACACACGCAATTACTGGCGTTTGTTTATAAAGGGGCTATCTAGAGCAACATCGATGACAACGCTTTGGAGAAATGCTCGCTACATCTTCCAATGAGAGTAAAGAGTACTCCGTGCAGTGGATATTCGACTTCACTAAAAAGGTTGTCCAGACCGACGGGATACCACCCGAAGGAACGGTTCTCTGGACGAACCATTCACAATGTTGGGATCATCCAATAGCTCTGCTCCGGGAAGCGATATGATTAAATGCAACCTTCTAAAATTCTCCCCGATATCGCTAAAAGACAGTTACTCAACCTGTATAATTTTCTCATGCAATTAAACATAGTTCCACCCGCATGGAAACAGGTTAATGTAAAAGCTACTCAAAGGCCTGGGAAACCAGCATCTGATTACAATTCTTATCGTCCGATCTCTATGCTATAATGTTTAAGGAAATTATTAGAAAAAATGATTCTATTAAGACTTAACCGTTGGGTTGAATCAAACAAGCTTTTATCAAATACACAGTTTGGTTTCCGAAAAAGCAAAGGAACAAACGATTGTTTAGCGATGCTTTCATCTGATATACAACTGGCCTTTGCACACAAGGAGCAAGTGGCTTCAGTATTTCTGGATATTAAAGGCGCATTTGATTCAGTTTCCATAGATTGGCAGGTAGTCTGTACAGTAACTAATGGTTTATCAGGAATTTTAAATATTTTTTTTTGTATTATTTACTGTCAGAAAAACAAACGGCCTTCAATCTAGGCCAGAATAAGCTACATGGGCTTACCTCAAGGTTCATATTTAAGTCCCTTACTTTATAATTTTTATATTAAAGATATTGATAACTGCTTGGAAAATAAATGCATTGCAAGACAGCTTGCATTTTCACGTGCAGAAATCTTCCAAAGACCATTGCAAAATTCTCTAGATAATCTGTCCATCTGGACCAGAAATTTGGGGATCGAGTTATCACCGCAAAAAAACTGAACTGGTAGTGTTTACTAGAAAGTGGTTCCCAGCTCAACTGCGTCTCAAGCTATTGAGAAGAGACATTATTCAATCTTTGACCTCTCAAATATCTTGGAGTCATGTTTGATTCAAAATGCACTTGGAGGACTCACATTGCGTATTTGAAACAGAAAGTTAAAAAAGGATCAATTTTCTAAGATAAATGTCTGCGGAAATGGTGGGGAAGGCATCATTAAACTTTATAAAAAAAACTTTTCTTTCAGTTCTCGAATATGGTTCTTTTTACTTCCCCTTGACAAGAAATGAGCTGGCTCATTAAATTGGAACGCATTCAATATCGTAGTTTACGTATTGCCCTTGGCTGTATGCATTCAACGCATAATATGAGCCTGGAGGTTCTGGCAGGAGCAGTGGTGGTAAATGTACTGTATTTTGATATTTACATTTCGATATTTGACATTTTTCATTGCGTTCCAAATTGAACACACTCAAAAGTGAACCATCGTGGGAGAAAATCTCATATGACATTTCTGAACCGTTTTCACCAGGTGACGAAACATGATTGCTGCCACCAGCCGATGGTTTGAAAAATGTTGCGACATAGATTTATGTCGCTCAGAATTTCGTTGATTGCTGGCTTATAACTGCATACATATTATGTTTATTATATGGAATTAAATCATGGATGCTAAAACTCAAAACCAAATATGTTTATTATATGGAATCAAATCATGGATACTAAAACTAAAAATAAAAAATTACCACATAAGTGCGTTTTTACAGGGTGTCGCACAATAGATGTCACTAGAACAAAATGAGATTAAGCAAAACAAGTAATAGCATTTATGTTTTCATTTGAGAAGATACATGTTATAGAAATAAACCATATTAAATTTAAATCTCTCCCCATTTTCCTTTTAAACTTTCCACAAACGCTTTTTAAACCCAACCCCCCCCCCGGTTCCCCTTGGAATTGGGTCCCAAAAACCCACCAAAAGAATCCTAAAACCGATCAAAGGGAACCCCTTCCGAAGTACTAAAAGTTGAAGCAAAAAACCCCCAACAAAGTAGTCAAGTGGGTTGAGATCCGGTGAAGATGCAGGCCATTTTTCGCTTGTGATGAAATCGGGAAAATTTTCCGCGCCACGCTTGTGTCTTCTTTTCCTTGTGAGCTGGAGCTGAGTCCTGTTGGAAAACATATGGTGTATACAGCGTTGAAACATGAGGAGGCAGATGGTTTTTCAAAACCTGCTCGATGTAATATTCAGTGTTGATTTTTACGTTAGGTTCTATGAAAAGAAGAGGAAGTTTTCATTTTCGTGAAATGGCGCCACATACCATGATTTTCAATACATTCTGATAGCGTTCTACAGCTAGTTTATCTTTTGGAATATTGGCAAGACTTTTGCCATAAACATCATTTTGTTGATTAAGACTGTCCTGAAACAGGAAGAGCTCTTCATCCGAAAATAAAATCTCGCAGTCACCGTGCCGAACCAAAAGATCGTTGCTTCTTTGGACCCTGGCTTGCATATGACGCTCCGTCAATACGTGAACCCGTTGTTTCTTGTACGGCTTGCATTCCAGAACATGTCTGAGGAGCCTGTTCATTGGAGCAGGGGACATTTGAAATTGTTTGCTCAATTTACGGCCAGATACGGCTGTATTACGTCTTTTCCCCTCCCTCACACATTTGATCTTTTTCTTCATTCTGGCTTCTCGACTGGCACCTCCTTTGTGTTGAATATGGCCATTTCCAGTTCCCCTCAACAGTTTCAAGGTACGAAAAACAACACGCTTACTCACTCCAAACTGCTTAAGGCTATTGAATATCTGACATGGTCTAAGATTTTGCAAACGTAATTTTAAATGTAATTTTGGTAGCTGATAAATATAAACAAACGGAATCGCTTATTTATCTTCAGCGATATGCTGTCAATAGAATACACTTAAAACGGGTTTAATCAATTCCGCTGTTAACATTACCCAGCTGAAATAAACCAAGCTTGAAAAAAGGTGACACCTATTGTGAGACACACTGTAATCAAGCTATCAAATACAGTCACATACCATTTTTAAACTGTTGGAAACTGCCGGCAGACATAGGTAGAAATTTGTTTCATTCTGATTTCTATCCCTCGTGTTCGCTAGAATTGTACACATAAACTGTTGGTGGTGTGCGGGCCTCAAATTTCACAACAACAACTTACAGAACCGCATCTGGGAGCTCTCATCTAGAATACTGATCAAGTGTGGAATCAGTAACAACCTTGTGATTGAAAACTTCGAAGAAATGCTCGAATTGAGTACCCAGTCTAGATTCTTGCGAATTTATATTAACTATATGTCATCCGATATAAATATTCCATGCTATAATTCTCCTAGTGTACGCTTCACTCATCTCAGTTCCTATATTGATTATGATCTTTCTATGAAGCAGGACATTCAAGAAGGTCCAGATCAACTTCGACCAAATTTAATTTCCCATTTTTTTATTAAAAAGTTTCAACATGTCAATTACAATAGAAGCATTTTCATTGATAGGTCGTGCATTGATGGATCCACTGGTTTCGGTGTCTACAATGAATACTCATCTGCCTTCCGGAAACTTTAGGACTGCCTTGTTCCGTATATTATGCTGAGCTGGTAGCAATCAATTTCGCATTGGAGATAATTTCCGACATGCCCATTGACCATTATTTCATCTTCTCGGATAGCCTCAGTTCTTTTGAGGCCCTCCGGTCGATGAAAACAGTGAGGCACTCATCTTACTTACTTTCAAAAATAAGGGAGCAGATGTGAGCGTTGGTCGAAAGATCATTTAGGAATACCTTTGCATGGGTCCCATTGCTCAATTTCAGGCAGTACATCAGAGTTTTCTTTAAAGTTGACAAAACGATTGGACAAGTAATTCTCTTGGGCGGTAGTTACATTCCATTATTCCAAATGTTTCTTTGAGATCATGGTTCAAAGCTCTGGATGTAAGTCGGCGCTTCATTCGGATGTCAAGACTTAATTTTAGGCTTTTTGATGTTTAATCTTTCTGGCGCATGCAGAGGAATGATGGTTTGTTTTCCTCCAAATGATTTTCCTTCTTACTTGCACTCCTTTGATCTAAATGGCACTTTAGTGTGCGTGCGTTAAAGGTCACTCAGCCTAATATATATAGGTGCGGAACCGGTTATGATTATAGACACTGTATATAGACCGGGCAACGCAAAATCATACAATCTGCCAACCCTGAAAAATGTCATAAATTTGAGCAATTGATCTGGTACCACTTGTATTTGTACAAACTTGAATTAAACAGCGCAATAGGCTAAAAAATAGATACGGTTTCGATGTTGGTAGTTTGTTTTGATTCCGTTTGAAGATATTCATTAAAAAGCATAGTGAAAAGTGCCGTGTAAAAAATGAATTGTTTGGAGCGAAATTGTGGCAATAACTCGCGATGTGAAGTGAATTCTGTGGGTTTCTTTCGGTTTCCAAAGAAAGATAATATAAGGCAGAAATGGCTTGCATTTTGCGGCGGTATTTTTTCTTGAAATTCACCTTATTTACCGCCTTTTCTAGTAGGAACCAGTGAAAATTTCTTAATTTATTGTTTTATTTCAAAATTTTAGTGGTAGAATAACGTCATTTAAAGTGCTCGAATGCAGTGATTAATAGCTCAAAAACAAATTACCTCATTATCAAGCTCATAGCATATCCAAAGTTTACATAGATTATGTTGTTTGAATTTTGTTTGATTGATGTTCTTCACTAGTTTTGATCAACATTTTCATGCGTTATGGCTAGAACACGTCGCATTTGTAAGTCGGGTCCTGATGCAGTTCATCGTAGATTGCATTCAAGTATCATCCGATGCTGAGGGCCAGCAGGCTGCAAGAGGTTTTCCGGTATAAACTTCAAGTCTTTCCGCTGGCCATTTTCTGGTACTCGTAATAACCTCAAATAATGTAGCCATAGCCTCAACAACAATAATTGATAGTGCTGTGAAATACACGTTGAAATGGTGGTCCTATGCTCGGCACTGTGTAGAGAAAGAATTTTGTTCATTTTTAGTAATCCAAACGGCGGTAAATAATACACCGAAAATACTTACATTTACTGAATATGGAAGTAGAAAATCCCTTATTTCTTTACACCCTCCCCCCCAAACCCCCCCACCCCCCCTCCCCCATCCCCCCCCCTGATGCCCCTTTTTTTTTCGCCCCCCCCCCTTCCCTAAACCCCCTTTTACTTTTTTCCCCATCTTTCCCTTTCTCTCTTCCTTCTCCCCCCCCCCTCTCCCCCCCAAAGGCTTTGGCCCAGACTTATGGCAATCGCAGCCATGTGCAGCAAATATTAAAGGGTGTCCACGATGAAATTGCCACACACAAAATTGATTCGCAAAATTCGAGTTTTTATCCGATTGCCATCAAATTTTCAGGGATTGAGAAATAACTATTAAACTTTATTTTACCATTTTACTCGTATTTTATTTACAGTCCATACGCAAATGCCCGCACCTTGGCCGGGGTTAACCCGGCTATAAGATTCTGCACAACCTGTGAATCAACCGTTTTTTGCATGTAAACCCATACTTTCTTCAGTTCCTCGACTGTCTTCACTACCTTAGGTCGTTTAAGAAGGTGCTGCTTCATAATCGCCCAGTACTTCTCGGGGCGGAGTGTTGGGAGGGTTGAACATTTTCGGCACGAAATTGACCTTAATGTCCGCATATCACTTCAGCACGTCCTTGGAGTGGTGGCATGAGGCCAAATCCGGCCAGAAGATTGTTGGGACGTTGTGGGCCTTCAGGAGAGGAAGCAGCCGCTTCTGGAGGCACTCTTTTATGTACACCTGTCCGTTCATCGTGTCCTGGGTCACGAAAGGTGCACTCCGCTTCCCGCACGTGCAGATGGCTTGCCAAACCAGGAATTTCTTCGCAAATTTGGACATCTTCTGAGTGCGGACATGCTCCGGAACGCTGAACTTATCCTTGGCCGTGAAAAACAGGTTGCCGGAGATCTGTTTGAAGTCGGCCTTCACATATGTTTCGTCGTCCATGATGCAGCATTCAACTTTCGTCAGCATGTTGAGGTACAACTTCCTGGCACAGGTTTTGGCGGACTTGTTCTGCTTCTCGTCGCGATTAGGGGCCTTTTGTACCTTGAACGTTCGAAGCCCAGCCTTAGTTTTGGCCTTCTGGACAAAACTTCGGCTTAGGTGCAGCTTCTTAGCCACATCCCGAACGGAGGCGTTCGGATTTCGGTTGAAGGCCCCAACAACGCGGTTGCGATTTTTGGTGTTGTACGGAATACTTTTTCCTTTACTTCTGGGCTTCCGATCGGTGGTCAACCGTCTCTCGAACCGCTTAATCACTCGCGACACCGTGGAATTCGCGATTCCCAACGTTTTAGCGATGGAACGATGCGAGAGATCCTTGTTCTCGTGATGAATGCGCAAGATTTTATCACGCACGAGCTGTTCTTTCGACTCCATTTCCGCGAGTTTTGATCACAGGACTTTAAAACTTGCAGGATGTAAATAATGCACTATGAACTAAATCCACCCAAATTTTCATTAAATTCTACCCAACGGTTAAAAAGTTAGAGCAATTTCATAGTGTGGCAATTTCATCGTGGACACCCTTTAGCTTAAATATCTTAACTTCCTAGCCCCTTCCAAACGATAATGTGACCCATTAACCTCGAGCCAGCCACGAGTAATTAGTGCCGTACTTACTAACCCTGAAGAGCAAATCTTCGCAAAGTGTTACACAGCCTGAGCCTCAAAAATAAACGAACTAATAAAAAAAAAGTCATTATGCTTCTATAAGTTTAAACTTTATAATGTACTGTGTATTTATTTGATACGTCCCATAATGAAGGACTTGATTCTTCCGTAGTTATAAATGACTAATTGTAAGATTATATCAATTCAAAACTAAAGCAAAAAATAATGAACACTTTCATAACTTAAATTTTCATCTCATGGCTATCACGATGGCTAACTTAAAGAACATGTCACTCAAAATATGTCAGGGAATTAGAAAGCCGCTCGACGGGCAAGGAATGGCCTTCCTCACCCAAAGTCAACAGCGACAAGCGTGACAAATGAAACATAGCAATTAATTATGTCACCAATATGACAAATACATTTGCCACATCCCGAAAGCCACTAGTCATCTGTCATCACATGTTTCCAGCTTCAGCCAAATTAGCATATTATGTGACGCGTCCGCAGCCTACACACCATCGCTTAGCGTAAAGGATTCAGCTGACATCATTATTGCAAATTAAACTCCATCCCGACGAAGGCGTGTAGAAGAAAAGATAAAGCCCTATCCATCTTCTCATCGATTCTCTTGGAAATTGAAAATGAATTTTGGGGAATCGTATCCCATTCCAGCATTACTGCTTTTAAACTCTTGGAAATTGGCCGAAATCGTCGAGTCATTTGATTTAATTAGTCAAGCAGTGGGTCCTTATCCGATGCCGAACCCTTTTCCGATATTCAAATTGGATTATAGCATGAAAAATCATAACTCCAATTGGAAGCATAGTCAAAACACTACCACAATCATTGAACCCTCGCAGCATATTTCTGGAACGGTTCGGTGCTACTATCCCTTCACACACAAACACAAACATTAATAACTTACAAGGTATGCTCGCTCTCTCTCTCTCTGTCCTTCATTGGGTTCTCAATTCCCCCTTCCAACTTAGGTTTATGGCGAAGACGAAGTGTGACCACCACCCGTTGGATAGTGAGCCAAGCTTCCTTCCACCACCATCATCGGTTCGACGTCCGTTTTTATGATGTGAGAACATACGTACGTACCCATACAGGCATGCGGTACAAATTTTCAGCACACATGTAATCAAAGGACGAGTGGTAGAAGAGCGCCTGGTGCGGCAGTGCTGAAAGGAATGTTTTATGTTAAGAATTGCAGTAATTTACTGTCGAACAGAAATGAAACAATCGGAACAGTGGTTCATAGAATCAAAGTAATCCTTTCAGTTAAATATAAACGAGTCATAAAAAAATAGAAAATTTCCATTGAAAATCTGAAATTGCTAGTCAATGCTAGGAGTGGTAGAAATTAAAATTTCCCGTAGAAAAATTAAATGCTCAAAACTTATTTGAAACTTTCCATAGTTAAATAATGGTCAAGCATTAATAAATAGCAATACCCATTAAATGAATAAATTTAAAATTTTCTTCAAACAACATTTCTATCGATAAACCATTAGAGAACGTGCTAGTTTTTAGTTTTTTACACCCGAAATTTTTGATGGAATTCACATTAATTTTTCAAAGATAAATGGAAAATAAATGTTAAATTCTTATAATAAGCAATACGAAACTAAATAAAAGAGAGATTAATAAATAAAAATAAGTCATGATAAAAACTGGAAAATTTACTATTCATTATTGCTTATTTGATCGTTTTCCATTTTGGAATGAAAATCGACAATGTAATATAATGATGATGATTATGATGATTTTGTAATACTACCATTTATTGTAGCAACTTTCCATAGCAGAGGAATAATCTGAAAAACGATTTGGTCAGGATCAAATTGTTGTTTATGATCACCAAGCTCCTGTATAAAGGACCAAAAACGTATGGGCGGGCCCGTAAGCAGAGACGCAAAACCCACACACTTAGAAAATTTTACAGTATTCGGTAATTTTTTACCGAACTTTCAACAGCTGAACGTTCGGTAATCCGATTTACCGGATTTCGGTGCAATTTTACAGTATTCCGGTAAAAACATTACCGGAACTTGTCAAATTTTACCAAAATCCGTTAAATCCGATCACCGAACGTTCAGTTGTTGAAAGTTCGGTAAAAAATTACCGAATACTGTAAAATTTTCTAAGTGTGCACGTATATCAGGAAGAGAATCTGATTCCAAAAGCAAGTTCCCACTTACCGCACTAGAATCGAGCCCTCGATTGACAGAATGAACCAAATAGATGGGGTCGAAGAGCCCGCCCTCGTTCCGCGAAATGTTAACAATAGGGAGGAACACAGAAATCTCGGGAAAAATTATACGGTACAACCTTTTAAAAGCGAAAGAAGAAGCATAGTGGAAGGAGATAAGTCAAAGAAGAGGAGAGAATAAAGAGGAAGGAAAAGTAGAAGAATAGTAAGAAGCAGGGGGTTGAAGTAAACCAACGGAGGAATAGAAGCGGTAGGACGTAGAGGAGTAGAAGCGAGAAGTTGAAAAAGGGAAGTTGAAGAATAAGAGTTGAAAAGAAGGAAATGAGAGATGAAATACTGGAGGGATTGTGAATAAGGATGGCCATTTTTTTCCGGGGGGAATTCGATAACATGTCCAGATATGACCAGGCACTGGGTTCTCGGGGTCAACACGGAGGACGAAAATGAACGAGAGGAAATGGAAGACGAAGGAGTTCGATAAGGATCTTTTCGATGCGGTATTCCATACATGCACCACTCTCCCGAATGCGGACGAGTTCACAGCAAGTGTTGATGACTACATGTGATAGTACTATGTCGGGAAGCTGGATCCAAGTATCAAACGGCTCTCATCATACTGGTGGAGCGAGCAATGAAGCAACCTTCGTGCTAGGTTCCTCGAAGCTAGAAGACGCGTTCAGAGAGTAAAAACAGAAGCGCACAGGGAGAAACGGCCAGAGTTGCATTGAAAAAAAAAACGCAATTGAAAAATAAAGCGAACTAACTCTACATGTTAAAACTTCCGCTATGCCGAGATGCCGATGCCAATTGCTTGGGAGACTCTTAACGGGTAGTCATGGCAAAGATCAAAGGTCCAACGACGCAAGCTGAAATGGGCCTAGCCAAGCTGAAGGCCATTGTGGAGGGGTTTTTTTTTTCCGAGACAGGATCAAACGACGTGGTCATACACACCGTACAACGAAGCTGAAGCAGGCAACACTGAAGATATGCAAGTCACCAACTAAGAAATCGTGGCCGTGGTGAAGGAATTAAAGTCACACAAAGCTCCGGGTCCCGATGGAACTTCCATTTATAAGTGATTCGGAAAGCTACGTTAAAGGCTTATCCTGACATGTTCAGGAGCGTATTGCAGAGATGTCTGGAGGAGGAGTGCTTCTTAGACAGGTGGAAGGTTAAAAAGCTAGTGCTGCTATCGAAGCCAGGAAAGCCGCCAGGGGACCCACATGCGAAGACAGAAAAATTGGACAGACTTCCTGATGATCGTGCTACTCGTGTCTATCCCAGCTCTTAATAGCACATCCTCAAATGCAATGTTAAACAGCAAACACGACAATCCATCATCTTGTCGTAACCCTTTCCGAGATTCTAAAGCAATCGAGAATGTCCCTGAGTCTCGGACGGACTCGGCTGAGCTTCGAGAATCTTTTAGACTGTGCCTGTATTGAATACGGCGAAGGCTATCAACTCGGTAGCTAGAATCATACCGATTAACAGTGGGCCAAGCAGCAAAAAGAAGTGTCTCTTGGCTAGTATTTCCTCATCAATACTGAGGTATGGGGCTGCAGCCTGGGTTCCAGTGCCTGGGTGTATGTATCATAGCTATGGGAGTCGTGAGCGCTTACAAGACCATCTCATTGGAAGCAGTATTCGTTATCGCCGGAAAATCCCAATCGGCATTACACCAGTGGAGGACAACGGGGGATCCAAGCGAAACGATACCAGAGGAGTTCGGAAGAACGTGCGAGTGAAGTCGATGGCGAAGTGGCAGCAGGAGTGGAACACGGCGGAGTACGAAAGGTGGATACCGGTTCTGTTACCCTGCTTAAACAGAAAACATGGCGAGGTTAACTTTCACTCGACGCAGTTCCTGTCAGATCATGGCTGCTACAGGAAGCTTCTGCATAGATGCGGACAAGCGGTGTCTCCTCTCTGTGTGCAATGCGCAAACGTCGAAGAGACGCTGAGGTTCGTGGTTTTTGACTGCCCATGGTTTGGCTCAATACATAGTGCGATGATAGTTGCCAGCCGTACATACACCAGTCCATGAAACGTCGTCCACAGAATGTGTCGCGATGAAAATACGTTGCAGTTTACGGTCCATCAGCAATGTACGGCGGCTGGGGACACGCTTCCGTTCGACGCTCACGCTTTATCATCATGATCAAATAGTATTGCTGGAAATATGGATAGTCAAGAAATAAAATTTAAAAAAATGTCAATAACAAAGAAATATTTTCCTGCTGTTAAAAAAATGTTTTGAAACACTTGTCTGGGACTTGATGATAAATGTTCCATCTAAAATCCGAAAACTCACGAAAGAAGAATATTAATTTCATCCGGTCTTACTGTTGGCACACTGTCAACATAGATGACGACGAACTTCAGCTTGCGATGACTCAGCCCACTGCGAGCCACCACTGGTTCACGCATACACGCAACGAGCTTGCGAAGTCGGCCCTATGCCGATATTAAGTACTACGACGCTGACACTGTGATGGCTCATTGCCACCACACGTGCACACGAAGGTATCAGCGACGATCTTGGCTCACTGCCGGTAACGACGCTACGATTGTGCCGAGCTACTGCCAACACAAGCCGGTCGGCTTACAACCGACGACGGCACGACGATTTTGCTGGGCTACTGCCAACACATAGCTCTTGGACTACTTACCGAACACGAATAACGGCCAATGCACACACACACCCTCGAAGAAAGCGACGACGCGCTCTATAGACGCTGGATGGTCGATGATAACGTGGCGACTGCGCACACACGAAGCGGATTAGGCTAGAGCCTGGGGCCTCATTAAGCATTTCGAATCGAGCTTCTCGAAACGATTGTTTTGAAAGTCGACTCGAAAATGTTTCGGCATTATGTATGCATTTCGACCGGTCGATAAATTATCTTTCTTTGTAGTAGTAGATTTCGACTAACCGTAGTAGATTTTCGAGCAGCTGCTGTCAAACAAGACATAAAAAAATTAATTTAGCGCCGGCAATCCAAATCCTTTTTTTTTATCAGTGAAAAATAAAGTTATTCTTTTAAGTAAGTATCAAATGAATGTGTTTTGCTTTATACGGGAAATAATGGTGTGATTCTATTAGCGCACAGCAGATGATGATGAGGAGGAGGAAGCAAGCAACCTTAGAATTTCAAGGCGCCAGCTTCGAGATCATAATAACCCATTAAGCTTGAATGAATTGGAGTAAGTAAACATTTAGTAAACATTATTTTTTTTATTGTTGTTGCAGTTACATACTCTTGAGGATGTATTTGAATAGTTTATGGTATCTTTGAATCGGCATATTGAAGTGAAAAACCAATCGGCAATTTTGAAGACGAAAAGTTTAATTGGATTTTCATTCGATTTCTGTATTTCTGTTCACCTGGTAACGAAAACACCGAGTATAGAACGCACCAAGGTTTGTTGTCCCGATAGTTATTGAGCAGATAGTTTGCTGTTATGCTGTTACCAGTTATACATTTTCTTAGATAAGCTCAATAAGAAGACAAATGTTTTGAACCACGAAAAGTTAAAACACTTATAGCGGATTCGTTTTTGATCCACTTGCAAACTGGATCGGGTATCAAAATTGGGTCGGCTTGTGAAAAATGTCAGTGTGTTTGGTTTTATCTGTAACTCGTATCGGATTGGGGTTTGCACTGACAATAAGTTCGGGTATCGCTAGGTTCAAAAACGAATTCGATATTACTTCTTGAAGACGAGAACATCCGACGGATATGGATGGCATGTCGGGCTATAAGAACCGTATTGGGTCTATTTGTGGATGCAACCTTGTCTCATCATTGAAGTTTCTTGTTAAACATATCATCCTTATGTGTGTTATTATAATTTTTCCAGACGTTTTATTTAAAGCTATGTTCGCTTTACTAAAATCTTCAGAACATTTTAAAACTAAACTTCTTTAAAACACTTCAACAGTTTTACATATCCACATTGAAAACACTATAACTCTTACTGTATAGATTTTGTTGCTTCACACTTGGCAGTATGGACCAACTAAGGTCCCGCCACCAATAGGAGAAGAAGAAGAAGAAGAAGATTTTGTTGCTTAAGTTTGGTTTGGTTATGCCATATCAAAAATGTACAACTAAATTTCCATACATTTACATTGAAAATAATATCAATGTCAAATTGTTACTGTGTAATAAATACATTAGACCATGGTTGGGAACATAGAAAATCATAATCATTTCATAATCATAATCATTTAAATGTTATAAATTTGACTAATTATGTATGCACATTTTAAGTTTATGCATCACAATTACATATTATTATGTTCCCTTGCACTGAACTGACCGGCTTGTGCCGCATGGGCTCAGTAGGGATGCTCAGTCAAGACCCGAAGCTAAGAGTCAGTTCCATTGTGGAAATATCACATCAAGTAGTTTTTCCACCTGCTACAGAGCATTGTGTGCCTGGAGCTCACATTGAGAATTTTACTATTGACATTAGGTTCGTAGTTGCAGCGCGCTTAGGGATCATCCTTGCCTTAGAACATGGAAAGACATTACGGGAAATAGAGGCAAAATACATTTTTTATCTTTTTTTGTTGTTATGATATGATAGTATATTATTGCACATAAATTGGTTTCAGGTTATCGAAATTTGGGATGTACCGTGAAGGTACCATATTCTGCGCACGGTGTGCTGCTCCATAAAACTACACAACGCCTCTACTTGCTGTGGATTGATGCCTAATGAGTTTTTGGAATTCACAGAGATCCTACGAATAAAAAACACATGTTTTTGTAATTATGACCAAGAAATATGTTACAAAAAATAAAATACTTACATGAGAATAGTTAATTACCGCCAATTTATTAAAAACAATATAACACTAATAATAAAACTTAAATCACTCGATTCAAACACGTCACGATACGAATGGCGGTCGATAAGATAATAGTATTCGTCTGTTTTGTTTCGTTTCGACCGCCTATTTTGTTTCGAGTGTATGGTTACATAATGTCAATAAAGCTCGACAATCTAGTACCTCGTCGAATTTAAATCGTTCTCGAGCTCGATTCGAAATCCATAATGCCAAACAAGCTCGAGTCGACAGAACTTTATTCGTTTCGACTTGCGAAAAGTGGCTCCTGTTTTCGACGCCGAATGGGCGACTGCGCAATTCCTCTTGGCTCACACACACACACACTGCTCACACCGATAACGTGGGAAATGCGTGGTGCCGATGATTAACGCAAGAATTTCCTTCATCCAGTGAAAGGCCTCGTCCACCAACAACTCTTAAAATGGTAGCGGAGCAATGCACTGGGTGATCGGAGTAGATTCTATTGAAGTCGACACCACTTCGATGCGATGCTGGAACAGCTGCAGAACTTGTACTGCAAGGCAAACTTTTCTTTCTTCGAAGCGAATTCACTTTGGAGCCTTTTGGTTTTTGATGTTTATTCGATGAGATACAAAATACTTATATTTCAAACATGGTGATTACGGCTATTTTTATAGGTATCGTAGAGACAAAAAAAGTGACACTTGTGATATAACATGTCTTCTAATTGGTTGACGGAAGCTTATTGCTGATTGGCTCGGCGTTCCTCCGACGCTGTTCCGTTCGTACCCCATAAAACGTCAGTTTTAACAGTGAAATGTCTTCACCGTGTCAACGATTGCTGTGATTGCAATAGTGCTGTGCCCACACTGCAGGAGTACTAACACCGCAGAAATGCCAACTTCGACAAGACATCAAAATTGGTTTCGTTTCTCGCCGATTCGAGGGGTCGTTTTTTTTTTATTTCATTCGTGCTTGAGCCTTTGAAGGACGAAGACATGTAAAGTTAAATCGTTGAAAATAAATGTACAGTTAATGTAAAAGGCTAGTAAGTGTTTTTCTTCCCACTGAAATACAGTCCGCCGAGTAACCGTCCACCCCGGAAAAAATGATGTTGGCCTTAGCATCCGCCTGGAGGAGCAACAGACGCTTCTTCATTTCTCAAGATGACGGCTGTTAACACCCTAAAAAATGTTCACCTTTTTTGAACCGCGTAAATGGAAAGATATGAAAATAAATTCGATCCTCGTGAAAACAAAACCAGTGTGGCGACAGACTCGGGAAAATCGGGAAATGGGGGAATCCAAATTCATCAAGAATATGTGGGAAAAGGTCGGGAATTTCAAAAGCCATCTGGAATTTTTGTCATATGGAAGGAACCGTACTCACATCTTTTTCAAATGATTTGAGCACCGTTTTTGTCATCTACTCGGTTCAATGATCTCAATAACGGAATAAAACAGTGTTTTTCTGCAAATCCAGCATTGCTAAAGACGATTGCTCAGTGCTCTATGGATGTCCCGGCTGTCAAATGGAAGGCGTTCAAAGAATTGTCTTGGGAAATCAGGGATCTGCAGGCCAGCCCTGGCTTTGAAGTCCTCAACATCTTCAACACATCATCTGCGGCTTACAGGTCGTACACATTTGATTCAAGGAGAGGCGAAGACTAACAGATTGGCATCTGGATCATTTTCTGCTGGCTTTGTTCAGCTTATTCAAAAACGTATCGCTTAGAAGATCTGGCTACACGGTTGTGACAAGTGAGGTTTCGCACATGACTTACATCTGTTTTTGTTTGGCTTGATTGGAACTCCTTATCGGTTGCCAGGGTTTCGAAAAGTTTGACTTCCAATTTGTTTGAAAACATTGTGGACATTCTGCTAATGGCAATAGAAGATGGCACAACGGTGAGCCCTATTTCACGACTATGAGGGTTCAGGGAATGTTTAATATGTGATACTGGCGCTCTACTGATGTGCAATGATGAGGCATGTTTGCGATATGTATAGATTGGTAATTTGCTAAACATCGATTCTAAGAAACTTGAAGCTTGGGTCGGAATGCAGCGGGCTGAGCTCGTTTGTCTCTTTTCCTACCCTTGTTCCAAAACACCAGTTAATAGTCTGGCGGTCTGGCAGAATTATGCTGCATTAGCAAATAGCAGGTCTAGCAAAAAATGATGGATTTATTCAAAGTATGACCTAATTGGAGACATAAAAATGACTTCTTCTTGAAAAAGGCAAAGCCTTACACGAATAGTCGCATATACGATAGCAAATTATACGAGCCTATCAGATATGTAGTTTGAGTGAATGTAGGTTGTTTTCAAAAACAGAATTAAATAGAGAAAATTAAAAACATTGAATATAACTATTGTTCAATTGCGCACATTTGAGAGCTTATGTACGAGCGTCGGTTGGTTTGACAGCTGCTATGCAAAAACAGAGAGAAAACAAATGACAGCGTTCGCTTCCTGAGCAACGAGGGTTACTTGATGTGCCTCAAAAGAAACTCTGAAATTGCTCGCGATGAGGAGCTGTCTTGCCCCTTGCCCGAGGCTGAAAATCTCGGTAATACAGAAAAAAAAAATATTATTTTGCCTTCTCCCGTCTCTTCTTATGAATTTTGCTTCATACTGCACGCTTCATAAAGCCCCGTTTAAACCATCAACTAAGAGCTTATGTAGAATACAGAAATCATTCCGGTTTGTCTTGTGTGCTTAACACTAACGTTGAATAGCATAGCTCAGAAAGAGGAGAGTTGGCAGAAAACCAGATTTAAAGTAAATTTTGAATTTTTCAAGTGATCATAACTCAAGAATTAAACAACATACACGGTTGATCAAAACGTCAAACAAAATGATATTTATTCAGCTTTCAAACAATACATAACAAACTATTATATTTCACCGTTTCGAACCAACTGTCGCATTTTACTTGTGTTCGATGCCATCATGATCTGCATAGTCGCTGGTGACAATGTACCGGCAAACTTATTCCACTTTAAACGCATTTGTTGTGCATTTGTCACTTCTTTACCACATCCTCGAAGTTTTCGTTTGACAATTGCCCAATATTTTTCGATCGGTCTGAACTCAGGGCAATTCGGAGGATTAATCTCGTTGGCGACAAAATTAACATTGTTTGCAGCATACCATTCTAGTACCTCCTTAGAGTAGTGGCCAAAAATCAATATGCAACTAGCGATTTGAAATTGTTTCACTGTTGTAGAACCCCTTGGTCCGAAGTACACCTTGAAGCCAGCACCTAACTATACATATTTGCGCCTTTGTTTTGATTTGCTGTGTTATTTTGACAGAATATTTGAGAGTGTGTTCATGTGAGTTCATTATCACTCTTTCATGTAAACCTTCGACGTCATTGTGTGAGATGTGATGAAAATCTTCGTTTTAAGGCCACAACTGCAGATTCCTTGCCAAATCATTAGTATCCAAGCAAACTAATCAGCAAAAACAAATTTATACCTGGACGGGACATCCCCACGACCAGTTGCCAGGTAAAATTTTCGTCCGAGGATTTGTATATAATTCATGTTGACATATGTTTCGTCATCCATTAAAATACAGCCATCAAATTTCATCAAAACTCGTTCGTATAGTACAGGGTGCGGCAGAAAATAATGCGAAAATGTTCAAACTTGAGTATTGGGTTAAATCGTGTAGCTTGTGACTAATTTCTGTCGAAAGTGTATTTGTTTATGTTTAAGTGCTGCATCCAAACATTCTATTTGTTTTGTTGCAAATTCGTCAAAATGTTTGCGAAAGAAGTGATCGCCAGTTTGTTGCTCGCCCAGAAAAAGCCGAAAGAGATTTCCAAGGTGGTAGGGTGCCATTTGGCAACAGTTTACTGCATAAAAAAGTCCCTGCAGGATGGTCCTAAGAAGCGGAAGCCGGGAAGCGGACGTCCGTGCTTTGCACGCACGCCGAACTTGATCAAATCGGCCCGTGCAAAAATTGCTCGCAACCCGGTGCGTTCCATAAGAAAAATTGCAAAGGAAGCCAATATTTCGGAGAAATCCATGCAGAGAATCATCAAAGAAAACCAGCATGCATCTTCCAGAGCCAGAGTGAAGCGCCACTTGATTATGGACCGGGCCAAGGAACTACGAGTGACTCGTTCCAAGAGATTGCTTTCCTTGTTGTTCTCCGACGAAAAGCTTTTCAGCATCGATGCTGTGGCCAACAGCCGCACGGACCAGTTCAGTTCACCGCAGAAATTGGAGAACGTTCCGGAAAAAGTTAAATTCAAATTTCAAACCATGAGCCATGGTGTCATGATGTTTGGCTTGGTGGCGTCCAACGGTTTGAAAATGCCGCCTGTTTTCATTGATGCTGGAGTTAAAATCAATACCGAAGTGTATATCGGTATTTGAAAGGACAAAGTTCTTCCCTGGGTGAAGGCCAATTTCTCCGAGGACCAAAACGTTGTCCTACAGCAGGATGGAGCGCCGTGTCACACGTCCAATCGAACCCAACAATGGTTGAACGATAACATGAAGTTTTGGCCGAAGGATTTGTGGCCCCTAGCAGTCCAGATCTTAATCCGTTGGATTATTCGATTTGGGCATATGTTGAAACACGAGCCTGCAAAACATCCCACCCTAGTGTGAAAACCCTGAAGTCAACCATAACACGTACATGGCAGTCAATGTCGGAGGACTACGTCCGAAAGGCATGCTCTGGCTTCCGGCGTCGGTTCGAGGATGTTATTAATAAAAATGGAGGACACATTGAATAAATTTGTTTAAAAGGACTTTATGAAGATAACTGCACTCGAAAATGTTGATATTATTGCTTGAATTAGTTGAAAATAGGATTTGAAAGAAATAGAACAAATTTTCGCATTATTTTCTGCCTCACCCTGTAATCGTGCTCGTTTTTTGGCCACTAAATTTTGTTTCAGGGAGCGATTCGGATGTTTACTGGCACAAAAAGATTGATATCCTTCTCTTGAAAAGATGTTACGCACGGTGGAAAAGTTGGAATCGTATTTCTTTGCCAAATCACGTATGGAGACACCTGGGTTGCCTTTCACGTACCTCAACACCTTTCTCCTCAGCTCTTTGTCCTTAGTGCCACTTTTATGATAGATGCGCTGTGCTCTTTCCACACCCAGAGTATCCTTGAAAGGTTTGATTACAAGACACACCGTTGACTTTGGGAATTTTGACACTTTTGCTATTTTTGAGGCAGACCACGAAGGATCCTCTAAATTTTTGTGCACAATTAATTTTCTTTTCTCAACTTCCATGATCCGTAATTTCGAGATGCGTCGACCAATCAAGAAAAAACTTTTCATCAATTTCATTGTCAATGAAACATCAACGAATGCCAGTCAAACGTATTTTTTTTTCCAACCACCAGATTTACTTTGAATCGAGCTTCCAGCCAGTCAAAACAAGGGACGGGCCTCAGTTATAAAATCAGACACCGATAACAAAGCAAAATTATTTTGCAGCCGAAGGGTGTGGCTATTGCTGTACTAAACTCCAATAAAACTTAATGAAATAAAAAAAGGAGACAAATTGAACCATTTGCTACCCGTTTTTGAGGACCCGGAAAGGGAAAACCATTGAACTACTTATAGCAATAAATTAAAAATTCAATGCAAAAGTTTGTAAGTTTTTCTGTCCAAATGGTGTATGAATGAAGTCATTCTGTTCAGTCTAACGAAAGTTATTAGTTAAAACCTTTCACTCTAGCGTAACGCTCTCATTTTTCTGAATTTAGAAATAACACCCGGTATACATTTTCACGCTGGTGGAGCATCTAGTATATTGTATGACATTTTCATCTTGATCTATATACTAGGTGTCCCATAAAAGCTTTAAAACTACAATCACAGTACAAACAATTTAAACCTGTCGCAGTACTCGACTGTTAAGGTTAATATTGCTCTAACGTGGGTGGTTGCGCACAATTTTATTTGGAACGAAATTGTGAAGAATCAATTATCAAACCTAAATCCACTGTTCACGATGTGCTCAAATCATTTTCAGAACGTCAAGGAGAGGAAACCGAGAAGTGACAAAAATATTGGACGCGCTGATCCTGTCATGGACCGAAAGGTGAAAAGGATATTAACGAAAAACCCGAATCCCTCCATTCGAACGGTGGCTCGTAAAATAGGGATGTCGCCTGGTTTTGTCCAAAAATCTAAACAACGTTTGGGACTTAAGTCGTATAAAGTAAAAACAGTTCCAAATCGCAACGACAAACAGAACTTGGCAGCAAAATCACGGGCTCGACGTTTGTACTGCGAATATTTGACGAGGTTTTCATGCGTTGGTATGGACGATGAAACTTATGTCCTGGAGGATTTCAAGTAGCTTCCAGGGCTGGCTTTTTATTCTGCTATGGCCAAAAATGCTACAGCTGAGCATTTCAGAACGAAGAACGAAATTTCCCAAAAAATACCTTGTGTGGCAAGCAATTTGCACGTGTGGCATAAAGAGTAAATCTTTCGTCACTACAGGCACAATCAACAAGGAGATCTATCAGAAAGAGTGTCTGCAGAAGCGATTGCTACCCTTAATCAAAAGTCACAAAGAAAAACCTTTGTTCTGGCCCGATTTGGCATCATGCCACTATGCTAAAGCTGTGATGGAGTGGTACCAAGCAAATCAAGTGAACATTGTACCAAAAACCTCAAACCCGCCAAATTGCCCAGAGCTACGACCAATCGAGAGATATTGGGCTCTGATGAGGCGGAAGCTTTCTGGAAAGAAGCAAGGAATCAAAGACATCAAACACTTCCAGCAAATTTGGACAAATCCGGCTTCTACGATTTCTGAAGAGTCTGTACAAACCCTAATGGACGGAGTTAAGCGCGAAGTTGGAAAATTTAATGCAAATTCCGAATAACTATGTTTTGCCTTCACGAATTGTTAAAACACATCCCATGAATCTGAAATAAACAACTACGACGGAAATATAATGCGAAATTTATGTTTTATTCATGTTTTGAGGTGTCCGGATTATTGCGGATATAGACCTTATATGACTATTACTTGGTTCCAGAAATGCAGCTCTAGGCTTGTGTCGGAATATTACACTCAGTAGCAAAAAAAAGCCAAGCAAAATTTTGCTTCCAAAAAACGCCCTGTTCAACCTTCTGTAACTTTGTCAATTATCAATATTTTTGGCTGAAAATTTAACAACACTATAATAAATGTATAAACTTTATGTGACCAAAATTTCATGTTGATAAAATTTATATATTTGAAGTTTTCATAACATATGTGACGTACCAATTTTAAAAATCCGTATTTCTGTGAAAAATTTAGGTAGCATATTAAAAAAATTATCATTTTACATTGGTTATAGTGTTGTCAAATTTTCAGCCAAAAATATTGAGAATTGACAAAGTTACAGAAGGTTGAACATGGCATTTTTTGGAAGCAAAATTTCGCTCGGCTTTTTTTTTGCTACTGAGTGTATAAGTTGAGTTTTGGAAGCATAAGGAGAAATCTTCCATTGTTGAAAATAATCTGTAAACATGTCCAAGCTGTTTTGTAGCCTCCTGGATATAACACGAAGACTTTTTCCTTTAGCGGAAATGTGTCATCAGCAAAGCAATGATGATGATGATGATGATGATGATGATGATGATGATGATATAATGATACATTACCGTTTATCGAAACAAGGGAGCTCCGTATATCACTGCAATATGTTTTTGCATATTTTCAACCTTCAACTACTGAATTTCCCGTCAACTTGGCACCACTGCTTCACTTGTCCAGTTTTTAACGAACAAAACCATTCCCCAGTTCTGCCGCGTAGAAGCAAGCAGATTCCCTCCATTCCCTACCACAAAATTTATTTTTCATAATTTCCCTTTTTGTTTTCATTCCTTCTATCCAGCTTTGCAGGAGGATGCTGGTAGGAAGGTGTGTATATCGTATGTGGACCTACACTCACCCGTGTGTGAGTGTGTTGGCTGCTGTATAACATAAATGCCATAAAACATTGAACGGTCCTTTTGCCTTGCCGTCGTCCTCTCACTCTGCGTATGTGTGGCCCAGCGAAAGGAATAGTTTCGGTTGTTGGGATGGGAATATTCGTTCGGTCTCGTCCCGGCACGACCCAACAGTCAGTCAGCAGCCGGCACTCGAGTGTACGGGGAATGAGGAATGTTGTTCGGATGAGAGAACTCTGAAGTGGGCCATCGTCGTCCTCGTCGGTCGCTCCGCTTGCTGGCATCCGTATCAAGTATCAACCAGCAGCAGCATCCAATTGCTGGTTTGCTACTGGGTGGCCGGTGGCTGGGAGGGATGCTGGACATGAGCGGAGACGATGAGAGGCTATTTCAACGACGACCGAATGCTGGACGCTTTCTGCTTACCGGTGCACAAAAAGTGTTGTACGCGCGGTGGAGAGTTTCTGTCCTGTTTTCCCGAGTTTTCCGATGTGTGTTGGTGTGCGAGTGAATGTGTGCGCTTTGTTGGATATTGGTTAGTTCGAGAAGAGGGTGTTTTTATGGGCATGGATAGAATGGCCACTGCCTGCAGCACCTACAGTGAAGGGGGTTCGTGTGGAACGATAGCTGGGATTGGGAAGGGTGCTGCTATCTGGGCATCAGTGGACGACCATTGGATTTGCTGGACCACTCATTCGCAACTGTATTGGTGAACACGTTTGTGCTGACCAATGGCTATGAAGAAACGTCGCGATACTGTACTGAGGGTGGAGGTTTAGAATCGTATTCGGTCATAAAGCGTAGATGTTGGACGTAAAATGGGAATGACAGTGGAATGATAGGATCGGGATCTTTTATAAGTAGAACTAGAGAGGATTCAATTTAAAGCCTCAATAAAGATGATGCTATATGACGAGTGAGATAAATTATCAATTCCGGGGCATATTGTAGCCTGCCGATTTTTTTTTCTTTTTTAAAGGTAAACGAACCTCCCATGGCATTTCATCGTTTTTGGGGAATTCAATAGGAAGACTACAGAACGAGAACGAGGCTACAAAACCATAAAATGGTAAATCAGGCTTGGGTCGATTTTGCAGTACGTTGTGTAATTTATACAAATCAGCACAATACCGATTATTGACCAATCCTTCCTTGGCGAAGTAAAGCTAACTATAGACTTCGTTAAAAATGTATAGGATTTGAATACAATTCACAAGACAGAACATTTATTTTACTACCAGCGGCACCTGCTACAACAAAAGCACATCATTATAGCGGGTAAGGTACATGAATTCAACTATGGTAAGATGGTTTAAAAATCGATTCCAATACAAAACGATGTGCATTAAATGTACAAAGTGCGTTTTGTGCTAACAAAAATCGTGTCGTTTTAGTTTGTGCTTTGGAACAGCGATGTTGTCTCTTGAAGTGTAGAACTGATGACCTGGAATTTGCTGAAAGTCCGCCTTTATTTATATGCAAAAAATACGCAGAAAAAATTCTTTTTATTATTTTTTTTTTTTTAACAAAATGTTTTCTTTAACCAACTAAACGCATTTGTTCAAGTAATAAACATTGATGAACTAATACAACAAAACCATTGAATTGAAGTTAAACTTCATGATCTATAGAACTGAATGTCGTGTTTTATTGATTCAATTATTTGTTTTTTGTTTTGTTGGGCTCACCGCCGAAATTACGAGCAGAGAAATTCGAAGACATATTTTGGCAGGAAATCGTGCCTACTATGGACTTCGGAGGTCGCTCTAGCCGAGAAAAATTCGCCGCCGCACGATGTTGACCATCTACAAGACGCTGATTTGACAAATGGTCTGACCAACGTCAACACTGAATTTGTATTGATTAAATACCTATTGTGACGATGTTTGTCCGCTGGAAAATCAGTTGACCGAAAATAAAGTTTTGCTCGTTAAACCTGAAGTCCTCCCCCCCACCACCCTTCCCCAAATACAAACCAACCCCCACCCCCCCACCCCCCCCCCCCAAAATAAAAAACAACCAACATATCAATTTAATAAATTATTATAATACACCACCTAAATAAATTTCAAAATATTATTATTCTTTAAAAAACAATACATTTCAACCACACAAAATATATTTCCACCATTTTCTGTTTCCCTCCTTTTTTCCCCTACAATCCTTTTCCCCCCTCCCCCCACCCTTTTTTCCACAATTCGGGTGTATACAAAGCCTACCAACCGAGAGGGTCCAGACACCGCTGGAATAATCCGATCGCCGTTCCTGTGCGATATGGTGGTGGTGATTGTGGACTGTATGGAGGGATTACAGTCCCGACACGGGTGAATTTCCAGATCAATTGCGTTCCTCTCTTAACCAATAAATATCACACGCGACGTACAAAGGGTTACAAACACTTTATTTTAGGGAAACAACACACTACAGTTCACATTTATTGTAAAACTTAAACTCTAACATCGAATCTTATACACTAAACAACATTAAACAAGATTTGGGCAACCGATCGATCGAGGTGTAAAAGAACAACTAACTTATTCTAAGTCTCCTTTCTACCCACTATGCCTGATATACGACCCCAGATCTCAACTCCGACAGCCGAACCATCCATTCTGACGTCACCGTTCCGAACTTTCTCCCTGAACTCTCGTCACTCTCTGTATCTCCTCGTCGGTCATATTCGTAAGCAGATAGCAGGTAGCAGATCTCATAGGCGTAGCAAGGCATGGTATCCGTCGTAAACATGCTCGCCCATCCTGAAATAGCGGCGATTTCTGAAAATAAAAAACTCTTCGACCAGAACAGCTGCGAGGTAACCGTGTAGGAGCTCAATTTTGAATTTCGTCGTCTTGGACAGGTAAGGGTAGTAAACATATTCTCTCCACCGGACGCTTCAAGTAGCCATTGCCAGTCTTCAGCGTGACCACCCTAACAATCCCATCATCACCAGGGTGAAGTTGATCAATCCTAGCCATTTTCCATCGCAAAGGGGGTTGGTTGTCATCTTGGATCACAACTAGCCTCCCAACTTCAATCTTCACGGGAGGTTTCCACCTTTTCATCCTACCGTGCAGTAAAGCTAGATAGTCCCTCTTCCAGCGTTTCCAAAAGTGTTGCAGTTTTTGTTGGACATTATGCCATTGTTTCAAACGGTTTACGGGTATGTCTGTATAGTCTGGCTCTGACAGGTGTTGAAGAGAGGATCCGATAAGAAAATGAGCAGGTGTGAGTGGCGAGAAATCTTCAGGGTCTTCGGTTAATTGAGTCAATGGTCGCGAATTTAGGCAACCTTCAACTTGCACAATGAGAGTGTTCATATCCTCAAAAGTCAGAACATTTTCGCCAAGCACCTTCAGCAAATGCTTCTTCGCGGAACGCACCGCTGCTTCCCAGAGGCCACCAAAATGGGGTCCACTGGGGGGACTAAAATGCCACTGTATGCCCTCTGAATTGCATGTCTTCGAAATCTTATCTCGATACTCTCGATCCTTCAGCAAACCCAACAGTTCGGTAAGCTGATTCCTCGCTCCAACAAAATTGGTCCCGTTATCGGAGAAAATGTCATTCGGTTTACCACGGCGTGCAATAAACCGTTTCAAGGCCTGCATAAACCGCTCGGTAGACAAATCTGTCACCAACTCCATGTGGATCGCCTTGGTGCAAAAACAAACAAACAGGGCCACGTACGCCTTAACGGCTGCTCGTCTTGGACCGGTTCTCACATATACTGGGCCAAAGTAGTCCACTCCAACGCGAGAAAATGGTCTCGAAATCGTCACCCTCGCTGATGGTAAATCCCCCATAAATTGTTGAACTGTTGACGGCCTTGATCGATAGCATCTTAGACACTTATGAACCAGCTGACGTGCAAGTGTCCTGCCTCCTAAAGGCCAGTAATTGAGCCTTACAGTTGCTAACAGCAATTGAGGTCCGGCGTGCAAAAGCCTTTCGTGATAGAACTCAAGTAACTTCCTGGTGAAAATGTGACGAGCAGGAAGAATTGGCGGATGTTTTTTCTCTTCGGGCTCCTGAGATTTGTTCAATCTCCCTCCTATACGCAAAAGTCCATCTTTATTCGAAATAAAGGGATGAAACCATCTTAAAGGCGATCTAGTGGACACGGCTAATCCCTTGGATAGTGCCCTCCACTCTTCCGGAAACGACTCCATTTGGACTCGCCGAATTAGCACTTGTTCGGCTCTCTTCCTTTCAGCGATTGTCAAAAATGCAGTGTTTCTTCTTTTGTCTTGCGGAAGTTTCAGTAGATCCATGACTCTCAACCAATAGGCAGTGCGTCTGATCAGATTATCGTACGAGTCAAACCTTGAAATGTACCATTGGTTGAATTCATCGCAGACTGCTGTGGCAGTGACAATGGTGCACCGACGTCGTTCTTCTTCCCCAACTTCGTTTCTTTCCACACTTTGTAACGGCCATTGCTCTGGAACCTTCTGCAACCAAGACGGTCCTGACCACCACAAGTCGTTATCGATTATGTTAGCTGCATTTACGCCTCGAGAAATCAAATCAGCTGGGTTTTCCGTTCCCTTGACATGTCCCCAGCGACAACCATCCGAAAGACCTTGGATTTTGGACACTCTGTTGGCCACAAAGGTCGTCCACGTCGCCGGAGTTGCAGCGATCCAACGTAGAACGCACGTTGAGTCTGTCCAAAAATAGGTTTGACCTTGGAAACGGATTGCTTCACACACCTTTTGACAAAGTTGCGTTGCTAGATGTGCTCCACATAGTTCTAGCCGTGGTAGGGACTGCGTTTTTAAAGGTGCTACCTTAGAACGAGACGCCACCAACCGGACAAGAATATTTCCTGCAGCATCTTGGCTCCGTAAGTAGAAACATGCGCCGTAGGCCTTCATCGACGCATCAGAAAAGCAGTGCACCTCCACCAAAATCGCAGCTGGAATTAAAACGCAACGGTCGACCTCAATCTCCTGCAACCGTGGAAGATGTTTGTAGAACTGGCACCACTCCTCGCCCACCCTTGACGGTATTCGTTGGTCCCAATCCAGTCGTTGACCATCTTCACCCTTTATTGTCCATAATTGTTGCATGAAAATCTTCGCTCCAACTACCACAGCTCCAACGAGTCCAATGGGATCAAAAAGTGTAGCAATCGTAGAAAGAATCTTCCGTTTCGTCAGTAGTTCTACAGAATCCATCTGTGGAACTTGGAATTTGAACTTCAGCTTGTCTGTTCCAGGTATCCAGACCAAGCCAAGGGTTGTGACCGATGGATGTGAATCAAGATTGATCTCTTCGGTATAAGAAATGGCCAAGTTTTCCAATGGAACTCTTTCTAAGACCCTTGAGCAATTGGATGCCCACTTACGGAGACGAAAACATCCAGCTTGCATAAGATTTTGTAGTTCGTCGCATGATCTTATTGCCTCCTCCACGCTGTCTGCTCCGGTGATTACATCGTCCATGTAGGTGTCCTTCTTTACAGCAACTGCAGCCAATGGAAACCGATGTCCTTCGTCGGTGGCAAGTTGCTGTAGAGTTCTCGTAGCCAGGAATGGCGCTGACTTGGTTCCGTAGGTGACCGTAGCAAGCTCGTAGGTTTTGATCTCGTCCGAGGGTGAAGAACGCCAGAGAACGCATAGAAGTTGCCGATCCTTTTGGCATGTCCAGATTTGGCGGAACATTTTCTCCACGTCTGCCACCAACATGATCTGTCGAGTTCGTCCACGCATGATTATTGATCGCATATCCTCCTGAATCACCGGTCCGGCGTAGAGAGCATCATTTAATGATATACCGGTCGAGGTCTTACAGGACGCGTCAAACACGACTCGCACCTTGGTAGTCGTGGACGATTCCTTCACCACGGGATGATGTGGAAGATAGCACCGCTTGATACCTTCGCTTGGATTCTCTAGAACCTCCTTCATGTGTTGCAATTTCAGGTATTCATCCATGAACTCTACATATTGCTGGCGTAACTTGGCATCCTTCTGCAACCTTCGTTCCGTGCTGTAGAACCGACGTAGAGCTATGTCTCGAGATTCACCAAGCTGCTGTAGCCTTGCCTCATCCTTGGGGAGGGCTACAATGTACCGACCATCTTCAGTTCTGCTGACTGAACTCTGGTATTGCTCCTCGCAAAGTGCTTCTTCAGGAGAAGGTATTATTTGATCTGCGACCTCTTCGCATTCCCAAAACCGTGTGAGCAGTTCCTCGAGGCGATCCGTTACTGATAAGCTACAGTTGACCTTAGTTATTGCCTTGGGCATTGCCATGGTACCACATACCACCCAACCAAACACTGAATCAATCAATGTGGGCATGTTATCTCCGAAGGATATTTTGTTATCCATGTAGAACAAACTGAAGAACAGCTCAATGCCTAGAACCATATCCACTCCAGCTGATTTGAAGAAACCCGGATCTGCTAGCTTTATGTCTCCAGGAATGACCAATCTCCGAGTATCCACCGTCGAAGTAGGCAGATTAACCGTTACCTTGGGTAAAACCAGAAAATTCGCTGACCGAGCGAATGATGAAACCCTTGATCGAACCTTGACCTGAACCTGATGTTTCACCGCCGATGATGTTTGACCAATTCCTTGAACCTTGACGTCAGCTCTTACACGATTTACTTTCAGAAGCTGACAGAGCCTTTCCGAAACGAAATTACATTCGGATCCCGAGTCTAGAAGAGTGCGCGCTCCGTATTGGTTGCCGTCGTTATCCTCGACCAGAATAACCGCTGTTGCCAGAAATACTTGTGACGATGTTCCCGCTGTGTTACAGACAGATATTTCCGAAGTCGCCATGTTCGAAACCGTATCCGAAGAAGCTGATAACGTGCCTTCATAATTTGAAGGAGCGGATGAAGCATCACTTCCGACCTTTGGCATAGTGTCAGAATTTTGTTTAAAACAAACAAGTGTGTGATGACGTCCCTTGCATGTCCGACATGAGTATTTTGAACGACAGTCCTTCCCTTGATGCCCGGATCTGAAGCAATTTCGGCATAGTGAATGCTTCCGTAGCACACCCTCACGATCCCTGACAGCCAATTTTTGAAACACCGGACAGGTATACAAGAAGTGATTTTCCGAACAGCAGACACATCGAGATGACGATTGCGACGATGCTCTTGAAGAATTGAAACTGGCCTTCACCATAGCCCTTTGCCTTGAAACGTTTGATTGTGGAGCCTTGGAATCCGCTTTCGCCGGCATGGATGCTAATACTTGTATGCGACGGTGTAAGAATTCCACCAATTCTTTAACCGTATCCTCCTCCTTTGTTGAAGATTGTTCCTCCCAAGACCGGCGGGTTACCGGATCTAATCGACTAGACAGCATGTTGACCAAAAGTAGATCCTTATATCCAACTACTTCAACTATCTGATCTAGTGTCTGAACAATCCGTTCAAAACCTTCAACTAAGGCTTGAAGTTCCGAAACCGATTCTTTAGCCATGTTGGGTAGACTAAAGAGAGACTGGATATGTCGTTTCCTAAGTTGCTTACTATTGTCATAACGTTTGGTGATTAGGTTCCATGCGACGTGGTAATTGCCTGCAGTTATTGCTAGTGGATCGATTAATCCCTTGGGTTCACCCACCAAGCAACCCTTCAAATAATGTAGCTTCTCTACGTCAGGCAGATCCGCACGAGAATGAATGAGTGATGTGAATAAATCCCGAAAACTGATCCACTCCTCCAAATCTCCCTTAAAGGTTTGAAGTTTGATCTGGGGTAGCCTAACGTGATCTGATATGTTCAAGGTGGAACTGTCATGAACGTTTGTTGATCGACTGGCAGAAGCTTGCTGAATGCATTCCAACTTCTCCAATAAAAATGCCTTAACATCGTAGTACCCACTACTAAAATACTGCCTTTCCTTAGCATACTTGTCTGCATCTGCGACATAATCCTTATGAGACACAATCTCTACCAAAGTATCGCTAAACATTTTCCACAGCTCATCTATCTTGCTTAACCTAACCTGAATCTGAGCAGCGCTAGCCTCTTGTTTAAAGGTTTTAACAAAAGTATGGATATCGTTGAACATCGTAAGAATCTCCTTGAGTTTGAACTGCAACGCTCGAAGGCTCGGTACCTCTCCAGTCCCAGGCATATTGGAGGTTATTTCTCAGACGGTCCGGTTGAAATTAGAAAGAGATTCAGGTGTAGTAGCAAAATCCAGACATATACCAAATGTCTAGCCTCAGCCAGACATATACCAAGTTCAACTGACCTGACCGAACAGTCACTTCAACTAAATTATCGAAATGCTGTGAAAAATCCAAATCCAATTCCAAATTGAATCCAAAGGGCATTGGCTGTCCAAACGGTCGAGCAAGTGTCGCGTCCACAGTCACGGCTCGCACAGCAATGATCAAAGAGTGCAAAAGAGATGATGTAGTACCCAAATAACCTAGCTTCGGCTGGCCATATACTGAAGCACATACCTTTACAAAACAACAGTGCAATATTGGCCTTCTCAACAAGTATGATGCAGAATAAATCGGGTCCAATACAATCTCAGGTCAAGCAACATGTAGGGAATGGGAAATATGCATGTAGTATCTCAAATGATTCGGCCTCGGCTGGCCATATACTGCAGTAACTAACCTTACAGGGAAGTATTCTGCACAAAATAACAGAATAGAACCAAGTCTCGCTTCCAAAAGATAAACAAGCTCTTCGTTGCCCGAGCTCGTCCAATATACGAAATGATCAACAACAGTCAAGGTCGAAGAGGTTTAAATAATTAGATATGTGTATTGTCTGTAGAGTCCAGGCTGGCTGAACACATACTATTGTTCACTAACCTGACAGACGATTTACGCTGGCCCCCTCTCCGCTTGATGAGTTGTGATGCCTTTCCACCCGCCGATCGTAGTTGGAAACGATAGTCTGTTGTTGTGTTGCGACGTCGTTGCCGATCTATCGATGTGCAGGAGAGCCTCTCTCGATTGTAACGATAGAATGATGACGTCGTAGGAAATCACGTGCTCTCAAAATTCCTTTGCTTCGTAATGATGACACAAGAGTTTCCCAATCCGAGATTGCGCAAGGGAATTCCTGATGACGTAATCGTTGAAGCTACCAGGGTGGTTCTCACATGATATTTGGAATCGAAGAATGGTGTTAGTAATTGTGCGTATTGCTCCGGCTGGACATATACATAGTACATTCGTGCATTTACCTCAGAAAATATTTCTGCTCACAGGTCCAGCGATAATCCACAATTCAAAGACTTTAAGACGGTCGATGTTAAATTTCATGCCCAACGAGAGTCCAAGTGTGTGAGGTCCGATTCAATGGAGGAATAAGTAGATGCTAGGTGCTTGTACGTCGCCGTTGATTGCCGTAATACCGTGATAAGGATTTGTGTTAGATGTTGTTCAAAAGTCCAGCTTCGGCGGGACATATAATAGCTAGCTATACTAACCTACACAATAGCCAATGGTGCTTATGTCCAAGCCAGAAGAATGGATAAAGATGGTGACACCGCGCAATGTATAGCCCAAACGATGGCGTATCCCCTTTGATTCCAACGACAATAGGTAATTGTGGTGTTGTTTGGTGGTTGTAATGGCGTTTCAGCGAATATGAGCGCAATTGTGGGTTCCAAAAGTCCTACCGGATGTTCCTGATCCGGTTCGAAGGACCAAATGTCGGGGTGTATACAAAGCCTACCAACCGAGAGGGTCCAGACACCGCTGGAATAATCCGATCGCCGTTCCTGTGCGATATGGTGGTGGTGATTGTGGACTGTATGGAGGGATTACAGTCCCGACACGGGTGAATTTCCAGTTCAATTGCGTTCTCTCTTAACCAATAAATATCACACGCGACGTACAAGGGTTACAAACACTTTATTTTAGGGAAACAACACACTACAGTTCACATTTATTGTAAAACTTAAACTCTAACATCGAATCTTATACACTAAACAACATTAAACAAGATTTGGGCAACCGATCGATCGAGGTGTAAAAGAACAACTAACTTATTCTAAGTCTCCTTTCTACCCACTATGCCTGATATACGACCCCAGATCTCAACTCCGACAGCCGAACCATCCATTCTGACGTCACCGTTCCGAACTTTCTCCCTGAACTCTCGTCACTCTCTGTATCTCCTCGTCGGTCATATTCGTAAGCAGATAGCAGGTAGCAGATCTCATAGGCGTAGCAAGGCATGGTATCCGTCGTAAACATTTTCCCCCATTTTCCCTCCCCCTTTTTCCCCCCACCAACGTTTTCTCCCAAGTAACATTGCCAAAACCATTCAGCATTATTAAGTTTTATTAAAGTTTTATGTAACCCACTAAAAATCAACTTTGTTTTATTATGGCACCAAGATGTGCCAAAAGGTTTCATATTTAAGTCTGGATTAAGAAAATTTACGCAGCTTGTTTAAAATGATCTTAAAACCTTGTTTTCTCCAATTCCTTTTAACTCCTATCAAAGGTTTTATTTTGAATATATGAACTCGTAAAATGCTGTTTTGAAATTCCGTTTTAGGACTCATTCATATAATCTTAGGGGCTATCCATGTACTACGTGGACTGGATTGAACCTCTCCCCCTTCGTGGACAATCATTCATATAGTTTTACAATAGAATGAATGGATCGTGGACAAATTGTTTTAAGTTTATCCTAGTTGTAAAAACAGTAGATTCAAATCCTATTCAAGTCACTTCAGGTGTCCCCCAAGGCTCTTATTTGGGACCACTGCTTTTTATTCTATTTGTGAACGAGAATTCCTTCACTCTGAAAACATCAAAAGTGATTATTTATGCCGAAGATATGATACTATTCGTGGAAATAAGATATCAGGAGGACTTCAACATATTCCAGAAAGAAATACACATATTCTATACATGAAGCTCGAAAAGCCTACTGCAACTAAGTATAAAAAAGTGTAATTTAATATTATTCAGCAGAAAACGAAATACACCAAATATTAAAGATATGATCTTGTTGCGTTTGATTTCAAAAATGCTAACAATGATGTCATTAGCCAACGATTGATGGAAATCGATTGGTTTGCTGACTGTCTCTGCGCTGAGGTCGATGATTGTGTAGGCAAATTTTCGCAGATTCTTCATCAAGTTTTCGGTTGTGTGCCTCTACAACGTCCGCCGTTGAAACCTCCATGGTCGAGTCGTGAACTTCGAGCTTGTAAAACGGAACAAAATACTGCTCGTCGAACATACCGTTCTCATCGATCATCTCTAAACAAGTTCTCCTATAAATGTTGTAGCCAACGGCATAAACGACTAAACAACTGGCTCTATCGACGTTACGCAAGAAAAACTGAGCGTGATATGAAGCGAAAACCTAAGCGATTTTGGAACTTTGTTAACTCCAAGCGTAAAGATAGCGGATTGCCTTTTTTTGGACCATCGCTCGGCGAACACACTGGAAGAAAAATCCTCCTTGCTGGCTGATTTTTTTCAATCAGACTTCGAGGACACGCGAGATGACTGCAATACTTCAGATGCGCTGAGGTATGTACCGCGTGATGTAATTGATGCTGATACCTTCACTGTATCTGCAGACAATCTGACCAAGGCACTGTAAAAACTCAAAACGTCGTACCAACCTGGACCGGATGGAGTCCCTGCCTTTGGTCTGAAAAAATTCTCTGGGAGTCTGATTTTTCCTCTACTGCACATCTTCAACTTGTCAATGCAGCAATGCATCTTTCCAACTCTCTGGAAGGCTTCTTTCATGTTCCCGGTTCATAAAAAAGATACGAAGAATAATGTAAGGCACTACCGGGGGATTACGTCCTTATGCTCGTGTTCTAAATTACTGGAAATAGTTGTATCTAACTACCTGTGTCCTCGTGTGAAACAATACATCAGCTCTAAGCAGCATGGATTCTTTCCTGGACGAAGCGTAACAACTAATCTCGTGGAATTTTCATCGCTATGTATTCAAAACGTTGGACGTGGGATGCAGATTGATGCCGTTTACACCGATTTGAAAGCAGCATTTGATCGAGTTAGTCACGCGATTCTAATAGCAAAACTTGAAAAGCTTGGAGTTTCCGCTCAGCTCGTTGCATGGCTTAGGTCTTACCTGTGTGGTAGAAAACTGGTTGTTAAAATTGGCTCTGCTGCCTCTGACTGGTTCAGTAATGGTTCTCGCTTTTCTTCAATGATGTCGCCTTGCACCTTGGTGACGATTTCTGCATACTATATGCCGATGATATGAAAATATTCATGATTGTTGAAAATCTTTCGGACTGTATTGCAAAATCTTCTTAATCGGCTTAGCGCCTGGTGTCGTGCAAATAGTATGAAGCTCAGTGTCCCGAAATGTTCAGTAATTAGTTTTCAACGAAAAAAACGACCTCTCATTTACGATTATGTTATTGGCGATGAAACACTTGCACGGGTGGATTCTATACGGGATCTCGGAGTCATTTTGGACAAGGAGCTTACATTCAAGGAACACTACGAGGAAATCATCAAGAAAGCGCGTCATCAACTAGGTTTTGAATCCAAAATTACAAAAGAGTTCCGGGATCCGTAGACGCTTAAATCGCTGTATTTTTCATTGGTTCGACCCATATTGGAAACGTCATCTGTCGTGTGGGACCCTTACCATGTAACAGTAGTCGATCGAATTGAAGCTGTATAACGGAAGTTCATTAGATTCGCCTTACGCTTCCTTCCGTGGAATGACCCACTGAATCTAACACCGTACGAAGCCAGATGCCAGCTGCTGGGCTTGAGTACATTGGAGCACTGCTCCATAGATGTCGCTTTCAAAACTTCTTGACTAATCTAGTATCTGCCCAGAAGCTGTGGACAGCAGTCCTCTCTCCGCGGATGTCACAGATCCTACCCGTCGTTGGCCTTTCAAACACCTTGGATCTGTTCGTTTGAACCTAGGAACAACATAAATGCATGAGAACGCTCAACTCACGGCAGTGATTATTGTACAACTTACGGTAGCTACGGATGTTTCGTCAACGTTGAAAATCCTGCTTGCACTAAACTTGTTGCCTTCCAACTTACGCATCAAAACGTCGTAAAATCTACTGACTGCTACCTTGTTGAAACCTTGCAAACGTGCCGCAGAGGTTGCCTCAGAAGCACGCAACGAAAGTTCCGGATGTCGTTTACGAAAACCATGCAGCCGGTCCCAGCCAGTGAGCTGCGTCTTGTTGTTGAAATTGTGGGGCTTTTCCGTTGCGTTCCACCAGCTGATAGGCAAGGCTTCTAATTTCGCGGGTAGTGATCCAGTAGCATCGAACCTCTAGCTTCACAGTGAGTAACACAAGCTCTTTTTCTTTAGTGGGAGAAAAATCGGTTTTAAATTAACCAATATTTTTCACCTCCTTATTTTTCACCACCGACGAAATTCCTTCAGAGGCTTTTAGTAGCGAGCTAGCGTCTGTCTCGGAATGCCAAGGTCCTTAGCGGCTCGTTTTGTTAATGTTCCATCTCGTTTGATAGTGGAAATGACCGCATTTAAAGCCATTTTCGAACAGTTATGCCTTCCGGATTTCCTTTTATATAACCACCACAACCCCCTCCCAACACCCCCCCCATAACAAAAAAAAAACACAAACAAAAAAAAAAAAAAGAAATGAAAAAAGAAAAAACAGCCCACAAAAAAAACCAAAAAAAAAAGGGGATTTTTAACCCCCCCTATTAAAAAAAAAAGAAATTAGTATTTTTTTTTCAAAAAATAATCCAAACCAATTTTCCATGATAACATAAAGAAAAGAAAAAAACATATTTCACGCCACACAAAAAAAGAAACAAAAATCCACACGCTCATGGAGGCCAATTTTCTGATCCCCCAAAATTTTAATTATTTCATCACCTTCAACCCAAAATACACATACCATTTGAAAAATATGTGTTAACTTTAAAGGTATGATAAACAGTTGTATTTGAAAATACAGTCGGGTACCGATCGTTTTGGTAAATTGGGACCGTAAAAATCGAAACCGTAAAGATCGATTCCCGCCGCCTATGGGATTTTCACTAATTGGGTAAAATGAGGTCTATCTCAGTTGTTTCAAGTGACGAGCACCTACAGTCTTCAGCAAAATTGTTGTACGGGGTTGGATCAACAAATCTGTGTCATTGGATTCCGGTTTAATTGGGAATTTCACCGCTACAGGCGCTTAACTTTCTAGTTACTAAATATGAATACTGTGACGCGTTGGGATAAGGGGTAATTGGTTTCATCCTAGGATATCTCGAGAGCCTCACCTGTTAGAACATATTAGTCGTCTGTTAACTTGTCCTAAGGGCCAAGCGCATCCTATAGGTGGTCACACAAGTTCGAAATTCCGTCACTACATGGCGCTAGTGTGCATAAAATCTTTCAGTTTGTGATTGCTATATCTCGAGAGCCTTACTAGTTAGGACGATGTTTTCTTCAGCAAACATGTGCAGTGGCCAAGCCCTTCCAGATGATTGTCACATGTGATCGGAATTCTCTCACTACATGGCGCTAGTGTGCCTATGATGTTTCAGTTTGATTATGCTGTCCCCCCTATAATTCTATTTTTTTCATAATTTTTTTTTGGCCCCCTTCCCCCCGCGGGTCCCACGTTCGCATTACTCCCACCGGCGCCGCGGTTGGTTCCAGATTATTTAATGTGATATCACAAGAGTCTTATTAATTAGGACATTGCTTTTTCAGCAAATTTGTGCTAGTGGTCAAGCCCTTATGGATGGTCATCTCATATGTTCGGAACTTACTCAATGTGTGGCACTAGTGTGCATATAACCTTACAATTTGTGATTACTATATCTCAAGAGCCTTACTAGTTAGGTCAAAGTTTTCTTCAGCAAACTTGTGCTAGTGGCCAAGCCCTTCAGAATGGTGGTCACATGTGTTCGGAATTCTCTTACTACGTGGCACTAGTGTGCATATGATGTTTCAGTTTGATTATGCTGTACCTCGAGAGCCTTCCATTTTATGATGTTACTTTTTTTCAGTAAAATCGTTCTCACTCACAACGTGGCGCTAGTTTGGATATGAGATTCCAGATTATTTAATGTGATATCACGAGAGTCTTATTAATTAGGACGTAGCTTCCTTCAGCAAATTTATGCTAGTGGCCAAGCCCTTATGGCTGGTGGTCCCACATGTTTGGAACTCACTCACTGTGTGGCGCTAGTGTGCATGTAACCTTCCAGTATGGGAGTGCTATATCTCGAGAGCCTTACTAGTAAGGACGATGTTTTCTTCAGTAAACTTATGGTAGTGGCCAAGCCCTTTCAGATGGTAGTCCCATGTGTTCGGGACTCACTCACTGTGTGGCGCTAGAGTACATTTGAGCTTCCAGCTTGTTTACACTGTACAAACTTCTAAAACAAAGGAAGAAGAAGAGGCAGGAAAGTAGCAAGCGCCAGGAGAGCAGAGAGAGAGAGTAGAGAGGGACAGAATATGGGAGAGAATTTGAGTGAGAGTAGAAAGATGAGAGAGAGAGAGAGAGAGAGAGAGAGAGAGAGAGAGAGAGAGAGAGAGAGAGAGAGAGAGAGAGAGAGAGAGAGAGAGAGAGAGAGAGAGAGAGAGAGAGAGAGAGAGAGAGAGAGAGAGAGAGAGAGAGAGAGAGAGAGAGAGAGAGAGAGAGAGAGAGAGAGAGAGAGAAGAGAGAGAGAGAGAGAGAGAGAGAGCAGGAACAAGTGGTTGAAAGAGACGGGGGTTCACGAGATCAAGGAGCAGCTATGTAGTAGGGTATAGAGGGAGGAAGGGTAGGAGGAATTAAGGTGGAAGGGGAATGAAAGTGGCAGAGGAATCAAGGGCCAAAGAAATACAGAGAAACAGGGAAAGCTTCAAGAGGCTGGGCTATATCAAAAGGTTTGGTTGCCTCTTGGGCAGCTGGAAATTCAAATTATTCGGATGGGTGGATTGAGCACTTGGAAATTTTAAAAAATACACTAAGGTATTTCTTACACGTTTTTTCTACAAGGTTTGTTTTCAGCGATAAATCCAGAATGGAACAACTTATCGACCTTATTCGAATCACATGTTTTGGTTTGGGCAAAATAATCATATAGGGTATGTGTCCCTTGACTCAGCCTATCGATTACATTTTTTATTATAACTCATAAAGTTTTTAAGCTGTAAGCCTGATTCAACTAGTTATACACTTGCTAAGATTAGTTTCATAAGACATTTGGTAGTATGTACCACAAAAAGTTACTCAACTCTTTTTATGAACTCAGAAACTTTCAAGGGATATGGATTTAATGTCGGTCTATGAGCTTCAAATTGGGTCTATTCATGGATGCAACTTCGTCCCATTCGATGGATTTTTTATTAAATGCAGTCTTCGTACGGGTTTCCCCCCTGATTATCTGATTTAAGGCATTGTCAACTGTATTTGCTTTACTTAACAAAAAATTTCAAAAAACAAACTAAAATAAAACTGTTTCGAAACACTTAAGTGATGTTCATATAAGATTTATCAGCCATTCAATAATGAAAACATTATAATTCACTATACTATGATTTTGTTCCTTCGGTTTGTGTTAAGATGAGCCACTTGAATATAAACAACTGAAAATTCATGCAATTCCACATCAAATTTTACCAATAACAACCGTTTTATTGCGATATTGGTGCAACAGGCCATAGTTGGGAACATATAAAAAAATATGTCCCCAACATTGGGTCTACGATTTTCTTGTAAAGTCATTGTTATTATAGTTATATGAACAGTTAGTTTGTAACGTGTCACTATTTTCTGTACATCCAGACTGCATTATTCGCTTTATAGATTCAATTAAGCCAAATTAAGATCACTTGAAGATCGTGTAGATAATCTGTTCAGCTTAACCAATGAAATCATGATGCCCCAAAAGTTCAAGAAATCAAAAATTACACGAAAGTGAACAACTATAAGTTGATTAATATTGTCTCAATTGCGTTGGATTACATCGGTCATCCTAATAGCAACATGATTTTGTTGATTATCGCTAAATTAATGACATGTTTGGTAGGCCGAACGAAGGTGATGGGCTAACATTACATCCCGTTACCCTAGCAGTTTTTCAAAACATTCACAATATTTTGTGTTAATAATCAAAATTTTAAAAACTGTACCTTGACTATTGCACGATAAGGCAACACAGGCAAACAAAATAGAAGCAATTAATAATGTTAATGCTTGTGAATTGATCAACTCTATTTAGTATTTTTAACGCGGTTTCATAGTAAAGGTGGAACGTATCCCCCGTGTAAAAAAAAGACCTTAGTGTAATCAAAAAAATTGTTTATGTGCAAATTGTCGCTTTATTCTTTTATTCCATTTAATATCAACTACTTCGTGCGTCATTCGTTTTGACTCTCGTACTTCCACTCCTTAAGTAGGGTAATTGGTAGGGTAAAAGTGCAAAAATACACGCACAGACATTTTGCTAAGTTAAATCAACAAAATTGTTTGATGACTTAAACCCATCTGGCGCCTTGGAGTTACAGCAATAACAAGCTGGAAGCTCATATGCACACTAGCGTAGTGAGTGAATTTTGAACTTATGTGACCACTTCTAGGAATAACTTTACCACTAGGACAATTTTACTGAAAAAATATATGTCCTAATTGGTGAGACTCCCGAGATAACATAGGATGAAACAAATTATCCCTTATTCCAAAGCGTCACTGACTCATTCATAGCAACTTGAAAGTAAAGCGCTCCTAGTGGTGAAATTTAAAATTTAACCGGGATCTAATGACACTGGTTTGCTGACCTTACTCCGAACAACAATTCTGCCGAGAGCTGTAGAGTTTAATGCCTTGGAACAGCTGAGATAGACCTTATATCCGCCAATTAGCAAAAATCCCAGGCGGTACGAAAAAACCATAGATCGAAGTTGTTTCTCTGTTCTCGCCATAGCTGCCGTAAACAAACTAATGAAGCTGTCACATTTTCACAGTATATAAATTAAATCTTCATCGGACTTCGAAGGATTTTTAAAAAGGACTACTAGTCTTAGCTACGGTCTACAATTGAATGATTTTATTTTTATTGCCCGAACAAAATGCAACAGAGCTGGAACTGACCAAAAGTGCTTATTCTTAATAATTGGAAATTCTTATATACTAACTATCTATCATGCCTACTGCAGTTTAGGGGGTGAGAGGGTGCAGAGGTCCCGTCCGTGGTAGTGTCGGTGTTTTTGTTATCGTTCCATCGATCAGTCAGTGAGTGTGCATTGTTTTATTTTGTTTTAATGCGATTATCAGAAGTGTTGATGCTCCTTCCGCTGCGGTGGTTTTGAGTGAGAGGAGCGTCGCTCGTGGTATCGTTGAGTTCACTCTAAGTACGTCGGTGGTTCGTTCAATAAGTCACTTGCGTAGGTTGCGCAGCACTATACTACTCCTTTGGTTCTTGTTGTTGTTTTGATTTTTTTTTTGCTGGTATTGTTGATGCCAACGTTGCTTCTTTCCGAAAACAACTCAAATCGGGGTCTATGCCTTGTGTTATTATTGGAGGTTGGTTCTTAACTTATATGCAACTAGTTATAGATTGACTGCTAACCGGTGGACCGACTACCAAGGCTCTTGCTACTCTGGTGATTAGTGATGCCCCAAATATGCCACGCCCAATTGGGCGTCTTGCTCCGGGCTCAACGTGATGAAATCGAGGCGTTTTCGCGAGGTTCTCCTACGTCAAGCGCTACACTATTTGGGACCTCCCCCCCCTAAACGCCCTACGGTGGTTGGGCTCTAACCGCTCCCTTTAAAATATTTTCCAACGACGCCCGAGTGCCCGGCGTGCCATAAAACCGCCTGCGCCCTTCTGCGGGTGCGACCCGGCCGGATGTCACTTCTTATACTGCCCCCCACCTATACACTAAATAAAAATGACAACTAGAACTATATCACCTACTACTTTATCCACTTAAAACTACCGATTAACCCATTGGAGAAGCAAACCCTAACTATAAAGTCTCTATACACTTTAATGCTCACTCCCTCCCTTAAATCCAACTTTATACTCCCCTAGTGCTTGTCCTCCGTTTGTTGAGACTCGGCTAGCCTCTATAATACAACAACTAAACACCTAGCCCTCCTGCTGTGGTTCCTAAATTTGCCCCCTCGGGTGCTTGGCCACTAACGCAAGTAACTAGTAAGAGTCTCGAGATATAGCATAATAAACCTGTAGGCTCATATGCACTAGCACCACACAGTGAGTGAGTTCCGAACACATGGGACTATCATCCAGAAGGGCTTGGTCACTAGCACAAGTTTGCTGAAGAAAACATCGTCCTAACTAGTAAGGCTCTCAAAATATAGCACTCCCAAACTGAAAGATTATATGCACACTAGCGCCATGTAGTATGTATGTGTATGTATGTATGGTAGCCACCATCCCTTCATGCCCTTGGCTTGGATGCAGCTCCACTTAATAGCAAGATCAAATTGAGCCACCGATCTGAATTCACAATATCGCTGTATGAAGGGCCAAAAACGGAGGGGTGGACCCGTAAGCAGAGACACTCACGCGAAATCCACGGGAAATTAAGAATCTCCTTCCAACAATACGATCCAACAATTCGAATAACCCAATTCGCAATACTTATTAAGCTTTCTACAGGATGGCTTGTTAAGAAGGGCGCGTCACTCTCACTGAAACTGTTGGAGTAGAATTCGCAGCATCACAATCGAATCGGTAGGATAAAGAAAATGATAATGCTCGTTCCCTCCTAGACTCAGGCAGTCAATCAAACCATCGTCCAGTTTCAGCTTGAATGATACCCTGATGCTCCCTCCCAACCCAGTATTTATTATATATAATGTACATAATATGTCATAATATGCAATATATGCAGTATGTAATAGAGCAATGAAATATACTATTATATTTAATTAAAATATGCCATGGTTGGAATTCGTCATCCTGTAATTTAAATATGGTTATAAATAAAATAATATGATGAAATAGTTAAAATAGTAATAATAGGCATATGATAATCAATCGCAGCTTGGTGCATCTTTACAGCTCAATCAGTGACAGATGTATATAACTCTGGAATGTGAAGGTCTTATTGCAATTAAATAAAACATAAACCATTTAATTATACATGAATCAAAAAAATAGGTATGTATTCATGACATATAGATACACATAATCAGCAGAATTAAAGAGCATTTATTAATTTTAATAAAATTCAATGACTTAAATTCATAGAAAAACACCTTTAAATACAATGAAATAAAATATCTGTACTAGCTGGAATCTATTTCCTTGTAACCTTGAAGCAAATGAAATTTAATTATTATTATTAATCTCTTAGTAAATATTTTTAATATGATTATTTTTATATATATAATGATGATATGATTAAAATAATAAGATGTTGTAATAGTATACATATAAAAATTAAATGCAACTATTTGTCTCTTCTGCTGTGATGTTAGATGATTGAAACTCTGAAATGGCAAAAATTTCCAAAGTGATATAATGAAAGAAAGTTGATCACCGGGCAACCAAGCAGAATAGCAAAGAAAATTTAAGCAAACAATTAGCCGGAATAAATTTCATATGATTATGATTACTGCTCAAAAACGGAAGCTTTATAAATCTACAAAAAAAAAACCAGAGAGAGAAAAGAAAAATTAAACTTGAATACTCCGATGACTCTTGCTTTCTACTGGGCCCATAAATAGTTCCTTATATCTGTGCAATAGAAAATGAGAGATCATCAACAGTTTTAGTTTTTGAATTATTAAACTTTTTTGGAAATTTTATTTAGTAGAATTTGTCGTATGATCCTTTCTAAAAAAAACATTAAAAACCATTCTATCTTTTCAAATACATATCGTGGGTTAGGTGGGCTAAAACTTACGACGATGCATAGATGCGAACCTGAAAATAGCTTTAAAAATATTGTGAAGGGATGTTATAATATAAAATGATAGTAACAATTATATTTGTACTGTCTGCATGTCTGTAGACTGATGTCCAGCTGCAATTGTAGACGCTCTTGCATTATCATTGCCACGAAGGAAACAAAAAATTTAAAATTATTAAACAACATAATTCCATAGATGATCTGAAATTATACACCGTATAAAGAATACTTCCATTTTATGTGGATTTCAGCATGCTACCTTCCTACATCGCGTTGGTGGGACTGCTTCATAACCCAGACAACACAGAATCGCATATGACAGCTCATATGAGTACAACGTGGAGGTGATATACGTTCATTAGTTCATTTAACTTCATGTTAAATGTACGCATATTGCCTCCACTCTATACTCATATCCGTTATTATATGCGATCTTGTGTTTACTGGGAAGGTATAGATGACGCGATACAGCGTTTCTTACTCAGCCGTTGGATGCCAGGACAGACGCTGTATGAGCTGCACCTCCTTGGTGGACAGCCGCTCGGAACGCACCTCCTCAATCTAGCTGAAGTCAGAAGGACAACAGTGCCCAGGCTGCACTACCAGCTAAGTACGCAACCCTTAGCTGGCGGTCTTTGTCATCTCTTGACCCGTGGAAGCATGAGGTAGGAACTTGTGAGGACCAGTGCTATGTTGCGGGGACGCACGCTCCATCCCAGTTGTCTACTCACCATTTTGCAGCCCATGCACACTAGCGCCATGTAGTGACCAAATTTCGAACTTGTGTGACCCTACAACCATCCCGGATATCCTAGGATGAAATCAATTACCCCTCATCCCAACGTGTCACAGTACTCATATTTAGTAACTCTAAAGTTAAGCGCCTCTAGCGGTGAAATTCTCAATTAAACCGGAATCCAATGACATAGATTTGTTGGTCCAACCCCGTACAACAATTCTGCTGAAGACTGTAGATGTTCATCACTTGAAACAACTGAGATAGATAGATCATTTCCCCCAATTAGTTAAAATCCCATAAGCTGCGGGTATCGATCTTTACGGTTTGCCAGAAAAGAACGAAACCGTAGAAATTGAGACCGTAAAGAACGAATCCGAAAAGATCGGTAGATTGCTAGGTTGTCTTAAAACTGTTTTGCGTTTCATATTTTATTCAAGATTGCATTGTTTTGTTGAAATTATGGGTGCTCATTTCGCCCCGTGTGCTCATTATGCCCCTAGTCTCCCTATTACGAAAGTCTGCAAGATCGTGTATCTCTTTTCTGTGGAATCACAGAAAAGAACAGCAATACATACTAACATGTTTGAAACGTTGTTGTCATTCAGTTCAATCAGCTTACCAGCAACGAATGAGAACCTTTTTGATCTCTCCGCCTGACGATCAACATCAAAGCATCGAGCCGCTCGATCGGCATGATTGACTAACTATAACTTTTCCTGCTGCTCATTAATGTAAGCTTTCAAAAACAACCCTTGAATCGTTATCCATTTGCATCCATACAAATACCATCATTATTGCGGCGGACTCCTCGCCCCGGTGGAAAACAAACGGAGCCTGGGCACGTACGATGTTGGCTTGCTTGGTGAGCTCAGGTGCCGTTTGCTGGATTTTAATTTCAGCCTTCGCCCAAATCTGCGCCGAGATTACGAAACCTCCGACCGGTGGTGGCCTGGTGAACATCATACACACATCCTTTGTGTTATTGGGGGGAGCTCTAGACACAGCTTCGAATAAATCATTTTTATGTCCCAAAAGGGTTACCCCACGGGAAGGCGAAGATTATATTTACGGCCCAAAGAGAGGAGTGGCCACGTTTGTTTGAATTTAGAATAAGAACAATGTGTTTGTATTAGAAAACTAAAACTACTCATTGGAGACGTAGCCGGAAATGACCGCCAATTCCCGGCTAAAACTTTTTTTCCGACAAACGGAACCGATTATGATTGCACCAGATTTTTATCCTCCTTATCGCATTTTCAGTGTCCAGATAATAAATGATCAAATTTCCATATTCAGTCCACCTAAGGCTGCCATAGTCCGAAATTTGCACATCTGAAACAGAGGAAACAACATCAACCCAAGGAGGGTGAAATTTCTAGCAGCCTCTCAAAGGGTTGTTGGTACCCTGCTGTTAGTTCCCGTCATCTCGATTGAGAAGTCGTCGTCGTCGTCGCCGTCCCCGGTCGCGCAGTCATTGCAGTAGAACAATGGACCGCATACTCATATTAGGTGGAAATGGAGCACGTCCCTCGCACGTCTGCACATAGAAATGGACTGCATTGTGTGATTTCGAGTGTTGTCGCCACACAGCAAGAGGAGCGAGAGCTATGGCCGTTTCAACCCGTGCGCTGATGGGGTGGACTATGGCGACGACTTTGCCATGTTTGTCATTCAGAAGAAGGTGCTTGGAGGTACTCGGAGGTAAAGGAGACGGTGGTGGACAAGGGCAATAGGTAGGTAAATTTGTGCGGCGGAAAAGCAGTGTTCCGTTCCGGCGACTCATTTGAATAAATTATTTCGAAGAGGGTGCTGAAATAATCTGCAGACGGTGGCGTCACCATTAGCTATCATGTGTGTACTGGTAGGCAATAGGTGGGTAGAATTAAAAAGCGTGGGGTGAGTTCTGGACCTGACGAATTTGATGCTTGGCGAATTACACATGGCTGCATCAGGGTGGAAACTTTTCATGCTGTGTTTGTACAACCATTTTTATTTCTTTTTTCACAGCATGTGGTGCCTTCACTTAGTCTGTTGAAACATCAACTCACAAGAGTGATGACACCTATTCTTGACTGAAATACTCAATAGTTGAAGCAATGCAACGATTTAATAAGAACAAACTATTCGTTTCATATTTTATAAATTAGGTTTGAACAACAAGTTTGATTGCAATAAATAATAAAATAAACAGGATATTTTCTCAACTCTGATTATTGCTGGTAAATACATTGCATTATATGTTTGAACTAGTTCGTTTATTTCGGAGGCTAAAGCATGTTCACGGGACCGATATTTTATTGTTTAAAACGTAGAGTGTCATCTCAACCCTTGCGCTGAACTGGCCGGCTTGTCGTGCCGCAAGGGCTTAGTAGGGATTCTTAGTCAAGACCCAAAGCTTGGAGTTAGGTTATATAACATTGATTTGATTTTCTACTCACTGTTTTGTATAAATACTGTAGCAACATATGGAATTCAAACGTTTCATTTCGTTAATTAAAATCACTGTAGTATCCATGAGATTCACTACAAATGATTGTTTCGATCCAAAAAAAAAAAACGGAGCAGCACATTGAAAATGTAGATTTATTATTCTTTATATAAATAATGTATATGATTTCAGATCATTCATGGAATTCCCAAGTATATAATTTTTTTTTTCTCGTGGCTATGATACATTGTCTACACTTACAGGATACGCAAGTCCGTCTACAATTGCAGCAGGACCACAATTTGCAGACATGTTGTCACAAATTAAATTTTTATTATCATTTGATATTTTAACGCCACATCAAAATATACTATACAAAAAGTTATTTTTTGCGTCGATAGCTTCCCCTTTTAAATTTTTCTATCATTAAAAGGAAGGGATACAATCGCGCAATCGAATCAACAATATTGTTGTTTCAAAAAGTATCTTAATAGTTTCAAAAGGATAAATTACAGCAACTCAAAAAGGACAAAAAATGAGCTGCCGTTTTCTTCAAATGCAAGAAGAAAATCAACACTTTCCGGAAATAATGATTATTTAGCACAATATTAGACATTTTCACAGAACCGGAAGTATGTAATGCAAAACCAAAATCAATCATGTTTCAAACCTGTTTTTTTACCATATGCCTAACCCTGGTTCATGACGTTTTTTATATGTCAAAATCGACTAGCCTTACTGCTAGAGCCATCTATTGACAAACAGCGAGAAATTAGTTACGCACTTAATATAAGTAGTTCAATTATGTGTTTTAAAATTGATCAACTTTTGAGTAATGTTCATTCAAGTTGAGTAAATGACTCAACTTGACCCTCACAAATTTTGATGGAACTTTGCACATTGTTCCGGTAAGAAACCATGTTTTACCACTTGGTCAAACATTTGTTTTGCCTCAAGACTAATTTTTCAAAAGGGCATACGTGTTTTTATATGTGTGATCATCAAATGTCATAACTCAAAAACCGTTTAATATTATGAAATAGTGGATGAGAGAAAATTGTAGACAATCAATGGAGCTTTATTAAAAACCTGCAAACCAAAATAAAATCAATAATATTTAAAATAAAGTTTAATTATGCACGATGTACAATAACTTTCTCTGGAAATTCCTCAAGTCATTCAAAACATAAATTGAGTTGTCCTAAGCAACTTAATATACAGATATCTAAAAAATATTTTTTTTTTGCGATTTTTACATTTTGTGTTTTCAGTAGGCATTATATCACTATAATATAATATGGATTTTCAGGTTATTTCAATGCTCAATGCTTTTGATGAGCAGCTTTAGAAATGTAGCTGATTTTGAGGTCATTCGAATGCAATGTCTACAATTTTGTTTTGTTAATCCAAAAGTCTAGTATATGATTTTAATGTTTTTCTATTTTTAATTATTTTATTTATTATTTGATATTTGTTTTTTTTTGACATCTTGAGGTGTCTCATTGTCGTCCAATGGTCAGCATAAGTGGGTGAACACTAAAAGACAACTCTCTAATGAGACTGCAGAATTCCATTTGCATATTCCTTTATCCAATCCATCTTAAAATAAATGTCATCACTTTTAATCTCGGGTAATCCGCGGGTAAACGGCCCAAGTCCTACTAACCATAGTATTAAGTCATTCATGTTATCATTCGGGACGTGGCCAAGAAGGTCAATTATTCCGTCTGGTTCGTCCAGCGGACAATGATACGGGCCGGATTTCATGTCTTCAAGGAAAGGAAGGCGCCTAACCGAACAGATAATCAGAATAAAGGGTGTCCACGATGAAATTGCCACACACAAAATTGATTCGCAAATTTCGAGTTTTCATCCGATTGCCATCAAATTTTCAGGGATTGAGAAATAACTATTAAAATTCATTTTATTATTTTACTCGTATTCTATTTACAGTCCATACGCAAATGCCCGCACCTTGGCCTTAACCCCGGCCATAAGATTCTGCACAACCTGTGAATCAACCGTTTTTTGCATGTAAACCCATACTTTCTTCAGTTCCTCGACTGTCTTCACTACCTTAGGTCGTTTAAGAAGGTGCTGCTTCATAATCGCCCAGTACTTCTCGATGGGGCGGAGCTCCGGAGTGTTGGGAGGGTTGAACATTTTCGACACGAAATTGACCTTATTGTCCGCATACCACTTCAGCACGTCCTTGGAGTAGTGGCATGAGGCCAAATCCGGCCAGAAGATTGTTGGGACGTTGTGGGCCTTCAGGAGAGGAAGCAGCCGCTTCTGGAGGCACTCTTTTATGTACACCTGTCCGTTCATCGTGTCCTGGGTCACGAAAGGTGCACTCCGCTTCCCGCACGTGCAGATGGCTTGCCAAACCAGGAATTTCTTCGCAAATTTGGACATCTTCTGAGTGCGGACATGCTCCGGAACGCTGAACTTATCCTTGGCCGTGAAAAACAGGTTGCCGGGGATCTGTTTGAAGTCGGCCTTCACATATGTTTCGTCGTCCATGATGCAGCATTCAACTTTCGTCAGCATGTTGAGGTACAACTTCCTGGCACGGGTTTTGGCGGACTTGTTCTGCTTCTCGTCGCGATTAGGGGCCTTTTGTACCTTGAACGTTCGAAGCCCAGCCTTAGTTTTGGCCTTCTGGACAAAACTTCGGCTTAGGTGCAGCTTCTTAGCCACATCCCGAACGGAGGCGTTCGGATTTCGGTTGAAGGCCCCAACTACGCGGTTGTGATTTTTGGTGTTGTACGGAATACTTTTTCCTTCACTTCTGGGCTTCCGATCGGTGGTCAACCGTTCCTCGAACCGCTTAATCACTCGCGACACCGTAGAATTCGCGATTCCCAACGTTTTAGCGATGGAACGATGCGAGAGATCCTTGTTCTCGTGATGAATGCGCAAGATTTTATCAAGCACGAGCTGTTCTTTCGACTCCATTTCCACGAGTTTTAATCACAGGACTTTAAAACTTGCAGGATGTAAATAATGAACTAAATCCACCCAAATTTTCATTAAATTCTACCCAACGGTTAAAAAGTTAGAGCAATTTCATAGTGTGGCAATATCATCGTGGACACCCTTTACGGTGGCCAAATTGAAAAAAGAGTGGCTAAAAGTGTGTAAGAGAGATAAACCAATTTTACAGAAACATAGTTACTATGTGTTTATTTATTCACTAAGAGTTTTAAAAATATCCGAGTTAAAATGAATTTTCGGTGATCATTTTTGTCTGTTGCATTTTATACGAGTACAGTCTACAGATACAAAACATCACATGTGCACATGAAATGAGTACCGATACTAACAAATTTCAAGAAACAATGGATTTAACACGTCAACACTGTCTTTTGAACAGCTACTCTGTTAATTTTTTCACTTTTGACGTATGCTGATGCTTGTCGAAGTTATTATAATGAATATTTTGTATGGTTTATTGTCAACTGTTTAATAATTGTCATGGTGCACAAACAACTACTCTTTTTGCCTCAATGGATTTTGATTTTTTATTTTATTAATGTAATTTAATCTGTTGCTTTTTTTGCGTAGTCTACTAAAGATTGACCCTCATGTGCATAAACAGATATAGATGACTGTATTGTATTTTTTTTAAACAAATTGAAAGCTTATGCTAATTGGGGAATTCTGTGGACAAGACGTTAGTCGATTTGGTAAAATATAAGAAATGTCATTTATTTTCTGTCACAAGCAGTAAATTTCATCCAAACTAATTGAATTTATCTACATTCTTGTAATCTCTTTGACATCCACAACCCATCATGTTACATGACTCTTTCAAGCATTGATCAAGAAGTGGGATTAGCTAGTGCTATCGTTTCGCTCCCATGATAAAATACAAAAAAATAAGACTATCATTCATTAAAAATTCATTCCGCATACAGTGTCCTCACATGCATTTTAATGAGAAAAAAAAAGTCAGAACAAAAAGCACCCTCCACAATCCAGTAAAAGAAAAGCCATTCATAATTACCCAATGCAGCGACCCGTTTCCATCTTGCCTTTTATTTAGCAACCAAGGATATTCTTCTGGGCCTTTTTTGGTCTCAACGAACGCAGATGCGCCGCGCCACTTCATATTCTGCATCGGTTGGTTTTTCATTTATTAGCCTCAGAATAGACAAGGTAGGAAGGTGGATCCTGAAGGTGCCCGCGAGTTGGGTCACAATTTTCAAAAGCCATCCGCATGTGTGGTGTAAATGGGGAAATTTTATGAAAACAGAAAGAGGAAAAAAAACTGAACAAAAACAAGGGGCATTGATGGCGGACTTGCTTTTTCATTCCATTCAAAATGCTCTGTAGATACGTACATACACGGTGTTCAATAAGTTCGGATACACTTTCAAAATTTGTTAAAAAAATGAAAACATGTTTTTTTATTTTTTGGATTTATGTTATTGAAAGCTATGTTTACAAGGAACGTTTACAACATTTCTCTTGGAATGACCCCCCCTTTGTACTCCTTAACGAGCTTCAAACGTTTCTCGAACGCGTCGCAGGCGGCACGCACGGACTGCATTGGCATTTCGTCCCAGATTTTGAGAATTACCGTCTTGAAATGATCCAAAGTGCTGACCTTGTATTCGTTCAGCTTCGCCATCATATAGGACCAAACAAAAAAGTCGAGAGGATTCAAGTCCGGGGAGCTGGGAGGCCACAAAGTTTTGTCCAGAAAGTCGGTTAAATTGTCCCGACACCAGGCTTGAACCACATTTGCCGTATGGGCTGGTGCACCGTCCTGCTGGAACACGTAGTGCTCATCGCCGTAGAGGCTTCGGAGACTGGGGGCAACAACCTTTTCCAAAACCTCAGTTTTGTAGTACGCCGCGTTGATTTTGACGTTTTTTTCAATAAACACCAAGGGTAGCTTACCACGTTTGCATACTGCCCCCCAAACCATCACCGACGCGGCACTTTGGAACCGAGGGATGTTTATATTGGATTCAGGAATGCTGTCCCTCGATGGCGCCCACACCCGGTCATTTTGCACATTGTGCGGCTGCTGCAGCACGAACAGTTTCTCGTCCGAAAAAACAAACTCCTGACCAGCGTGCCGAGAGAGGATCCTCTTAGCTCGATCCAACCGCTTTTTGCTGGTAGCCTCCGAAACGCCATGGACCTTACGTTTTTTGTAAGGCCTGAAACCAAGGTCCTTGGTGAGTATGGTGTGAGCGGTTCCAATGGAAACGTTGAGATCTGCAGCCGTTTTCCGGATTGAGCGGTTCTTTTTGCGCCGAATTCGCTCCCTCACGATCTTGATGACCCGTGGCGTCCTCGCCGAACGCGGCTGACTGGATCTTGCACGGTCATTGGTAGAGGACGTCTCTATTAGGACGTGTAGACAAAGTTCCGCTTGACCCCATGCGATTTAAGCAGCCGGAATATATCGCCGGGTCGCTCACCGTTCAAAAAACGCTTAATTACGAAGTCCCGATACTCTTTCATCGCGCGTAACAAACAAACAACAACTAACAGAATGTCAACACCGCGCACATTTGGTAGCGTATGAATGAAGCTAAAGCTGACACCAATACCAATGCAGAATATGTACATGGCGCATACCTACGCAATGATGAAAACTTGTATTCGAACTTATTGAACACCGTGTATGTTGCAAGATGGGCCTTGGATTTTCATTAGCTGTAGGAGGATACGAAACAACAACCCTTGAGCTGCGCCAATCGAACTTTGCAAGATGAATGCTCAGGAAAGTATGGCGAAAAATGTCGAATGCTAACTGAAATACAAAACCCCTATGCGGTTACCTGAAATTAGTTATTCTCTGTGAAGGAAATGATTTCCAGATATTTTGTCCCAATGCTTTCATCTCTTTTCAAATCATCTTTTCTGACTTACTTGTCCTCCACTTTACAGTTTACTTCCCAGTCTTTAGTTGGCTTTTTCATTAAATTAAAACAAAGCGAAAAATTTAATTCTTATCGGTATATCATGACTAAAAATTGCAACAAACCTGATGGTTGAATGACCTGCTCCAGACCTTTAAAAAACCGAGCATTTCATCAAAAATGAGATAATGTTACTTTTAGTAATTTGCCTTGATCAAAAAATTGATCAATTTCATCCACTTAATGGTTGCAAGGGCGAACACAAAATTATTGCAACACTTACTGTAACTTTTGCAGCTGGCTGTTACTTTTTTTCCCTCTGAACGGAAACTAACAAAAAATTTCATAGTTCATCATTGAAGTGTATTGATGAATTCTGCGAAATGCGTAATGCTTTCCTATCGTGCTCTAGGAAAAGGGCTGCAAATCTGTAATCCAACCAGTCTCAAGAGTACTGAAACGGTTCATAGACCGGATTACTTTGGATTACAAGCGCGGAGCATGACGGAGGGAAAGGTTAAGAGTAAATTGATGATGATGGTGATCTTTTGTAGCAATGTGATTTATTGATGGTGATAACGTCCCACGGTCACAACGGCCGTTCAGAATGGTTCGACGGATGCATATTAGAGATCATTCCCGATGAGTTTCCACGCGTTTAGTCACGTTTCCAGCACGTTTATTTATAGAAGACAAGAGGCATTTTACTACGTGCTTCATTTGGGAATATCCGGGCAATGCTCCCTCGTCACCTCTTCAAGTGATCATTTTAAGTTTTCCATTTGATTCAGCATTTTTAAATAGCCTGTTCACACTTGAAATATGCCACGGCTAAGTTGGCTGAACGCGCCCATACCCCTTTCTGAACCGAAGAGCAGGGAAAGTTTAAGGGTAATTTCAACCGAAATCCCAATATGTTGCCAAAAAGGTCGGCGTTTCGCAAAATTACGTCCAGAAGGTCAACGTAAGAGCTGGATTACATGCATACAAGGTCCAAAACTGCCCAAACCACGATGAACGGCAGCAAACTATTGCCAAGATTTCTGCTAGGAAGCTCTACACGGAGGTGTTGACCAGATACAGTTGCTGTGTGATGGTTGACGAAACATACGTCAAAGCTGACCCCCAACCAATGCCAGGACAAGATTTTTATACCAAGAAAGATAATTTCAGAGTGGACGATCGTTTCAAAAAGAAGAGATGTCAAAATTCGAAACCAAATACCTAATTTGGCAGGCTATCTGCTGCAGCAAAATAAATTTTTCGTCACAACAAGCACTATCTATGGTAAAATGTTCAATGCTTCCATAAACGTCTTTTGCCATTAATGGAGCAGCTTAATAAAACATCACTATTTTGGTCGAGTTGAGCTCCATGCTCATATTCTAAAAGCGTGATTGAATGGTATGAGACTAATTCGGTGCATTTGTCCCCAAGGACATGGATCCACCAAACTGCCCTGATCTACGTCCAATCGTTCTTATTGGTCCATGATGAAGCGGAAACTCAGAAAGACCAGGGAGAAAGTGTAGAATGCAAATGAAATATGAAGGGAGTGGTTGAAAAATTAGAACAAGGTACCGGATACGACTGCACAAGCTCTTATGACGTGAAGTGAAAGTGTTGAGAATGTTACCAAATAAACTCCAATCATTTATCAAATGTATGTTAACTGAGCTTAATACATGCATGAAACTGTCCGGCTAATTTGGTTTTTATCCAATAAATACACGCAATTTTCTAGTAAATTAACTGTGTTGCAATAATTTTTGTTCGCCCATGAATTGATTCTTTTCATCCTTCAATCTGCTGCTCCAATTTAGTTCTGAAAAAATATTTTACCAAAAATTTTCACACAAATTGGATTAGGCGTAAAATGCGGGTAAAATGAGCCACTGCATGGGGTGTAATGCAACCTCCATACCGATGATACGATTTAACTCTTCTTTTTTTTTGTGTACGAGAAGGGAAATCTGCATCCAGACTCCTGAAGAACTCAGGGTGTGAGGTTGAGGATGACAACCCCTCTACCTACTAAAAATCCTTCCGTGTTTCTAGCCGTTGTTTACCTCCCCTCCCCGGAACCACCCTTTTGGTAATACTTGTGGGAGGGAGAGGGTCTGTGGCGCATTGTACCCCTCCCGAGTAACACATCTTCATGCTTTTATGTTGAGTAAGCTTCTTTATAACCAAACCCTGTCATATAGAAGTATTATCAACCGTTATAAAACTTTTGTGTTGCTACTATGGCTAACTACTCAGAACTTTTGTTGGTCCCTCTGACCTACCGTTGGCCACTACGCCAGCTGTTCTGGAGCTCTAGGACAACCTGAGAGGCGTCTCAAATGTCCCATTCTTGACACAGTATCTGGAAAAGGTTGTCCTGGGTTGTGTTCCGGGCGCTCACGATCATCACGTCAATTTTCCCCGCGTGGTTTGTACGGACATGACGAGAGGCAATGAGGAGGAGTTCCCTTGCAGAAAGAACGTTTTGGTGTGCTGTCTGTAAAAGCGCCATCCTCATGTTTCTCTCCGCAATTGGAGCAGCGTGCCTTATTGCCGCAATGAGAGGTCGTATGTCCCAACTGGTTGCATTTTTTGCAGATCATGAGCGGAAGTACGAACATATTAAAAGCAAATATACAGATGCTATCTCGCCTAGGAAAGCTTCTCACGCAATCTCATCTAATTTCCAACTCCAGGTGTCTATGAAGGTAGGATGACCTTCCTATCCCTACTGGTCATGAGGACCTGGTCAGGTGTTGAGCAAAGAAAACAATGGATGAAGATCCTGTCGACCCAAAGCAGCTCTTCTGGCACTTCCATCGTCTCTACAACAGCCAATCCAGGAGAGTGTATGGTCGGAAAATGCTATGCTATGTTATCATGACCCGAGGTACGAACAACCGCACAGGTAGTCGAGGATTCCCCAACTCGACCTATTGAAGGAAAGCTGAACTAGAGAAGGTCACACAAAACGAGTCTGAAGGGGTAAACTTCTTTTCACCCTTATTGACCGATACTGTGCCTGATCTTTACACATCCAGTGTCTTCTCTGGAGAAAGCAGAGGGTTCTTAAGTCGACCAATCGCCTGCTTCAGCAGGATCTCAGAGGTTAAACTCGTTTCGGTGACCACACCTTCAATTTCAACACCCTGCAGTTCTACAGTCGAGAGTAAAGAGTTTAGAGATGGCATTCTCGATAGCCTGCTCGAGGTTCGACACAATGACCTGAAGTTTATAGCCTCTCATCAGAAATCTGATAAACATTCAGAGGTTTCGATTTGGGCTGATATGGATCAGCAAAATCAGCTGGATAGGCTCGCGATCGGGTAACTTTCAAATCATTCGTGCTTCACCCTGGGAGCTTTAAACGCTCAACCGCCAACGCAAATTAAAAAAAAAAACGCAGAACTGAGCTAAACACAGACACACAATATAATTACAATGTATCCAGGAGAGGGAGATTAACAAAAAAGTTATCTAACATGTTTTACTGATCTGCTGCTGCCGGGCGACGATGTGTGACCGCGTGTACTTGAAGTGGAGCTCAACGATGAGTTCCATAATGATGATGATGATAATGATGACGACGATGATGATGGACGGTCTTAGTTGGCAGATTAACGAATGCGTGCAATACAAGATGCGGCGAAATATGGCTTGTCGATTGTCAATTGCAATTAATAACGTTTTTGTGCTGCTTAAACTGAACGTTTTCTTCTTCAGAAACTTAAAACTCTATTTCAACTGCGAGAAAAAAATCTGAATTTTATGATAGCGAGCTGTGAAAAACTTCCAAAGCAAGGGAGAGTGGACGGGACGAACTTCACCGTTTGATTGTTCACTGGGCAATGAACTCTCAGTTTTTGTATGACAGAAGATGTTTCTTATTTCATTCACAACACTCTTGTATAGCAATATTTCTAGATTAGTGATCAAGAAGATATATTTGGTGTTACTTGGGATGTCCTCTTCAAGTCGATTACTTGTCATTGAAGTAGTCTGTAAGTCGAAATAGGCCTATCTGTCAGAGGATAGGCTTTTTCTATTGGAATTCAAATGAATTTTCTCGCGTTTCCTAGTTTACAAAAGTGTTTCAGTTTCTTAGTTTTATTTTTAAAAAGTGAACAATGTGAAGTGTTAGTTTAAATGTACAGTTGTTCTACAAATACGCTCTTAACACGCTCTTAATCCCAACCCCTCAGAGATAGAAAAATTCAAATTCAAAATTAATGAAACTCCATCGTAAGCCATCGGATTTTAATGCGGTTTTTGGCAATAGATCACAAAATTATTCTTGTTTGTGAATCTGCACTGGTTATTTCGAAAATATCCGTAGTTTTGGATTCCAAGGTGGGAGTACTGGGGTAAGTACCTGTCCAGAGATGGTGGACAGAATATTTTTAGATGCGAAACATGGTCCTCCGGAAATGTGGCCATATTAAAATCTTTTCCAAAACCTGCCTTGCGACTCATCAAACCTTTTGATTTTGCAAAACATTGTCTTTGTAGGACATTCTGAGGATGTCTGACCATACTGGCCACTTAAGGAGGCGCTGCGGGATCTGAGTTCCTCCGGAAAATCGTTACCACAATCTGGCTTGCGACATATCAAACTTCATGATTTTGCAAAACTTTGTCTTTGGAGGACATTCTGAGGGTGTCTGACCATACAGGCCGCTTGAGGTGGCTCTGCGGGATTTTGAGCTTCTCTGGGAAAGTGGCCATATTCTAATTTTCACCAAATCCTCGCTTGCGACATATCAAACTTTATGATTTTGCAAAATAGGTCTTCGGAGTACATTCTGACGATTCCTGACCATACTGTCAATAAGAGGTCTCTGCGGGATCCGAGTTCCTGCGGGAACGTGGCCATATTCAAATCGTTACCAAAACCTGGCTTGCGATATATCAAACTTCATGATTTTGCTTAACAAGGTCTTCGGAAGATATTCTGAGGGTGTCTGAAAACCGCATCAAAATCTAATGGCTAACAATGCAGTATCATTAGTTTTAAATTTGATTTTTTCTTTTTCAGAGGGGTTGGAAGGACGTACGTGTTGAAGGTGTTTTAAAAAAGTGAATCCCAAAACGATGTTTGTATGTGCTGGGGAATATTGAGCTTACTAAAGTTCATGTCTCTGAGCTCGATGATGTTTGTGAATATTTTTTAAATTGTATCTATATCATTCTAACCAATAAGCTATTCTTCTATCAACTTGTTATGTCCTTTTTTTATGACTGAACTATAAAAAGTGAGGCTGTTTGTAAGAGTTTGTATTATGCAAACAACTTCAGCACTTTCTTCATAGGAGAATTCAATTATTCCAGAGCAAAAATCATGAGTGGAACCAGTTGAAGATTTCTAAGTTTGTTAGTGCATGAAAATTTTCCCATCGACTCTAATTTAGCAAATTTACTATTTCACAAAGCAATATAAACTTTTTACCGCATGATATGTCGCAAATCAATGTTCATACATTTACTAGCCGAATCATGTTCATATTGCCATGCAGCCAGCCCATGACTTAAAAGGTTTTTTTCAATCAATTGTAATTGTGTGGAACCAGCTAGTAAGATTGTTGTTGTTGATATATGTAAAGAACATTTTTTGAATAACTGCGTTCATTTCTCGCGCCGTTGAAGCAAGGACGTGTGAAGAACACATTTCCTGCGGTTTCCTCAGCATCCATGCACCAGGAACACGCGGAGAACTAGGCGTGCTCGTGTTTATGCAGGTACTGTCTAAAGCAGCAATGGCCCGATGGGACCTGCGTCAAGTGGAAATTTACTTCGCCATGTTTCCGACCGACCCATCCGGATAACTCCGGAATTAGTCGATAAGTTCACCGACCTTTAATGGAGCTATTCCATTCCCTTTGCCACTTGCGGCTCTAATGGTCTTCCGTATACCTCTTGTGCCACATTGTTTGAAGCATTATTTCATGATGATGTCTATGGGCATCGGGAACATCGAAGCGGAATTGTTTGCGATTGTGGTCAGGCAATAAGTTTCTTCGTGATAAGAATTTCAAGTGTGAGCATGAACATGAGAATGATTGACCGTCCGATAGCTTGGACTCCATTATTTGTAGATCTGGAGTAATAAAACAGAGAACCAGCAGGTGGTGTTTGGGACTTACAAACATCTCCAATGTATAAGAACAGGTGATCTCAATTTTATAATAGGCAATACCGGCACCGACCACGTCCGAATATGGGTCAAGTAAGGAATAGGTAGGAATTTGTTGACGTGATACTGCTGACGTGATAAAGGCTGACTAAAAGTAAATTGGTACGCACAAAACAGAGCTGTAACTCGTGAATTAATAAGTTTAAAAAATCCATTAATGGTTTCATTACAGAACTTTTACATGGATACATTTCTCCAGTTCGAACGAAATATCGAACCGTCTTCTTGATGGAGCCAATCAGCACCCGCACAGTGGAAACGGACACAGAACCAGTGCATTTCTTCCATTTTTCCCGCATTTGATGGATGTTCTTGACAGCTCCGCCGCTTTGTCGAAGTCGCTGCCTTGAAATTGCCAATTATTTTTCGATTGGTTGAAATTCCGGGCAATTCGGAGGATTCATTAGCTTGGGGACAAAATCGATCTTGTTGGCAGCATACCACTCCAGAACCACCTTGGAGAAGTGACAGCTGGCCAAATCGGGCCAAAAGATGATTGTGCCCCTATGTTTGTGGATGACCGGCAATACACGCTTTTTCGACGTGACGAACGGTTCCATGTTGAGGCCACAACTGTAAATCACTTGCCAAATCATGGCCTTCTTCGCGAACCTGTCGGCAAACACGAATTTGAATCTTCCCGGCACATACCCAGTGGTATTACCCACGTTCAGTCGCGATGTAAAACTTTTGACCGAGTTTGACGTATGCTTCGTCATACATCAAAGATCAGCCCTTGTGTTTCATCAAAACACGGTCGTACAAGAGCCTGGTGACTTTTTGCAACGGAATTCTGCTTGATGTGCCGGTTCGGCTTTGTACGACTCGTATCCTTCCCTGGCAAGAATGTTCCGCACCGTTTGAAAGTTGGCTTTGTACCTTTTGGCCACATCTCCGATTGAAAAACGGAGGTTGGCTTTAACGCACCTCAACACCTTGCTGCGCAGCTGACGATCCCTAGTTCCAGTTTTTTTGTTGGGCGTCTGATTCCTTTCCACACTCAGGGTTTCCATGTAGCTTTTGAGCACATGACAAACTATTGTTTTCGGCATCTTTAGTACTTTAGCCAGCTTGTAATCGGACACTCCGGATTTTCCAGGTGTTGGTGTACCATATTTTTTCTTCTTTTGAGTTCCATTTGACGTTATTTCTGAACGCGATCAAATCCCCATAACTTATGTCGTTTTCGGTTTTAAACCTGTGGCAGGTCTGACTTTGACTAGCAATTACCGAACAAAAACGGATCCAGAGTCGCGTCATTATGATGGTATTAGCAACAGTATTAGTGCAAAGCATAAACATAAACAAACATAAACAATTTATTTCGACAGTTCATGTTTGTGTGGACCTCGAAAAAACTTGAGAGCGAACGTCATCGATGTTGGGTCGGATCCAGAGCGGATCCCGGTCCGACCCGATTGTTTAAAATAACGTTTTGGCAGCTGTTAGGGTGGACCTAGGGCGAACCTAGTTCCGCACTGGCAATAACCGAAAACTACATTACTTTCCCGTCTCTCACGTCTCTCATGACACTCTGTCATTCCTTTGCTAGTTTCTCCGCACACATATGAAAAAATATGCTGCCGGGCTGCTGCTTGTCGAGTGAGTGACGGAAGTAGGAATTCACACACATGTATGTGTGATATTTTCTCTACTAAACATACATCGGCCTTAGGCTTCGGGAACCAAAAAAAAAAAAAACATTCTAACCTCAACAACAAAAATAAATCGCCCATATTGGAATCGAAATAGGTAACATTGGAAACGATAACAACGCAATAAAAATACAATTCTTTTCCTATCCTCGATACATTCCGCGATCACAACGAGGTATTTTGCACTTTATACACACGAATATAACTTTCATTGCTCCATAAACAGCAAAACAAAAAGAAAAAACCACAAAGCTTAGAGCATAGTCACACGCAACCCGACAGGATCCTCTACGTGCACGAAACTCCCGAATTCTCTATAAGATAAGAATTTAGAGTGCTGTGGAAAATGATGTGACTTGGGATTTAAACGTTGTGAAAATCTGCTGCTTGATCTGCTTTACAAACTCTACGATTCCAGTAACGGCAACATCGACGGGGGATTGACGGGTGGCAAGTACATTTGCCTGTTTCTTGATGTTGAAATTAAGCATTGCAGCAGGATCGAGAAAAGCTCGGACAGCAATTTCTTTACCGTGCTTGTCTGCAACATAGAGAACAACCGTAACGTTTGCATTTTAAAAAATGGACAAAATTTGCCGATTTTTCATGGGTTTACCTTCACCCGCACTGACAAAACTACCCATGCAGCATCAATCATAGTGACCCATGCGTCAGCAAACAAAATTTGACAGCTCTATCAGTCGAACTCTAACCGTGATGGCAAAAACAGTGAAGCAACTCCGCTCAGAAGTGTGCGCGTTCAAAGAACCGCACCCCGCCGCGTCGAAAACGGACATCGTGCGGCACTTTGTGGACGTCGGACGACCGTTCCGGCATCTACAATACTATTAGACAACAATCAGAGCATCGAAAGAAAGCCCGGTTCCGGACGGCTGACGACCCGAGCGACAAGAAGCTCCAAAGGATGCTAAAGAGGAAGACCGGGGGAAAAGTAGCTACATCGCTGCGTGCGCTTGGCCAGGAGGTCGGTTCAACCGGCCAAACAGTGAAAAATTACCCCCGAGAAGGGGATGTCAAAGCCGCTCTTCTTTCGCTCCGGAATTATAGTACGAAATGCCTGCCGGAAGTTGCGTCGTTCATCAAGAAATACCATAAGGGCGAAGAAGCGGTGTTCTGGCCGGATCTGGCGTCGGCCCACTACTCGAAGCGATCGTTGGAGGAGATGGAGCGGCTGAATATCAATGTGGTACCCAAGTCGGCGAACCCGCCCAACGTCCCCCAGCTGCGTCCCATCGAGTATTTCTGGGCCAACCTGAAACGTAAGATTTACTCCAAAAATTTTGTCACGCAAACTGAGGAGGAATTGATAAATAAAACGAAGAAAGAACTCAAACACATGCCTACGCGCACGTTTTCGTCCGCCATGGCGAATGTTCCGGTTTACTACCGGAAGGCCGCTCGCAGGGGCGTAGCATTTTTTTGCAAGTTAGCTTAAATAATTACCTTCCATGGGAAATTTATCAAAAGCAATTATCTGTCTTAGCTGTTTTTTTATCACCATCCGAAAAAAGTCCATTTTTTTAATGCTATCCAAAATAACCGTGCTTCTGTTTGATTGAGCATAGAGATTCACTTCGGGTAGATTGGACGATTCCACGGTAGCCACGTTCGCTGGCGTGAATGGGCTGTTGCGTGGAAGTATTTGACAATCTGAACTTGGTGTATGGTGTTTGGCGTGACACATTCTGCACGAGGATTTTGACTGACATCCCTTTGCTTGGTGGTTTGGACGGAGACAGTTCCAGCATAAACTTTGCTTTGCTATAAATTCACGACGTTACACAACAGGCAGATTAGCGAACGATGAACATTGAAACAGTGGGCGCCTCTGTGAGTAAGCGAGACATTGGGGAACGTCCGCTTTGGGTTCCTTTGCAGCACTGTTAGTAACGGACTTGGCTGTGGAGGGTTTCTTCGGAGCCACATTGATGCCAGACCCTCGGGAAGATGCTGAAGATTACTAGATACTTATTTCAAGATACGGACTTGTTGCTTGAGAAAGACGATCATACTAGGTTTTATCTTTCTGTCGAGTTTCCTGCTCTCAGACACGCAACGTGTAGGAATCAAGCTTCCTGCAGATGATGAATGTAAGCGGGATGTCCCAATGCTCAAATAGTTCATCAAGTTTCCTCAAGCCCTTCACTTGGTGTTGGAAATCATCCACTATTCACCCCCTGTGTCGATTTATGCATCATGTTCGGCAGTTCGAACACTCGTCAAAACAACTTGAAATTCTAAAGAAGAAGTCAATTGGAAAACTATGAAGATTTAAACCAACGCACAGTGGGCAAAAATGGATCCAAAATCCCATTAATTTAGACGGCGCAGGGTAGGAGTCCTGAAAAATAGCTTATCTTATGGGAAAAAATGCGGGGAATCGAATGGTGTTGGTTTCATTTAGGGTTGAACACAGTAAATGTCCCATTTTGCCCATTTCTCCCCTCATTTTGGAAGCAAACTAGAATTATTACCCAAAAACTAAACTTGGTGCTACTATATTGAGCCCAAATGTACTATAAATCTGCAGGAAATGCTGAAGAACTAAATGGAACCAGTTTTACTTTAGTTTCATGTTTTCTGCATATATTAAAACATTCAAATGGCGTAGAATATGTTCAACATCATTGACATATAAAATAAATAATAAAGGACCCAGATGGAATCCCTGTGGTACACCCGATGTAACATTCACAACCGATGATAGATTTCCATGCAGGTATGATTGAACTCACTTTAAAAAATTGTGATTGATACCTATCTTAGACAATTTGAAAAGCAACAAAGGAATATCGACTCTATCAAATGCTTTGCTTAAGTCGGTGTATATCAAATGCTATCAAATACTTTGCTTATGTCAGTGTAGGCTTCAAGACTTACCTTCATCCATTAAATTAATTGAAAAATTTACAACATTCAGTAAATTTGTAGCAGTTGAACGTCCTTTCATAAAACCATGTTGCTTAGTAGTAATAACATTTTTCACTTGTAAACAAAAGTGTTGATTGATAATGGACTCAAATAGTTTGGGAATACAAGATAATATTGCAATCCCAGGGTAGTTTTTAACATAAGATTTTTTACCGCTTTTGAAGATCCTTCCAAATGAAGCAAATGTGCCAGTTTTTAAAGATCAATTAAACAACCAAAACAAGGGTTTCACTAATTCCTTTGATACTGCTTTCAAATTACTGCCGTTAATTCATCAGAGGTCAACAATGGTCACCACAATGACCGATTTGTGTCCTCAGATCACATGTGTAATGCAACATATCGCGATAACACTTAAGCCGTTGTTTCTGCTACACTTAACGACTGCTCCAGAAAGTATAAGCACACCTTATTTTAACGGTCACTTTGAATATGATGAAATATTTCAACATGTTTTGGCTGCGTCCTTTTATTTGCACATTTCTGAATGACATAGCATCAAAAAAGTGCTCAGTTTTGTGTTACCTATCAAAATGCGCGGTTTTACTCGAAAAAGTATCGTGCACAAATGGTGCACTGTGAGCGGACTCTCCTTGAGAAAATTGGCCAAGGAAGAGGGAAGGAAAATATAGAGAACAGTGTACGTTTGAAGATGCGCCGAAGAGTGGTCGGAAATCCGGTCCTGTTAGTCCGGATATCGATAAAAAGATCAGGGATGCCTACAAGCGAAAACCAGCGACTTCCGTTCGGCATGTTGCGAAAAAACTAGGGACCTCGTCGAGTAACGTCATGCGTGCCAAAGAAAGACTTGGGCTAAAAACATACCAGAAGCACAAAAAACCCAAAAGGAACCCAAAACAGGCCGCGTCCGTGAAAGCACGGGCCCGCAAACTCTACGATTCTTTATTGTGTAGAAATTCTGGGTGTATAATAATGGACAATGAAACGTATGTGAAACTAGATCACAAAACGCTTCCCGGACCACAATTCTATACTGTTAGCGAAGACAAAAACATCCCCAAAACGGAGAAGGCAATTTTTACCGAAAAATTCGGTAAGAAGGTTATGGTTATGGAGACGATGAACACTCAGAAATACGTTAAGGAATGTCTCCAGAAGCGATTATTGCCGATGATCAGGCAGCACGAAGGTCAAGTAGTGTTTTGGCCTGATTTGGCGTCATGTCATTACGCAAAGGACACTTTAGAATGGTACAAAAGTCAAAATGTATGTTTCGTGCTTTCGCATATACTGCTTATTATCGTATTTCTTCATAAGCACACTTTCTTTTTTGTATAGCTTTTTATTGCATGGGTAATAATTGATGAAATTTTGAGTAAAACTAGTTAAGAGTATGTCATGTTTACATGTGCAAAATTCCGTCACAATATGTGAAGTGTTTATTGAGATGGCTTCCAAGCAAGAAGTGCTTCGACATGGGCGCGGTCGTGAAAAATCCAGGCAGGCCCACAGGTGGATCGTGAAACAGTTGAGAATCGACAATTCGACCGTGTTCCGTGTGGTAAAATAGTTCAAGGAGACTCAGACAGCCTAGCGGCAAGCTGGCAGAGGATGAAATGCGAAGACGATCGACCCCGTGAACGCAAGGAAGGTGAGGGATTACTTCAAGCGCAATCCGAACCATTCGATTCGGGACGTGGCCAAGAAGGTCAATTCTTCCGTCTAGTTCGTCCAGCAGACAATGATGTGGGCCGAACTTCATGTCTTCAAGATAAGAAAGGCACCTAACTTAACCGATAAACAGAATACGGTGGCCAAATCCCGCGCCATGAAGCTGTACCACGAGTGGTTGGTGCAATGCAACAAAAAGGACGACGAGACGTACTTGAAAGCGGACGCCAAGCAGATCTCCTGGAGTTTATCGTCAACAGGTCCCGCCTGGATGTTCAGAAGAAGTTTTGGAAGAAGTAGATCGACAAATTTGCCAAGAAGTGGTTGGTGTGGTAGGCGATCGGTGGGTTCGGCAAATTCAGCAAGCCGTACGTAACGACCGGCACCACCAACAGACAAATATATAAAGAATAATGCATTCAGAAGCGCCTGCTGCCCTTCCTCCGGTCCCACGATGGTGACACTCTGTTTTGGCTGGATCTGGCATCGTACCATCACGCGAAACCGGTGATGGAGTGGACCCAAGCCAAAGTTGTTGTTTTTGTGCTGAAGGAAGCAAAACCACCAAAGTCGCCAGAACTTCGCCCATTTAGAAGAATTCTGGGCGATTATGAAGGGAAAGCTCCGAAAAACAAGGAAGGTCTACAAAAACGACAAGAATTTGAAGAAAGAGTGGATGAAAGTGAGTAAGAAAGATGGCGCAAGTGTTGCTCAGGATTTGATGAGTAGTGTTCAGTCCAAGGTGAGGGAATTTATCCTAGGAAAGAATGTTGAATTAACGAATTTTGCAAAAACATAGCTTATATGTGTTGATTTGTTTCCCAAGAGTTTCAAAAATATTCGACTTAAATTAAATTTTTGTAGATCATTTTTGTCTGTTGAATTTTTTTCGAGTACAATCTTTATATCGACACTTTCGGATGGTATTGCAATTTGTTCACTGTTTGGATTTCATCGTTGCCGTGGATCATAGACAGAAAATTATCCTGGAATGGAATCCAGCGTTCCGTCTCCAGAGAAATTTGGAAGGTCGATCTTCGGTAAACGATAGTTGAAACTGGTCAGCGTTGACGATATCGTTAAATTTTGAAAAGGATTCCTCTCCGCTGGTCGCTTGGCGAGAAATCCCTTAAACTGGCAGAATCGAGTCTCGAACTTGTACTTCACTGCCATGTGACGTTCGAAGTTTTGTTCTTCGTCTAACTTCAAGATCTCAGCCTGAAAATGTAGGAACTCCTTGTTTGTCTTATTATGAGTTCAGTTTCGAGTGTTTGACACTGCAGAACTCTGTAAGTCGCAGACAAAATAGGCCTATCCAGTAAAAGATAAGCTACACAAGTGAGGTGTTGAATAAAGTTTTCCTAGTTTTCCTATTACAATCGCTCTACTAATACGCTTTTTTTTTTTTAATTTTCCGTCGGCCTATTTCCTCACATGGTGACAATCACCGACGCCAGGAAGACGACTCCACCACCTGGACCCTACCTATCGACTCATGAATATGAGCCGGGACCAACGGCTTTACTTCCCTTCCGAAGGAAGACGTGACCAGATTTTTTCGCCTCAGAAAAACCACCGACGTCGACTGGGATTGAGCCCAGACCCACTGGGGTGCCACGCAGTAGCAGTCACGCTTACCACTACACCACCGACGTCGGCTGCTAATACGCATGTAAAAATGTTGTTTAAATAGAGTTTTTTAAAGTGTAAGTATTTTTTTGCCTTTAATTAGTATGGAGCATTTCCAGCCAGAATACCAAAACGGTTGGACCTTACTCTCTCCGATTTGAATGAAATTTTGTCCCAACATTACGTGTTCCATAAGAAAATCCAAATTATCCTGGACTAATTTTCTATAGGGGCGTATTTAAAATGTGGATTTCTTTTCAAAATATTTTTTTTCGAAAACGGCTCAAAATGTTGTCTTAGAAAAAGATGTAGGTAATAAAGTTTTCTTTGAGAAAAAAAATACACTTAAACTAAAAAATTCGTAAATTCATGCTTAAAAAACATAAAAAGTCGATTTTCTCAGAAGACTCCCTTTCGGTCCTCCTAATTTTTCATCTAATAAAACCTGAAGCTATGACTTTAAAGCTGGTGTAGAGTTCAAGATGGTAATTTCTTTAATTTTTTTATGTTTTTTTTTTAAATATTTATCAATTTATTGAAAATGTTGAAAATGATAATTTTTTTATCGAATCATACCAAAGGTAGTTTTTATGCATTATTTTTATTTAAGAAACATGCAAAAGTTATTTTCGTAAGCCTAGCCGTTCTCAAGTTATTGCGAATTTTAAAAACAGAAATTTATGATTTGCAATTGATTGTTAGTCGTGATGTCCACAATAAAATGTATTCTTCATAATAAATTATTGAAAAACAGACATTTTTTTCTCTGACCCGGTGGCAGTCAGACGTACCCTTTTCTGTTTGGACGCGATGGAAAAGAATCAAGTTGGTGCTTTGGGATATGTGTGTGTTTCGGCTAGTTTTGTTTAGGAAGAGAAGAAGCAGTATTTCATACAATGTTGTTTTTTTCAGTTTTCATTACATTTATTACATTTCAGATCATTTGAATACATTAAAAATTTTGGATTCATCATTAGAACTAGAAAATACCTTAACTGCAATTTGGTTTTTTGAAACTGGAATGTAAGAATGATATTTTTGAGTTCCAGGAATTGGTTTTGCTTTGTTATATATCGGATCGAATTCCTTTTTGGCCTCTTTGTATTCATCCGTATTGTAACAATTTATGCACGCGCGAAGATGGCAAAAGTCTGTTTTAAATTGTGCATCGCACAGAATTCCATGTCGATAGTGCGATCACATAAAATGCGATTTACTTTTAAGCTGTTGAGCATAAGATTCACATTTTCGTGAATCGTACAAACACAAACGTAATGAGATCCTGATTTACTAAGAAGTTTACAATCTTTTGGCCGTAAGGCTGCAAATGACCTAAAGCTTAGTTCAAAATTTTTATGGGTTTCATTAAAATGCAAGTATGACTCTCTGAGTGACATCGTCAAGAGACGTTTTTGTGTTATCTGGCGTACACCACTCGTCACTACAGAGACATAATCTCTTTGGCCTGGCATAACTCTGCTGATATCACCATCTTCGTAGAATTGAACAAATTTACGTACTAAATCTTCATTCAGTCAAAACAAACCTAAATAAATTTCCTTACTCATTTCTCTACTGGTGTCACGGACGTGACAAACCGACAGACTGGCAGCACTGGCGGACGTGCATCACCCCCGGTCACACGTAGTCGCAAACGGCTTGCGCAATAAAGTTGACAGCCGTCAGCTTACCAACGACTGCCGTCAGGTTACATATATACAAAGAAAAAAACAATAGAACAAAAAAAATCATTGAAAGCAGGACAAAGTTTACGAGTTAGGAGTGCATGTAGGCATAAGAAAGTTGGTGAAATTTAGTTTATCTTTAAGTTCCTTTATCTTATAGAATAGCCATACCACGAAGAACTACACACAGTACGTTTAGTTAGTTCAAAATTATACACGAACATTGAATTTAACGGTAAGGTACAACATGTAAAACACACATAAAACCTAACCCCTATTACATTACAGTACTGTGCCCGCTAGCATAAAACGAACATAGGAAGCATACGGATTTGTTGGTTACTAAACAGCGAGACAACACTAAACGTGAGTAGAACGAAGCAAGACAAACAATTGCATGCAACACACAACAGAAAGCAACATAACGTACAACAGAGATAATCGCAAAGCGATGGCACAACATAATCATGGACTGCACTGTGGGTCATAATGGAAAAAACATTGGTCAAATTATAACACACAAAAAATACATGAATTCATAAAACATCTTAAAAATTAAGAAATAACATATAGATAGGTGATCAACATGTGACAAGACTAAATTTGTTAATTATTTTTCTTTAAAGGGATTTTTTAACATCCCTGCGTAATAAATCCAGGAGTTATTTAATCGGAAAAAAAATTGTCTTTGCTTCACGCCAACACTTGGCGTTGAGATTTGTTTGGTCCTCATCTTCCAAAATGTCAAATATATGACGCTTAACTGCATCCCTAAAGTCCTTGGTTTTTTGCTGGGGGTAGGAAGCACTTCTGTTTTTCTTCGTTGAAATTGGCGATACATGAATTCCCATGATACTATTGTTGAATGTCTCGATGTTATATGACAAATTTATTTGATTAACAATAGACTCCGCTGAAGTCGATGAAGCTAGAGACGTAACGGATGGGATGGTATTGACTATGGATTCACATTCCATATCTACAGGTTTCGTTGAATGCACACCACTGGTAGAAGGCACTTCCTCATCATTCGAAGGTGGTGGTTTTTGTTGCGGACGATAAACTAAAGGGCGAACACGAAATTATAGCGACACATTCAACAGGGCACAACTTTTTTACCATTGGGTAAAAATCAACCAAATTTTGCACACTTTCTCATTGATGTGTATTGTTTACATGCTGTCAAACTCGAAGTCGTGTTTTTCGATTCAACGAAAATGGAGGTGAACCAACGTGAGTCGAGAGAACAAATTCTTTCCAAACACCTGGAATTTCCTGACCTGTCGCACCGGCAGTTGGAAAAAATGTTGAACATTCATCATTCAACCGTCTCCAGAGTGTTGAAGCGGTTCCAGGAGCGATTGACGTTGGACCACGGCAAAGGAGCTGGAAGAAAACCGGGACCGGAGAACAAAAAGACGGAGGGAAAGGTGAAGCGGATGATTAAAGCAAATCCCAACGTCTCAAGCCGTGATTTGGCTAAAAAGATCGGCATGTCGCAGAGCAACGTCCAGAATGCAAAGAAGAGAGCTGGACTACATACATACAAGGTACAGAACTTCCCAAACCGCGATGATCGGCAACAATCGACGGCTAAAACTCGGGCACGGAAGCTCTACGAGAAGATGCTGACAAAATATGGCTGCTGTGTGATGGACGACGAAACGTATATAAAAGCCGATTTTAAGCAAATTCCGGGGTTGGAGTTTTTCACCGGCAGGAGCAAATTCTATGTGGACGACAAATTTAACAAGAAGAAAATGTCGAAGTTCGCCTCCAAATATCTCATTTGGCAGGCCATCTGCTCTGGCGGACTGAGGAGTGAGCCTTTCGTGACAAAGGGCACAGTAAAAGGCGAGATCTACAAATCTGAGTGCCTCGAGAAGCGCCTTTTGCCGTTCTTGCAGCAGCACGACGAAGCTCCGCTATTTTGGCCAGATTTGGCATCATGCCACTATTCTAAAAGTGTCCTGGAGTGGTATGAGGCCAATTCTGTCCATTTTGTTCCAAAGGACATGAATCCGCCAAACTGTCCGGAGCTGCGCCCGGTGGAGCAGTACTGGGCAATGATGAAGCGGGAACTTCGGAAGAGCAAGAAGACAGTCAAAGACGAGAAGGACATGTTAAGAAAATGGAAAAAAAACTGAGAAACTGGTACCGGATGACACTGTAAAGACTTTGATGGAGGGCATCAAGCGAAAATGCGTTCAATTTTACACTCAAGGCTCCATCGATTAACTTTTTTTTTTGATTTTTGAAGTAAATATATGTATAAAACTACCCTAAAATTTTGGTTTGATTCTAAACATTATAAGAAAATTGGCATGTCATTTTCGGTGTCGCAATAATTTCGTGTTCGCCCTTTAAATATTTTTATATACCCTCCCATATAATCCAACAATAATCTACAACTTAAAAAAATTAAATTTTCAATAACACCACATCTGTCAAGTTTCTAGTCTTTAAACCACACTTCTTCGATTTGAGTAGAGATTTACAACACTTGAAAGTATTATCCATGTTTGAAAATAAACTTGCTTGTTTGACTTGAGATGCTATGACAGACAAACTTAATTGATGAGGTGAAGAACTTCTCAATATAAAGCACTTTGTTGACTTTGTACCTATCTTAATTTCAAATGTAAGGCAGACTCCATTGTATTGAAATGTACCTGTAAAACATTTGTTCCAGGCACGGGTATAAATAAAAATTTACCTGACTGTTGTCTTCTCAACGAGAGGCTTAAAAAATCCCGATATATTAAGCGTTTTTGCAAAAAAAAGAAGTTTGAAGTTTGAAGTTTGATCATTTACTTCAGATAGCATCAGTTTGTATCGCTTCCGTTGCATATAAACAGAAACGGGTAAGGCTGACAGCCTCGATGCCTGAAAAAGATTTGTTTCTCATTCAATAATCTATTATGTAACATACATTGTATTGTGGACATCACGACTAACATTTGAAATACAACAAAATTTCCTTTTAATGAAATTCGCAATAACTTCAGAATGGCTGGGCTTACGAAAATATGCCTCTATATGCTTTTTTATCAAAATAAATACGTAGAGTCTATTTTTGATAAAGTTGTATTAGAAAATACGCTATTTCACAAAATTCCAAAAATTTATAAAAATTTATAAAAGTTAAAAAATTAAAGAAGTGACCGTCTTAATCTGTTCATCAGATTTTAGAATATAACTTAATTTTTTTTCAAATTTTTTTTTTAAAATTCAAAAAAATCAATGATTTATGTTTTATCAGCATGAATTTAAATTTTTTAGTTTCAATGTATTTTTTTCTTGAAGATCATATAATGACCTACAACTTCTTCCCCAGACGACATTTTGATCAAAATAGTCGTTTACATGTTATGATTTTTTGAAAAAAATAAATTCATATTTTACATAAGCCCTTATAGATAATTATTCCAGGAAATTTTCGGATTTTTTTTAATGAAAACTGTTTTTTTGGGTAGAAACTTACATATGGACAAAAATTCATTAAAATCGGAAACTGACAAATCAAATTCGGAATGACAAATCACATTCAGAAATGATTGGTTTTGATTATGTCGTCAATAATGTTTAAATACGTTATCAATGTGCTATGTTTATGTTCGAAGACGATGCAAGATCATAGTGTCATTTTCTGACTAATGAATCTTGTCAACTCAATACGCAAAAATGGTTTATTTATTGTAGGAAATGGTTCAATGAAAGTTAGTGTTCACAAAAGGCATCCAAACACATCCTGAACGATTTTCGTGTGTTGGTGCCAAGAAATGATGTCAGAGTCATCCCAATTCCCAAATTATGATGCAGCAATTAATTTGCAAACGATAAAAAAAAAGTCCACCGTACGACCATACGGTTTTCTGAACAAAACAACAAAACCGGTTTCCAGGTAGCCCGGATGACCGAGGGACAGTTTAATTAAACCCTTCGACCCTTCCGAAAACATTGAGCGCACGCTACGCGAACCGGCAGCCAACCAGATTTCGTCCCACCGTTTTGCCGACATACCAAAATCCGAGCGTGCCTAAGCGGACATTTTGTCCGGTTTTTCCTAAGCTCGAAACCGTTCCACCGAAGGGACCGACATGAAGGATGTGCGTCCAAATAAAGGATTAAAACTACACTATTTTCGGACATCGCTTCGGGGTGACCCTTTTGCTGGCCTGGAGGGTAATTTACATATTTTTCGTCGACCACTTCCTGTAACCGGAGTCCCTTAACGGTACGGAAAAAAGGGGTATTTTCGATTCACGAGGTTGTGTTCAGCCCGTTACAGTTTGGCCCCGGCACGAGGAACGCGATGAGCGATGCAACCGTGGAAAGCTTGTCAAATTCAATTTGTAGACAGTTTTTTAATGGGTACACTGATTTATGGCAAACCGAGCGCAGGTAGATTTTTGAACCATTCCGGAATTGACCCACGGAATACTGGAACAGCTGGCGTGATTTTGGGTGTTGGCTTTTCAGGTTTCAGGTAATTCAGTGAAGGAGAGGTACATGGTGTTTTCTTCTATTTACTGTTTGATGTTGGGAAGTGAATTAAAACTTTGACCAGTATGACAAAGTTCTATTTTACATTACAGGCATATTTCGATATAACGCAACATTATTTCTGGACTGGTCGATATTTACGTATTGCCTCTCAATCATACCATGCTGTGTTTCCAATAGATTGAAAACGGTTTAATCTATCTACTGATGTTTATTATTTTTGCGTTTAAATTTTAAAATTGTCGAAAATCTTGTGCATCGTAACTACAGCATATGACCAGAAAAAAAACCGTTAGGAATTCAACTGTGGCCAACACAATATATTTATTTTCTTAGCATATGTTTTGGCGGAAGTTTGAATTGGATCAACTGGCGCATTTCCAGATTCTGTTTAGAAATGGCCCTCGCCATGGAAGGAACCAGGGTTGCGAACAATAACTTTCAGTAAATCGTTGCTAGCAAATTTTTTTTTCTGAAGACTACGTCCATGTATAGCAACTAATAACGAAAACCAAAAATCAGAGGTCGAATTTTCGAAATTTTAAAAAAAAACAAAAAAAATTTTATATTCCACAAAAAAAAACAAAGAAGAAAACCACAAAAAATGTTTTTTAAAAATAATTTTTTCCCTACAAATTACATACACAAAAAGTGTCCCCCCCCCCACATTTTAGAGCAAAATAAACAAAAAACAAAATGCACCACCGTATAAAAAAAAGAAAAGCACTAGGGTATGGCTCATTTTTTGAATGAGGATGAGCATGATTGACCGCCCGAGGTTAATATTTAGTTATTCCACACTTGATTGTTGTTATTGTTGTATTCTCCATCTGCGCGGAGTAACGATATCTAATGATGAAATTTGTCAGAAGCAGATAATTTCCATCAACATGAGAGGCTCTTGCAGTGGACAGTAATTTATTGCTAGAACTAAGAGAGTTGAAGAGAAAGCATTGATAGTTCCGTATAGAGTAACGGCAGGTTATGAAAATTGAAAGATACAAGTTGAAAAACGAGCGAAGGGCATATGAAGGTAGTATACAATCGGGCGCATGCCAAAAATAAATCCCAACAGCAAGAGATAATTTCTCAACCATGTTAGGCATTGGGAGAGGGAGATAAACAGATCGCTAGAACCAGAACAACGCAATAGGTAGTATAAGAGCACGATCGGTCGCATTCTCTTTTGCCAGTCAAGGGGGTATCCTCCCTCTTGCCTACCCTGCATCAGGGGTAGTATGGTAAAAGATTATGCGCCCGATTGTATACTACCTTCATATGCCCTCCGCTCGTTTTTCAACTTGTATCTTTCAATTTTCATAACCTGTTTTTTTTTTTTTTTGTTATCAAACAAAAATCCCCCCCCCCACAAAAATTTTTTTTATAAATTATTTTTTTTTAAAAAAAAAAAAAAAAAAAAAAAAACAAACAAAACAACCAAAACCAACCCCGACCCCACAACGAAGATAGACAGCTGTGGTCTTTTGACCGTATGCTGGTTTTCATGGCAGCCAACAGGTTTTATGGAGGTTCTCAAGGTTCTCAACATATTTCACAAGAACATTTTCAAAATATGTATGGTCTTATAAAGGTTTTATAAACTTGTTTTCACAACCGTCTATAGAGTGGGCCATTTTGTACAAATTTTGGCATTAAAGAAGCATAGAGGAGGTGTTCGTAGACAAAACAGTTTTGAATGTAGTATTATCAACAAAGCCGGGAGGAGTGCTATACGACTGGATAAAACTAAAATTGTTACTGGGGTTATTAAGGTTTTTGTTATATTTCTTGGCTTGGCTGGTGGTTTTTGGCTGGGAAGATAAGATAATTGAAAAACGACCAAAGGCTGATGTTGCCCGATTCAAACCAATAGTAAGAATGCTGTTGTGGCTTCCCACAAAGCGTGTTGGTAATTTTTTCCTTGGGAAGACAAGACATTTTTGAATATTGAATGGAAGCCGATTTGGACTGTAGGTGATGATTTGTCAAGAAATCCTTGCTCCTTAACAGTGTATAAGTTGGTTAACTACATTGGGATAAAATTGAATAACATAACATACTTACACCATCAGTAAAGGAACTCCTGGAACCACACATGAAGTGTGGTGGTGGTTTATTTCATTGGAAAAACAATCAATTTTTAATACGCTGTAGGGCCGATATGTGTAAATTTGATGTGCCGTAGGTGCAAGTGCAAAAGAACTAAGTCAGTGTCATTGGAAAACTAGAAAAAAATTGAACTAACACTTCACTTGATCACTTTTAAGAAAACTAACATCAAAAAACTGAAACGCCTTTTCAAACTTTTACTAGAATTATTATTACTATTACGAGCAAATTTCTTTAAATTCCTCCATCTTTTGACAGATAAGCATATTTCGTCTGCAGCTTGCAGACTTCATTAGTATCGAGTGCTCGTCAGTGTTTTTGTTGTTTACATTGTTACAGAGCCTATGGTATTTACAGTGAGTGCTTTATTATTTACAGTAATTTATATAGGTAGTTTAAATTGTAAGTCGCTTGCATAACATGTTAAAAAAAATTCCCCCCCAACAAAAACTTTTTTCCCACCCCCCCCCCACAAAAAAAACCCGAACCCCACCCCACTTCACAACACCAAAATTCCCCCTTCTACTCCTTATATCACCACCACCCCCCCTTCAAAAAAAAAAACCCTCTCCCCCCCCCCCCCCCCTGAGTTTCCCCTTTTTTTCAAAAAAAAAACAAATTTACCCGCCGAAAAAAAAGAACCAGGCCCCACCTCCACCACCAAAACCCCCCCCCACCCCACTTTCCATCCGTAACCTCTTACCCCTTTGCCCTCATTTTACTACTTTTCGTTTTTTCTTGGGACGGATGTTGTGACGAAAACCAGTGGGCATACAGCTTGAACAGAGCTACGGTCTAACGCATAGTATGGATCGTTCATCAGTCGACCTGACAGATCGACCGAACGGAATAAAAGGGAAGGATCAAACAAAAACAAATACCCGTGAACTGTAGTGAGAAAATTTGGTAATCTAAGTTAAAATTAATTTTCTATAAAATACGGTGAAATACGCAGCCTGAATTTTGTCAAATAGTGTAACAACCTAAATCAATTTCGAAGTTTGAATTAAATATCGTTGTGGTAAATTTATTTCTATGATTTATTTTGGAATTCAACTAAAAGTGCTACTTATTCTAGGGAGAGTACGAGAATCGAAGAAATTACTAATTGATTAGCCTATTTGGATTATACAAATTTAACTTAAACTAGTTGAACTATAATGTAAGTAAATTAATATCTAAACCTATACTTAATTGGAAAATAATCTAATTGGAAAATTAACTAAATTGTATACAGCCTACGAAAAATACGGAATCAATTTGTAAACCCTTGCCGAACCTCAGTAGCACGAGGACCTGGAAAGAAACTATCAAATGTAAGTCAATATTAAATGTAAATTGTATATCAAACTAATTAAATACATGAAATTACAGTTTGAGCTGCTATCACAAGCTGCTACAAGAAGGTGGTGCATTTTTCTAAAGGTAAATCCGAACATCCTCAAAATTTGATAACGGATCTAACCTCAAACACGATGGTCAAGGCTGGGAACTTTACGTTGACCCCCTGCGGTGCGTGTTCGAAAACGTCGGAGATAAATGAAGACATGGTGGGATGTGATGCATGTGAAGCTTGGTTCCACTGCCGATGTGTGGGAACTTCACGAGAAGGCCTTGACGGCCAGGAAAAGTGGTTCTGCCAGTCGGACACTTGTAGGAAGGTGGAAGAAACGTACCATAGAAAGTTGGATGAAGCTAAGAAAGGAGCGAAGTCCAAGAAGGCGGTGGCAACGGATGACCAATCGGACAAGTCTAGCGTCAAATCTGATCGCCAGTCCGGTTCCACGATTGAGAAACGAATGAGAGCATTGGAAAAGGAGCATAAAGCCAAGGAAAAGGAGATGGAAAATGAGCGGATCCTAAGGGAAAAGCGTATAGAACTGGATCGGATCCTAAAGGAAAAACAGCGGAAATTGGAAAATGAACTAAGGGAGAAGGAAATGCAGCAAGAAAAGGAATTATTAGAGCAGGAACTTCGTGATGCGCAGGCCCATGCGGATCGTATGCAAAAGATGCGACAGTCGTATCAAAATGCGATTAAAGGCGTGAAGGCAATGTCAGTGAATCCAAACGACAAGGTGGAGAACGGCGACAAGGTGGAGGACGATGATGAAGTGTCTGATGAACAGAGCGATGAAGAGTCGGATGAAGAGCACGATGAAGAATCGGATGAGTCCGATGAATCGGATTACGAGTCGGAAGAATCACAGCCGCCGAAAGATAAGCTAAGAAAGAAGAAGAAGGTAACCCCACACGGGCTGGGGTCCCATGTGGCTGGTCCAACAAAAGCTCAGTTGGCAGCGCGAAATGGGATTTCTAGGAAGCTCCCTATTTTCACTGGCAAAGCCGAGGAATGGCCGCTGTTTGTCGGTACCTATGAAGCCTCTAATACTGCTTGTGGTTTCAACGACGTCGAGAATTTGGTCCGCTTACAAGAGTGCTTGAAAGGCCCCGCCTTGGAGAGCGTACGAGGGCAATTGTTACTGCCGCAGTCAGTGCCAAAGGTGATGAGCAAACTTCGTCAACTCTATGGACGTCCGGAGCAGCTTTTACATTGTCACCTGGAGAAAGTGAAGCGATTGGATCCTCCAAGAGCAGACAAGCTGGAGACTTTTATCCCATTCGGAAACGAAGTGGAACAATTATGCGACCACCTCGAGGCTGCGGGCCTAAAGCAGCACTTGATCAATCCACTTTTGATTCAAGAACTGGTGGACAAACTACCTGCAGGTGATAAGCGAGGGTGGATTCGTTTTCGGAACAAGAAGAAAACAGTAACATTGAGGACATTTTCCGACTTCCTCTCCAAAATTGTGTTGGAGGCGTGCGAGGCCAACGTAAGCTTTGATTATAAATCAGAAAACAAGAATAAAAACTTGAATCAGCCTGGAAAGGGAAGGAGCCGGGAGAGAGGCACCGTGTTCAACCACAGCACGTCCGAACACGTCGCAAGTGATCGAACAACCACCGACCAATTAAAGCCCTGCAAAATGTGCAAAAGGACGGACCATCGCCTCCGCTATTGCCAGGACTTCAAAGCGTTGAATTTTGAAAACCGTATGAAGATCGTGGAGAAGAGCAAACTATGCAAAATCTGCCTAAATGATCATGGTAACGCTCCATGTAAATTTAAAATCCGCTGCAACGTTGGTAACTGCCACGAACGCCATCATCCGTTACTCCATCCTTCCGGAAACACAGTGGTTATCAACACGCACATTCGCGTGTCAGGCTCCGTAATGTTTCGGATGGTTCCCGTAACGCTACACTGCGGGGAGAAGCACGTAACGACACTGGCCTTTCTGGATGAAGGAGCATCGATTACACTGATTGAACGTTCCCTGGCTGAGCAGATAGGAGCTGTAGGTGTAAAGCAACCGCTCACCATAAAATGGACCGGTGATGTTACACGGGTTGAACTGAACTCTAGGAGGATGAACCTAAGGATCTCCGCTCTGGGAAAGGATGAAGCATACCAGCTCTCGTCTGTGCAGACCGTTGAAAAATTGCTTCTACCGAAACAGTCGCTGAACGCCGCTGAAATATCCGCAAGATATAGCCATCTTCGTGACTTGCCCGTCGTATCGTACTCGGATCAACATCCCGGATTGCTCATTGGACTTAACAATCTGCACACCATTGCGCCAATCGAAGCGAGGGTCCGGGGTATAGGAGAACCGATAGCTGTACGCTCTAAGCTCGGATGGTCGATCTATGGTCCGATGGCAGGACAAACAGGCGGTGAAACCATCATCGGTCACCACTCTGAAATTACCAACGAAGACATTTACAATCTACTGAAAGATCAATACTCCCTGGAGGAATCCACAGTGGCGGTAGTGCAAGAGACGAAAGACGAGAAGAGAGCTCGGGAAATTTTGGAACGAACAACGGTGCGCGTCGGTGATCATTTCGAGATTGGGCTCCTATGGATTACCGACGATTGTACGTTTCCTGACAGTTTTCCGATGGCTTGTCGGAGGTTGAAGCAGCTGGAGCAACGTCTGGCAAAGACCCCTGAATTGTACAAGAGGATTCGTCAACAAATCGAAGACTACGAACAAAAAGGGTATGCCCACCAAGCGACGTCGAAGGAGCTATCGGAAATCGATCCAGAGAAGCGGTGGTATCTTCCTCTAAATTTCGTCCAAAATCCAAAAAAACCTGAAAAAATTCGTCTCGTATGGGACGCTGCAGCAACGGTCAATGGAGTTTCTCTCAATAGTCAGTTGCTCAAAGGTCCCGATATGCTTACTCCGTTGATAGCTGTGTTGTGTCCTTTCCGTGAGCACCGCATTGCTTTCGGGGGAGACATCCGTGAGATGTACCACCAGATGAAAATACGCATGGCCGACAAGAGAGCGCAGCTATTTCTCTTCAGAAAGAATTCACATGATGAAAAACCGAGCGTGTACATTATGGATGTCGCTACGTTTGGGGCAACCTGCTCCCCATGCTCGGCACAATACGTGAAAAATCTTAACGCGACGGAATTTGCAACGAAGTATCCAGATGCGGCGGCGGCGATAATCAAAAAACACTATGTCGACGACTATTACGATAGCACCGACACCATCGAAGAGGCGGTAAGTCGTGCTAAGGATGTGCGATTTATCCATTCCAAGGCGGGATTTGAGATCAGAAATTGGGTCTCGAACTCCGCTGAAGTACTGGAGAGTCTAGGAGAACAAAAACCGGTTCAAGCTGTTCACTTCAACGTCGATAAAGCAACAGAGAACGAGCGGGTTCTGGGAATCATCTGGAATCCACGTCATGATGTCTTTTCATTCGCCACCGATCATCGACCGGAGCTGAAACCGTTTTTCGACGGCACTCAACGACCCACAAAACGCTTAGTTCTGAGTTGCGTGATGGGTTTTTTTGACCCACTTGGACTGCTGGGTCCGTTCACGATTCACGGGAAAATGCTTGTTCAAGATTTGTGGCGGACAGGCTGCGGTTGGGACGATGAAGTAGATGACGAGTCGTTGAAAAAGTGGACGCGGTGGACAGGACTGTTGACGCAGGTAGAAGCTATTCGTATTCCTCGTTGTTATCTTGGTGATTCGCATTCATCCGGCGTCGAATCTCTCCAGCTCCATATTTTCATGGATGCAAGTGAGCACGCATATGGATGCGCGGCTTATTTCAGAGAAGTAGTGGAGGGAGTCGTGAAGTGTGCTCTAGTAATGTCTCGCACGAAGGTAGCGCCATTAAAACGACAGTCAGTCCCACGTCTCGAATTAATGGCGGCAGTTCTGGGTTCGCGACTGCTACACACGGTCCAGTCCTATCATTCCCTCCCTGTCAGCAACAAATTTCTCTGGACAGATTCCCAAACGGTGCTTAGTTGGATTCGCTCAGATCAGCTCAAATATAAACAATTTGTGGCCTTCCGCATCGGCGAGATTCGAGAAAACACTAATATATCCGACTGGCGTTGGGTCCCAACAAAGGTAAACATCGCGGATGTCCTGACAAAATGGGGACAAGGTCCTCCATTGGAGTCGAACGGTCCGTGGTTCAAAGGTCCACGATTTCTTTTGGAGCCAGAGAACCGGTGGCCAGTAAGTGTACTGCCTGCCACTGATACCAGTGAAGAGATGCGCACTTGTGTACTGCATCACGAAGTGGCGTTTTCTGATAGTTTGGTCAACGTTGACTCGACAAATCGTTGGGTTCGTCTTCTTCGAAGCACTGCTGGAGTAATCCGGTTTATAGCGAACTGTCGAAGGAAAATGGTAGGTGAGCCTATCGTAGTGTCCAAGGCAAGCCCGAGTCAGGAACGTCTGCTGAAAGCAAAACCGAGGTCTATCCAGCAACCTTTGCGACAGGACGAATTACAAGCGGCCGAATGGATCCTGTGGAGGCAGGCTCAACACGACGGATTCCCTGAGGAGATAAGGATGCTAAAGAGGAATCTTGTCAGGACGCCGGAACAAACTTCAGGTCGAATCGAAAAGTCAAGTTGTATCTACAAGCTAAGTCCCGTGCTTGACACCGAAGGAGTTTTGCGTGTTGGAGGCAGGCTAGAGCAAGCGGAGTTCGCTACATTTGACGTGAAACATCCCATCATACTTCCTAAGGGACATGCGATAACGAATAAGCTGATATTGCACTATCATGAAAAGTTCGGCCACGCGAATCGTGAGACCGTATGTAATGAACTGCGGCAACGGTTCCACATCCCAAAACTACGATGGGCTATTCAACAAGCGGTGAAGACCTGCATGTGGTGTCGCGTCAAGCGCTGTCTGCCGCAAACTCCAATGATGGCACCGCTACCGGTACAACGGATTACGCCACAGCTTCGTCCCTTCAGTTCGGTGGGCGTAGATTATTCAGGACCAGTAGAAGTGTTGGTGAATCGACGGTGGGAGAAAAGATGGATAGCGCTGTTCACCTGTCTAGCGGTGCGAGCAGTGCATTTAGAAGTAGTGCACAGTTTGACCTCCCAGGCGTGTTTAATGGCGATTCGTAGATTTATCTGCAAACGAGGAGCTCCAGATGAAATATTCTCAGACAACGGTACGAATTTTAAAGGCACTTACAATGAGTTGGAGAGGATGAAGCAGATTGAACGAGATTGTGCAGAAAGCGTGACCAGCCCATCACTGAAGTGGAACTTCACTCCTCCAGGTACCCCACACATGGGTGGTATCTGGGAACGTATGGTGCGATCGGTAAAGGAAGCGTTGAAGGCCTTAGACGACGGTCGTAAACTCACAGATGAAATCCTGCTGACTTCGCTGTCAGAGGCGGAGGATATGATAAACACGCGTCCTTTGACCTATATGCCCCAGGATTCTGCAGAAGCTGCAGCGATAACCCCAAATCACTTTCTTCGTGGCTCTACCAAGGATGCGGACTTGGTTGTGGACGGCGACGTGGGCTTGGCAGAAGCTCTGCAGAATATGTACAAGCGCTCACAGTACCTGGCCGACCTAATGTGGCAGCGCTGGTGCAAAGAATATCTGCCGACAATCAACAAGCGGTCGAAGTGGATCGACGATCGGCGACCGCTACAGGTAGGAGACTTAGTGTTCCTCGTAGATGGCGGACGAAGGAAGAACTGGACGCGAGGGATCATCGAGGAGTTGTTCAACGGCAAAGATGGCAAAGTTCGGCAGGTGGGTGTTCGAACTTCCAAGGGTGTAGTGAAGCGAGCTGTTGCCAACTTGGCGGTTATCGAGATTCCTGGTAAATCCGGCACTTCCGAGGACAAGCCGGCACCGGAGTTACGGGCTGGGGTGTGACGAAAACCAGTGGGCATACAGCTTGAACAGAGCTACGGTCTAACGCATAGTATGGATCGTTCATCAGTCGACCTGACAGATCGACCGAACGGAATAAAAGGGAAGGATCAAACAAAAACAAATACCCGTGAACTGCAGTGAGAAAATTTGGTAATCTAAGTTAAAATTAATTTTCTATAAAATACGGTGAAATACGCAGCCTGAATTTTGTCAAATAGTGTAACAACCTAAATCAATTTCGAAGTTTGAATTAAATATCGTTGTGGTAAATTTATTTCTATGATTTATTTTGGAATTCAACTAAAAGTGCTACTTATTCTAGGGAGAGTACGAGAATCGAAGAAATTACTAATTGATTAGCCTATTTGGATTATACAAATTTAACTTAAACTAGTTGAACTATAATGTAAGTAAATTAATATCTAAACCTATACTTAATTGGAAAATAATCTAATTGGAAAATTAACTAAATTGTATACAGCCTACGAAAAATACGGAATCAATTTGTAAACCCTTGCCGAACCTCAGTAGCACGAGGACCTGGAAAGAAACTATCAAATGTAAGTCAATATTAAATGTAAATTGTATATCAAACTAATTAAATACATGAAATTACAGTTTGAGCTGCTATCACAAGCTGCTACAAGAAGGTGGTGCATTTTTCTAAAGGTAAATCCGAACAAAAAAAAAAAAAACAAGATCTCCATATATAAAAAAAAAGTAAATTAAAAATAATTGTAACAGAAGAAATAAAAAAAAAATTTTGGCAATAGCTTAGAAATAACCTGAATTTTCATCTTTAATAAATTCATAATTTTTTATTCAATTGTCTTTGTAAAAATGCAGTTAAGTAAATTTAAACATGACGTTGCATAGTTAATATTTTTCAGTTATGTGATGTTTATTATGAAGTAATTTTGACCTCCAGTCCAACAGAACAAATAGGGTATACACTTGTTCCAATAAAGCATTTTGCTACTTAGGGTTTACAAAATGACAATAAATAATGTTACCTCCGTGCAACGTTGAAGTGCACATTACCACAACAGCGATAACGATTGAAATTTATCCCAATGCACACTACCGACCACATGTGTTTTGATATTGCCTCAATGAAGAAATAATCTATCTAAATTATCCGATCAGATTAGGTAAGGGTTGATTTCTAAAAGTTGTTGTTATTGTATAGGCCTAACAGACAAAATGGCTTAAAGTGATCAAAGCAGGTTACAACCTCTATGAGTTATATTTTTTATGGTAGTGGCTATTAACATATAACTTTTTCTTAAGGATCACTCAATTCGTGAGAGCATATTATTTTCAATTTCGGCTTTCCTAATTAATTAATAGTAATAAGATAACCACCTACGCAAAGCTGAAATAAATTATTTCCAAACAATTGTTACATTGCTAGTTGTGCGTAGTAAACATAAACTGTTTTTTTTTTAAATTAACTCTGTTAACTGTTTACATAGAAACATAAACAACATTTTACATAACCTAATGTATTCAGCACATAGGAACATTTTTGTATTGGTGAAATTTTCAAAAGAAATGTATGAGTACTTGATTATATATTTTTCAAATGACTCAGTTAAATCAAAACCTTAGCAACAATATCTCTATAGTAGGAATTCTAATGTCTTGAACATGGAATAATCGAGAGACCATATGTGAAAATAATAAAATTGTTTTGAAGTTATTTTATACTAATGTGTTATATGAAATTTTCTGTTGAATTAAGTGAAAATAGGCTTCAAATGAAATGCCTAAAGTAAATATAAAAATAAACTTTACCAAGATTGGTTTTAATGACAAACTTAAATTATGAGACGAAGTTTTCGTCTTTTGAAAATAAGTTATTTATTTCTCGTGGTTCAGAGCAGCAAACGACTTATGAAGCTTATTTAAGCAATTATACGATATTAATTTTTTGATTAGGGGATTTTCGTTAATAACTCAGTTACTTTAAGAGTTGACATTCAAGAAGCAATCAATCAGTGCTTATCAGACTGAGTCATGGGACACATACCGTACATGTACCTATTTTAGTGGAATACCTGTAACTAGAAAACGAGAAGAAAGATTAGTAATTTTCATTTAATTCCAACTACCTTTATTGCTGATCTTGACAGATACGCGTATTCCGTCTACAATGTGCAGACTTCTTCAGTGTCGTGTAATAGTCCAGTATAAGTACACGACACTGAAGAAGTCTCACATAGTAGACGAGATACGCATATCTGTCGGGATAATCAGTAGAAGTGGTTGGAATTTTATGGAAATTACTATCTAATCTTTCTTCTCATTTTTTAGTCATCATTGTTGATTTTACTTATCAAACCATAATCTAAAAATGAAGATAAACAGTTCCGAGTGAACTCAATGATGCAAATTTTTGCTCTGCATATTCAACAAATGAAAATTCATGAACAATGCAATTGAATAATTGCAATTAATAGCACTATAAGTTCTACACAAGTACATGTCTGGAACATTAATATTTTTCCTCCTACATACTCAGTAAACTTCACTTAGAACTAGTTTTGTCTTTAGTAATTGAAATAGCACATTTTTCCAATTGAAGATTTTCCAGATCCAGACTTCGAATACATGGAAGTTAACAATACTATAATTTTATTTTACTATTCTGTTTGACTCTCTTAACGGGATCCTCACTAAAGTTAAAAAACATTGTATAGTTTCTGAGTTATTCTAATTCTTTGTTCCAATGGATTGAACACTTTGGTTGAAGGTGTATGAGAAATGATTGTTTTACTTGTAATACAAGTCAAGCATCCTATTTTCAGAACGTTATATATAGCTCTGACCGTCTAAGCTATTAATTTAATTCAATATTCAATTTATAAATATTTAATTAATAAACTCAGTAGGTTCAAGTTCTCAGTTAACCAGGTATAAGTAAAAAAATAAAACCCACATTCAAATTACTACTTTCGCTACTGTCCAGGCATCTACAAGTTAAAGATGTCTGCATAGATAAATATCATAAGAGCACTTCATGTATTTTTCCACAGTTTGAACTTAATATGAGCATGTAACGATTTATTATACTTCAAATGAATCAGAAATCTAATTTTTCCATTTTTATACATAATTTTACACAGTTTTTTCTTTCTCAAGCTCTGGAGCAATGCTTTATTATTGAAGATTTATTCAAGGGCGTCAATATTTTTTGTAGTAGAACAGAATATTGGTCCATAAATCTGATAGCGTTTGTAAAATAAATTGATTGTAATACGATGTTGAGATCTTTTTTTTCTCTATATTTTGATGACTAATGTTTGGTTGATAACGATATCCATTTTGAAAAAAGGGGTTATCTTCGCAATCATTTAAACATAGGTATAATTTAACTTTTGCAAGTTTTACAAAATTCTACTGCAACTCTGTAGAAACAATGTCAAGTTGCAAATAGGCTCCACCCCTACGCTTTTCCGTTGCGGTTGTGTATGATTTTGAGCTACATAGCCAAACGAAACTATCCCTAATTTGTTTCAAGAGAGATTTTTATGCTCTATTGAAACTTGGGCGGTAACATAACAGTTCTAATAGGATTCGATTTCAAAATAAGCTATATGCAGTTAAAACAGTAAGATGCCTTATTATGATTGTTTTTTTGGGATTATTATTCATACTTTGACATAGTACAATTCGATACAACGTATATTTATTCGATTGGAATGCACGTTATATCGAGTTTCACTTATATTTAGATCAGAAGGGATATTATTTTGAGAATCACCTATAATTCACTGAGCCAAGATATAGAGCAAAAACCATAATAATACCTTATGATTTAACTAGAAAATTAGAAGAAACTCCCCAATCCCCAGGATTTACCTTATGATTTGTTGCTATAAGAACTCTCTGTAATCTTGCTTCGAATATATTATGATTCATTTGCTGTGTAAACCAGAATGAATTCCAACCACCAACCTTATAAAAAACGCTAGATTTTCTTAAGACCATAGAAAAACTCATAGGTAAACCTTATTACAAAAAAAAAATTTGATTGCATAAGCAAATCATAAATCGTAAGTAGATCGTGCTCGGAAATGAATTATGATTATTTCTGGAGCATTTTTCGTATCAAAAAAATCATATGTCCAATATGATTTGATTATGCATGTATTGCCGCAAATAAAATTGATTCTCAAAATATATACGATCTATTTCATAAGTACTCCTGATTAAAATATTGAAGGTGAAGATCTCAACACGGGCAGGATTTGGATATAAAATTTTATGTTTATTATCATTTATCATTAAAGTCTTCCCAGTTGACAGTTCCACATAATTATTCCCTTTCTGCTGGCGTATTCGATAATGAATCAGCAGCGATGAGAGCCAACTCGTTTAAACTGTAGTTATCCATTTTCACAGCAGAATTCATATCATATACAAATTTCTCACTCTTAACTCCTATGAAAGTGTTTGAATTAATTTCTTACTAGTCAATCCAAATTTCATAAGATACTTATGGTTATCCTATGGTAGTTTGCTTGAGTGGTCCATTCTGTTTAGAGGCATTACTTTTGTGTGGTTTTTAGTGTAAGTGAATGAGAAGAACCGAAAATTCCCCCGCAAGACGTAATGAACGCTGATATTAAGGCTAGACTGCACCATCAACAATATACAACCAGTGATGGGACTTAGCAACTTACCACGGAAATTATGCAATTTCATCAACGTAGTGAGAGTAAATAAGTTATCATATTCGGGTACGAGATCGTTAAAATTTAGCTTACAAAAGTATCACGAGAAGCCGATTGATCGATTGGCTTTATTATCAAGACTATCAGCCTGTCACGAGAAACCGACTACTGTGATACGTTTCGATTGAACAAAGACGAATTCGACTTCCAAACTCATAGCTTGCTGACTTTAATCTCCGTTTTCAAAACAGCTTGTTATCTGTCGTCGGGTATTTGAAATTTCTCTCGTTTTACTAACATTGAATATTCCATTCACTGAACACGAAATAACAGAGATAAAAAAATACTTCAAAACAAAGAAATGCTTGCGCTAATCTTCTATCAAGCGCACAACATTTATAATTCAAATCATAAAAGTTTGTTTAGATATAAAGCTCAATTTACCTCTTTATGTTCCAATTGCATCATTATACTCTCTGATGAATATTATACGTCCTAGGTAGGAACAAATAAAAATATCCCTAAAATTTGGCCTACGGTTTTCTTGTGAAGTCATTATTTATTTTATTTATGTTTTTATTATACATTGATGTAAGTGTTTTTTTTATCAATATATCAGTCTATTTACTTTTGAAAAATTTATGCCAATTATAAATAACAACTCTATAATACTCAAAAAACAAATTATGCTAAAAACTTCAAAAGCTGACTTCTAAAAACACATTATTCATTGTTTACTGTTCTGACGTGACAATTACTAACTATACGATTCACTACTTTTTCCAGCGATTACAAATTCAATCTCGATTCAGTTAAGTTTATGCAAGTAATCCAAATAATACTCTTCCACAGCTTTCCGTACTACCGCGAGAACAAACAAGGTTGGCAAAACTCTATTCGGCACAACCTGTCGTTGAATGACTGCTTCATAAAGGTACCTCGTGACAAATCATCCTCCTCCTCTTCCTCTTCCGGTGGTGGCGCTGGGGCAGGTGCCGGTGGCAAGTCAATCGATGGTGCAGATTCCAACGATGGAAGCAGCAGTGGCGTCGGTGGCGGTGGCGGCAAAGGAAGCTACTGGATGCTCGACCCGTCGGCGAACGATATGTTCGAACAGGGCAATTACCGCCGACGGAGAACGCGCCGGCAGCGGAACGCGAAAATGATCCTGAACGGCCACTTCCAGGTGGGTGTTGTGTCGTGTTGTGTGGTGTGTGATTGTACAGGAAAGCCGAGTGTGTTTCTAACGAGTACGAGTTGCACTTAGAGAAACAGTATTTAACTTGCTTTTAATTTTGCCAACTATCAATGCTAATTGAGGGAATTCCTTTGTTGCACATATTATTATTTTACACCATAAGTTTAAAACCCAATAAGTTAAATCAAAAAGGCTATTCGTAATCCAGATTAACTGTGAATGAATCAACGATTAGTCAATAAATTCAACACACTTCCCACCGTGCAGTTAGGAATTTTCCAATTTTAGATCCTTATCTAAGTGAAACATCAGTCCAATTTTTTCTCATCTCTGATGACGCTTCCGTTTCATCTTTTTTTTCCCTCTCTCTCGCTCTTTTCATCTATGTATTTCCGCAACGCAGACATCACCGTTCGCCATGGCATTCCCTTCGGCGTCCACGTCCGCTACGGCGGAATTCATTAAAACAACAACATCCACGACCGATTTTCATCATCTGATAGGCGGCCACAATTTGGAGGCAGTCGCAGCAAACTGCTACCCCGGAGCAACGGTGACGGCCGTTGGAGGGAATGCTGGCCATTCCATGCTTTCGCTGCCGAGCTCTTCATCATTACCTGGCGTGCTATTGCCGATTTCCTCGTCACCGTGTCATTCGTCCAACTCGACGTGTTCTTCGCCACCGCAGAATTACTTCCATAACCAGCAGCAGCAACACTATCAGTTCCAGCATCACGAGCAACAATCGGCTTCAGGTGGTCCAATTTCGACAAATGAAGACATAAAACGAGATTTTGATGAAGCAACCGATAGCGGTAGTCTAACGAGCTTCCCCTGCGGTGGTGGTGGACTACGGTGAATGTTTAGCCACCGTTGCTGGAATAACTTCCGTGAACTCACCGTGCCACTTTGCTGCTGCCGCAGCGAGGGCTTCTGATAATTATTTAGATAATTTTCAATCGAGTTTTCCCCTCTTTGGATGCGTTCCTGGGCGAGCTTGGCGAGTTGAAGGTGAAAAGCTTAACGATGAACGCCACGGGTGGCCATTTGAACAACGATGGCGACGTCGAGGAGTATCACCGCCATCACCATCGCCAGAACCGTGGAAAACGGCCGGAAAGGACCGTTGAGAGGAGCACTGTAAACAGTTCACCGCAAATGGAACCACAACAAAAACAGACACCGGTAGAAGTTGGCAGTACTTCCGGAACTGCTACTGCTGCCACAGCCAGCATGGGGTCGGTTTGTTCTACCGCTAGCGGTTGCCGACCGAAGAAGACGAGTGGTTTGAAGTCGAGTAATTTTACCATTGAAAGTATTATGCGAAAACAGTGAGAAAAAGGGGAGATAAAGAGCAATGCACTGCAGGGGGCACGGTGTGCATCGGTGCTTTGCCAGTCAGGTGCCATTACAAATTTTCTGGTGTAGGTTAAGCGTAGTTTATACTAGCCAGAGCTCTGTATTTATTTTCAGAAGGCAATAAATAAAGCGGATATATTATTGAATAGGAAGGTTTTACTTTTTGAATGAGGTTTGTGTTTCCGTCCTCCTTCTGTTGTGCCTGTGGTGGAGTTGAAATTCGGAATAGGGCTGTCCATCCAATCAGCTGGTGCAGGGGAGGCTAAAAAACAAAAAACAAAACAATCATAGTAAACGTGACTTGATTCGATTTCCATAACAACATTTCAAATTGCTTGTAAATAAATAGGAGTAGTAGCAATGCAGGAATGGGAAATTCTCATAGAAAAATTAAAGTGCTGACAATTAAATTGGAACTATGGATAATTTACTGTTTCTCAAGCAATAAAAAAGCTGAATTGCAAAACAAAAAACACTTAATTAATTTTGACGAATAAATTGCAATACTAAAAATATATTACCAAAAAAATTAAAATATGTGAATGGGATATGTAATGTTAACATAGCTCCCAAATATGCAACTTATTCAGCGATGATCAACAAAATCATATTTCTATCGGGATGACCGATTGATTCCAAAGCAATTGAGACATTATTAATCAATTTATAGCTGTTCACATCCGTGTAATTTTCGATTTACAACTTTTTAGACACCATGACTTCACTGGTTAAGCTGAACAGATTATCTCCATGGTCTTGGAGTGATCTAGATTTGGCTAAATTGAACCGATAAACCGGGTAATGGAGCCTAGATGAACAGAAAGTAGTCACGTAATAAACTGACTGTTCACATAGATAAAATAACAACGACTTAACAAAAACACATTAGACCCAATGTTAGGGACTTTTTTTTCTATCTTCCCAGCTATCGCCTGTTTGATTAATAACGCAATAAAACTACTGTTATTGGTAAAAAGTTTAATGGAAATGCATAAATTTGAGGTTGTATATTTTTCAAATGGCTCTTCTAAATACCATCCAAAGAAACAAAATCTGTGTAAGGTAAATTAAAAGGTTTTCATTATCGATTGGCTGATAAATATTATGTGCAAATTACTTAAATGTTTCAAAGCAGTTTTTTTTAGTATTTTTTTTGTGAAATTTTGGGTAGAGTGTAAATAGCGTGCAATGCTGTAACCAAAAAAAAAATGATGCTGTACGAAGACAGCATTGAATAATAAATCTATTTTATGGAACAACGTTGCATCCATAAATAGACCCCATTTGGTGCTTATTACCCTTAACCCTCGAAATTTTCTGACTTTATAAAATGGGATACGTACTTCCAAACGTCTTATTAAAATTTTCTTAAAAGGTGTTTCGATCAAAATTTGGTCGACATAAACTTGACACATTTCCCTTCATCGTGCATTAAAAAAATTTGCACACCCCTCACTTTGAAGATGTGTGCGTGTAGCATCATGCCTTTATTTTGATCTTGAGATTAGCACTTCAGTTATCAAAGGGTCGTCGAAGGAAGAGAAGCAACGCATCAAAATTTTGCACGTGCATGGCGAAAATCCTAACTACTCTCACGCCAAGTTGGCGAAATTGTTGAATGTGGCTAAATCAACTGTTACCAACGTATTAAAAGTGTTCGGTGAACGTTTGTCGACAGCCAGGAAAGGTGGATCGGGGGAAATCGAAAGCCGGAGGCCACAGCGACGACAAAAAGAGTTGCCCGCTGTTTCGAGCGAAACCCCAACCTCTCCGTCCGAGATGTCCCAAAGAAGCTGGGAGTGGCGCCTTCAACCGTGGATAGAGCTAAAAAACGAGCTTGACTGTCGACTTACAAGGAAGTGGTGACTCCAAATCACGACGATAAACAAAACACGTCGGCCAAAGCACGATCGCAAAAGTTGTACACGACGATGCGGACGAAGTTTGATTGCGTGGTACAGGACGATGAAACTTACGTCAAGGCAGACTTTAAACAGCTTCCTGGACAGGAATTTTATACGGCAACCGGACGGGGAAAGGTGGCAGATATTTTCAAGCACATTAAACTGTCAAAGTTCGCGACGAAACATCTGGTGTGGTAGGCCATCTGTACCTGTGGTTTGAAATTAATCTGAGCAAGTCCCTATAAAAACGTCTACTGCCTTTCCTGAAGCGACACAATTGCTCCGTTCTATTTTAGCCGGATTTGGCATCTTGCCATTACGGAAAAAATGCCATGGAGTGGTATGCTGCCAACAACGTTCAAGTGGTGCCCAAGGACAAGAACCCTCCCAACACGCCAGAGCTCCGCCCAATCGATCATTATTGGGCCATCGTCAAGCGGATCCTTAAGAAGACTCAAAACGCTGTTGTGAGCGAGAAACAGTTCAAGGCAAACTGGAGTTCTGCGGCGAATAAAGTGGACAAGGAGACTGTACAAAATCTTATGGCAGGTGTTAAACGAAAGACCCGGAAATTCGCATTCGGTAAAAAGGAAGCTTAGCTGAATATTTCTCCTGTATTCTGTATTAACTGAACTTGAAAAAGAAAAAGAATTTGACTTACTAATAAGAACTTTGATCGACTCACACACATAACTGTTTGACCAAATTTTGATCGGAACACCCTTTAGCAAGTGTATAACTAGTTGAATATCACTTACAGCTAACACACTTTAGGAGTTATTATCAAAATGTAATCGATCGTTGCATATTAGGCTGAGTAAAAAGTAATAGGAAAACAAATCAATAAAGAATAAAAAAGGTATAGAAAAATAAAATTTCCATGAATAAAAACCATAAATTTAAATCCAAATTCAAACTCCAATCCAAAATATAACTAAAATTTTCCATAAAAAAAATCAAAAGGCTGTAGTTAAAATTCCAGTAAGAAATGTATCGAAAAAAAGTTAGCTACGCACATTTGCGTTGTACGCGTTTTTAATGTGTTCATCATAAAGACTGTGTTCGATGAAATTTGGACACACAAAATAGGTCACCAAAAATTTTCCTTGAGCCCGATTCTTTTCAAACTTTCTGGAAATAAAGTACTACTAAATGGTTAAGTTTTGACATCATTGGTTTATTGAACCTCTTCTCCCGACCCAAATGCCCGCACCTTTGCCTTGACCCCTTTCATCAAATCTTGGGCAATGATAGGACCGACTTACTTACTTACTTTTAACCACACTTTCTCTAGTTCAAGTTCATTTTCTATCAGTTTTGGAGTTTTAACGAGCTTTGCCTTCATAATTGCCCAAAGTTTTTCAATAGGGCGAAGCTCCGGAGTGTTTGGAGGGTTGACGTCTTTTGGTACAAAAACTACATTTTTATCTTTGTACCAGTCTAAGACGGGCCGGGCACAGTGGCAATATGCCAAATCCGGCCAAAACAGTGTCGGGCCATCGTGAGATCTCAAGAAGGGCAGAAGTCGTTTTTGGAGGCATTCGTCCTTGTAGATTTGTCCGTTGACGGTCCCAGAGGTGATGAAGGGCTGACTCATTTCGCCACATCCGCAGATCGCTTGCCAGACAAGGAATTTTTTGGCGAATTTCGACAGTTTCTTCTTCCGTACACTCTCCGGAACGGCCAACTTAGAGGTGGCAATGTAGTGTTCCTGCCCTGGCATTTGTTTGGTGTCGGCTTTAATGTAGGTCTCATCGTCCATCACAATGCAGAACGGTTTTGTGAGCCACTCCCTGTACAGTTTTCTTGCACGAGTTTTGGCCACCGAGTTCTGTTTATCGCTCCGGTTCGGTGCCTTCTGGACCTTGTGCACATGTAATCCAGAACGTTTCATTGTTTTCTGCACAAAACAAACTGAAACTTTCGCCTTTTTCGCAACATCCCTGATCGAAATGTTGGGATTACGCTTAAATTGGTTCAATACCATCCTGGCCTTCTTCGGATTTGATGTGCCACGTTTTTTGCCACTACCATTTTTCCGCTTGGTTGTCTTACGGTCCTTGAACGTTTTGATCACATGAGATACGGTTGAATGTGCGATTCCTAGCTGTTTTCCGATCCATCGATGAGTAGCGTTTGGGTTTTCGAAGTGAGTGCCCAAAATTTGTTGGCGCACTATTTCTTCATTCGAAGCCATCACTAAAATCACTCGACCGATTTTCACGAAACTCATTACACAATTGACACAACACAATGAAATACATTCAGTTAAAATTTCAATAATTTTTACCCACACGCTAAAAAGTTACGAACAATTGCGTGTGTCCAAATTTCATCGAATACAGTCTTTAGCATGCTGCGCGTTTTACTGTCATCTTTCGTTTGTTTACTTGTTTGCACGGTTTGAATTCTTAAAAATGTCGCGCATTGTAAAAGATTCGAAAATTAAGGTTTTGGACACATGGTTACGTGAAAAGGGTGTAACTAGGCGACAATTGGCGACGCGCTCTGGAATTCATTAAGCGTGTGTAAAATCCATCATAACCAAGTTTTGGGGAACAATGAATTTTCTTTTATTGATCAATTTTCTTTTATTATATTAATAAATGTTCTGGTCACGCAAGCAATAACGGGCTTTAGAAATTTTTGCCTTTTCAGAGTTACAACCATTTTACACCACATGAGCCGAAGAGGCACTATTCAGGAAGCAATATACAACATTTTTGTCATTTCAGGATCAACCAAGTGTAAAACATATAGGATATGAGTCCCTTGACTCAGCCTAATATGCAACGTTCGGTTACTTTTTTTTAATTCTTACTCATAAAGTATTTTAGCTGCTAGTGATATTTAGCTAGTTATACACTTGCTTAGATACGTTTAATAACACATTTGAAAGTATGTATCAAGAAAAGTTATACAACTCATTTTATAAAGTCAGAAACTATCGAGGGATATGGATGAAATATCGGTCTATTAGCATCAAATTGGGTCTATTAATAGATACAACTTCGTCCCATTCGATCGATTTTTTGGTAAATATAGTTTTGGAACGGTTTTTTTTCCCGTTTTTCTGATTTAAGGCATTGCCAGATGTATTTGCTTTACTCAAAATAAAATTTCAGGAAACAAACTGAACTAAAACTGTTTCGAAACACTTAAGAGATTTTCACACATGATTTATTGGCCCTTTGGTAATGAAAACATAATAATTCACTCTGCGCAGGTTTTGTTTCTTTGTTTGTGATTAGATTTGCGTTTGATTTTAGATTTTGTTGATTTTCGTTGAATTAGTGACATATTTGGTACATATACCGAAAGAAAGAACCAGGGTTACATTTCATCCCCTTATCCTATAATAGTTTGAAGTTGTACTTTTCTCTTTTACATTTAAATGTATACATAATTATGTAAATAATAAATGCTATTACTGGGAAATAGGATGGACTATCAGGGCACCCGATTGAAACACTATGGATAGGGAGAGTGGGAATCCTAATTCTCTATTGCTAACAGTTTATGTATAGAGGGCGGGCTCTTCTTACCGCCCATAGGGATATCCTTATATTAGATAGCTCGCTATTTAAACCAATTGTTTAATCTTGTTGTTGCAAGGAGATTCTTTATATCCCTGTGGATATGTGCAAGTAATGTTGCTTATCGATCCACCCAACCTGTTTTTGGCCTTTAAGCAATGGCATGATGTGGAAAATGAGTGCTAATTGAGAACTTAGTAGTTGCGTACCTAAAATGTTTGAAAATTTCTGTTAGGTAAAATTTGCCATACATGAGTATGTCTGAAATATAACTTAATAACGTACACTATTCTCCATTTTACAACATGATTATACTTGACATAATACATCATAATTACTTGTTATTCACTACACCCTAAAAAAAATCTTTAAAAAAAAAACACTTGTTCAACATAATTTGGCTGACTTTATTGATGGTTGTTACTTTGAATGTGGCTGGCGGATAAATTAAATAGAATGTGTTCTACAATTCATGTAGGATAAACATTTAAATTTTCTTAAGAACAATAGGGCATGTGTCTCTTGACTCAGCCTATTATGCAACGATCGATTACATTTTTGATTATTACTGATAAAGTATTAGAGCTGAAAGCGATATTCAACTTTTTATACACCTGTTTAGATAAGTTTAGTAATACGTCTGGTAGAATTTTTGTGTTAGATTTTAGTACGTTATTTCGTCTCGGTGAAATCAGCTATTTTGTGCGGCCAAAACAGACTTTGAGCTTATAACAAAGGGATGGTAGGTTGCGATTATCAGCGAATTATTTTAAACGCGATAAAGATAATGGTGAATTATTGTAATCGGGGCAAACGATGACGATAACTTGAGATCAATATTATCGGTGATAACGATAATCGATTTTTAAACGATAATCGTTTAAAAACCTCGAATTTTACCTATCCCTTATTTTCTAAACTATGCCTTCAAATAAAATGTATACAAATATTTATCTCAGTAGACTTTTATTATGCCTTTAGAATCTACATTTGAACAAATTTCCTTTTAGAAGTGATTCTTTGAAGATTGGACGTCGTAAATACAAAATGATTCTTTCAAATTGCAAAATAGTACGCCTCAAGTTTATCTGATACCATAAGCAAAGTATATTCCAAGAAATTCACTTCTCATAGCTTATCTTATCAATTCTAGGGGTTTTTTTCATTAGGGCGAATCTGCAATTGAGAGATTCTCTCCGGGTTCGCTCTCTTTCATTCATAAACCTATCACCTTTACGTGTTTCATTCTACTATTTGTAGAGTATGCTAGCTAGCACTGTTGTGTTTCGATCTGCACTAAAGAAGTTTTATAATGGCGCTGTAATGAATGAAAGAGTGCGAGCCCGGAGAGAATCACTCAATTGTAGATTCGCCCTAATGAAAAAAACCCTAGAATTATATTTCTCATCGCAGGCCACGTAAACACACTCCACAATGGCGCTCAGTGTTACGAAATGTGCGCCACTCCCGTCAATCACTATACCAATCGACGATAAAAATTTCCAAGATACCGATTAAGGTACACAACTCACGCCGGTAGTCGATTGCTCCAATGTTGACATCGTGTTTCATTGAATATAAGTATTTATTCCACCACCGCGACGTCGCTCATAGCCATGCGAGTCGTGAGTACGTACCGAACTATTTCATCGGAGACAGTACGCGTCATTGCCGGAATGATCCGGATGGACATCACTCTCGCGGAGGACAGCCAGTGTTATCAGCGGTGCAATTTCAGAGGAGTTTGGAAGCTGGTGAAGGCGGAGTTGATGGCCAAATGGCAACGACACGGGAGAGAACGGCCGATGGACGCACCTGCTCATACCGGATCTGTCGATCTGGATGAAGAGGAAGCACGGAAAGGTAAGCTTCTACCTTACGCAGTTTCTGTCTGGCCATGTTTGCTTCAGGTAATACTTGCATCGTTTCGGACACGGAGCGTCACCCTTGTGTCCGGAGTGCGCAGACGGCCAAGAGACACCAGAACACCTGGTCTTTGACTACCCACGATTCGGACCATTGCGAAGCGAGATGCTTGCCATCAGCGGGGCAGATAACAGCCCAGTTATCGTCGTCTATAGAATGTGTCGTGACGAAAGTGCGTTGAATGCGATAAATGGAGCCATTACATAAATCATGTCGGCTCTACAGCGAAAATGGCGGGAGAATCAAGAAGTGAGTGGTTGAATGGAGTAGCGGGTTGTCGTCCTCGGGTGATGTTGTATAGTAGATCCGCAGTTGGGACTACTCTAGTCGCTTGCGTCAGTATGTGGGAGCAAAATGCAGCCCTCCCCACACTCACACACACACGCACGCCCATTTTTGGTTATTATTTTTAATTCAAAATTAATAAACTGCATGAATAACATGGATTTTCGATATTCCAGCATTTTACACCAGAGGTTATATTGATATATTTTGCTTTGTAGATAAGATTATATTAGCCCATACATCATCAATCCATTCTATTGGATTTAGTTTGCCGACAATAGACGAGCAAATCACATTTTTAAACATTTCCTATTTTCTGCCAACTTTCTGTAGACTAGTTGAAAAGTCTATATTTTCACCCGTGTGCCATTCAAACTATGAATTGCAAAGTTTCTACTGCTCCCTAATGACATGGTTGGTCAGCAACAGTTTCATTTTACTTATCGTTTTCTCCCGTCAAGTGTGGAATCCATTTGACCCATCTGCGCCGAGACCTGCCCATAGTCGTACGAGCATCAAAGCTCAGAAAATGGCTAATAAAATTTAGCATGATTTATTTGACCCACAGATTCGATAAATTTATGGATATTCTATGCAAATATTAACTTAAATCATTTAGGCAAAGAGAAATATTATGCAAATGTGTGTGTGCATTTTCTGTTCCTTCTGCCTTGTCCGTAGTGGACTCACGCATTCTCCAACAGCATAAAGTGAATTCGGGTGGTGCTATAATTCAAATGCTACGATATCCTCAGCAAACCAAGGGATAGAGTTTTCCGATGAGTCCAGAAGGGGTTTCAGAACGTTGTTGAAAAGAGAATAAGATTTGCATTGCATTGGATGCCATTGCATTTTCCGAATCAAAAGTTCCTTCAGGCGAAAGTATCACATTACAATCTGGTATACCATCATAAACATCATCATTGTTTACTTCTTGTGCCTGGGCTCGAGAAGAGAAGACAGAGCATTCAAGTTAGAATAGATATGATGACGGAAGTGGAGAGCGAGATGATTTTGGTTTTATGTGTTTAGTCAATTCGATGGCATGGTTAAAAGTTCATTTTTCAAGGAAGAACTTTGCAGTAGCAACTCTTGAAGGAGACAATTTGGAGATGGGTCGGGTACACACGTAAACTATTCGATACTTGTTAATGTTGTTCGAATTTAAACTGCTTGTTGAAAACTTTGAATTTTGTAGCATTTAATTCAATTCATTCCTAGATGCTTGCCGAAAGCTTGCCAGCTTAGGTTCAACTATATTTTTTTTCCAAGAACCGAAACTCCGAACATCAACAATCCAATCAAGTGTCAATTTGCTACCGAGCATGAAATTTGATTGAGTCTTCTCATCGTGTGGCACTTGTGAGCTCCATTCAACGATAACCTTATATCGCAATAATCGTTGATTTTTACATGAAAAATAAACACCTCCTCGACTTCATATTTACTTTTCTAGCCGTCCGAAACACTCCATCTCTCGCAGTTTTGCAGCAACGCGCTGTGCCGTTGACATTTCCAACAGGTCTCGTATAAGTGTTCAATAAAAACAAGCAGCAAATTTTCAACGACCATAACACTTTGACTGGCTGGAAGCTAGGTTCTACGAACGTGTGAATGCGAAGCGCAAAAAGCATAGCCACATCCAGAGTCTGGTTTTCCCCCTCTAGCTGCAGTCGATTTCCCATCTCCCTATGGGCACTTAGACACAGACAGGTTATAGCTCAAAACAAAGCTCGCCGCAACGAGCTGTGAAACTTTACTTGGCTCCATTGGTTGATACATTTCTTACAGAGAATGGTATGCTTAACGCTGGAAAACCCGGTTCTCAAGGTCGGAAGAGTCAGTTTCTCAGTTTAAGTGCTTCTGGTTTACCAGATTTACCTTACCAAATATGTGGTATTTTATTTTTATAGACTGCATGTTTTTGAAAACAGTTTTTTTTTCTGGAGGTATGGCTGGAGCATGTTCAGGTTCAACTGAGATTTTAGCAAATTAGCTAATGTTTTGAACGGATTATCATCAAATTTTCAATCGAACAAAAAAAAATCAGTTTTATCCGATGCAGGACTGCTGAGAAATTGGGTTGGATGGCTGTAAGAAGACTAATCTGTATAATTATTTTGTAAGTACAATCGTACTCTGATTAAATTTTTCAACCCTAAGGAGTTTTGGAATCTGCCTTGAAATAGAACCCAGGAACAGTCAACTTACTCTTGTTTTCCATTAAAAATTAAAAAAATAAGTACTCAATCGATTTTACCGTGGGTGGTTTTTAGTTCTTTTTAAGGGCTAAAGATAACCATTCAACAAAAAAAAATCTGTAAGGGAGGCAGGATCTCACTAAATGTGGATAGCTTAAGTTTTTTTTCACATCCACTGGGACCTAAAACTGCTAACCTGACGCTAAACGATCCAATCGCAGAACCATCACTCTAGAGCCAATTTGATTCGCATTTTGAAATCCCCACCTTTGTTTTCTTTTTTCGGTCGTTTCGTGGGAGCATGGAAATTGGGAGTAGATGTGTATACAAGCGCTGGGTTGATGATATTCAATACTCAGTGATGGTTTAGGGGGTTGACATGTGGAGCTTCAAATTGGCAAACAGCTGGGTTGTGAAAATTTCTCCTTATGGAACACATATATTTAGAAATGAAAAGAAATTCCTCTTTTATTTAGGGCCGCGACTTAAATTTCTCAAATTAATGCGTTCCGCGTTGAATACTGCCAATCATCATAATAACATTTACCCCAACGCCCCGAAAAACCACCATACAAACCACAAAAATCCACCCCCCAAAAGATCAACATAAAACCAAGCAATAAGAATCCCGGGACAACCGAACAAAACAGCAAGCTAACGGACGAGCCCCCACAAAACTAGGAAACAACCGAACACTACCCAACCCTAAAACAAAATCTAACCGACAATAAGAAGCTTCAAGTGAGTTGACAACTTCAAGGGGGTCAACCGGACTCCCCTCCCCCCCCACTATATCACAAAAGTCCCAAACGAGCCCTCCACGGCTACATATAGGGGTACCAAATACCACCCAATAAACACGGCGAGCAACATAAACAATTGTTCAAACAGCAACACAACCACAACACTACGCCTAAACGGCGCCACTAGATTATATATAAGCGGCGACGAGAGGTCTGGATACCAGTCCCTGCCTTGAAGACAAGTGGCCTTCCTCCGTGGTCTTCTGCAGGCCTCATTGAGACGACTGGCAAGCTACAACAAGCCATCGTAGGCTATTCTCTCGGTCAACCGCTGAGGATAGTCTCACAGACATAGTAATCCTTGCACTCAGGTGGGTTCTTATCACCACCCCCAACCGACAAGTAAGAAATAATAACCGGTTTAACCGGAACGTGTACTATGTTTTTGTTGGTTTTTATCGGCCAGAAATTAAACGCTTTATATTTGCGTAACGCGTTTCGGCTTCATTTCTTCTTCAGCCATCATCGACGCCTAGAACAATTTATTATTTTAAGGCTCTACAGAATATTTGTCACTTACAGAATGCTACTTGCTACCCACTAATTGTTACGTCAAACTGTACTAGTATTTTTCCCCCATCTAACTCCCTTTTAAACAAGTTATGGTGCGCTCCCCACCCATCATTTACGTCATCGTGTTTTGTCTTCGTGTTTCGTCATTGGTGTCGTTCATTCCATCGCTCTCTCGTGTGCGTGGTTCACTACGTAGTCGAGCCAATAGTCCATTGTACGTAGAGTTGAAGTTGCCACATCCACGTTGTAGATTCACTGTCTGTTTTTCTCCTGCTTCTTAATGTGGAATACCTCCGCGATCATCCTTACTCCCGGGTTCTCGATCCGTTCCAGTACAGTAGTTTTTTTGTAGTTGAATATGTGTCCTTCCTCCATCGTGTGAACGGCTAAGCCTGATCTTGGATTCCTTTTTTGGCATCGTTTTTGTGTTCCGCAATCCTCACTTCCAGCATACGTTTCGTCTGTCCTATGTATACTTTGCCATCGTCGGTACCACACGGTATCGAGTATACCACGTTCTTCTGTTTTCCTGGTGGAATTGGGTCTTTTCATTTTGCTGAATATTTTGTGTTTTATTTTGTTTTGTGGTCGAGAAGCTAGGATTATATTATTGTTATGCAATATTTTCCGTAGCTTTTCACTCAGGCATGGTACGTACGGCGTTGAAACATATTTCATAGATTGATCGGGTACACTGTTCTGGCTCCAGTGTATTGTAGAGTTTATGCACGCGTTGTTTTTTAACTCTGTTTACGAACCATCCTGGGTAGTTGTTTGTTGTTAAGATGTCCGTTGCTTGTTTTAGTGCCTCTTCACGTTTGCTTCCTTCTGTTAGCTTAATTGCACGATCGATTAAGGCAATTGCCGTATTTTGTTTATGTTGAAATGGGCTCTTTGAGGCGAAATCTAAGTATCTTCCCGTAGGCTGTTTTGGTAACCACGTCGTTGTGATACTGTTGTTTTCGCGTTCCAACATCAAGTCGAGAAATTTAATTTTCCCACCCATTTCATCTTCGATCGTGAATTTCAGTCGTTCATGAAAACTATTAAACATGCTGGCGATCGTCTGAATATGTTACATTTTCGCTACACACAAACAGTCGTCTACATAGCGTTTGTAACCCTTCATGTATACTTGCTTTACTTCCAGTCTTGACATGCATTCCTGTTCCAGTTTTTCCATGACGACATTAGCTATCACTGGTGAAAGTGGTGATCCCATCGGGACGCCAAACGTCTGTCCATACACCGTGCCTTGGTAAACGAAAAATGTTGAGTCGAGGACCACCTTCACTGCCTTTACGAAACTATTCATGTCGATGTTCGTGTGTAGTTCCACTTCAGGCCACCTTTCAACCAAACACTCAATAGCGAAGTCCACCGGTACATTTGTGTACAGAGACACCACATCCAACGAGAACATAACCTCTCCTTCGCTCGTCTGAGTTCCTGTTATTTCTTTCGCAAAGTGCCCCGACTTTGTGTTTCCTACAACGAGGATTGCGGAACACAAAAACGATGCCAAAAAAAGGAATCCAAGATCAGGCTTAGCCGTTCACACGATGGAGGAAGGACACATATTCAACTACAAAAAAACTACTGTACTGGAACGGATCGAGAACCCGGGAGTAAGGATGATCGCGGAGGTATTCCACATTAAGAAGCAGGGAGAAAAACAGACAGTGAATCTACAACGTGAATGTGGCAACTTCAACTCTACGTACAATGGACTATTGGCTCGACTACGTAGTGAACCACGCACACGAGAGAGCGATGGAATGAACGACACCAATGACGAAACACGAAGACAAAACACGATGACGTAAATGATGGGTGGGGAGCGCACCATAACTTGTTTAAAAAGGGGGTTAGATGGGGGAAAAAATACTAGTATAGTTTGACGTAACAAGTAGTGAGGTAGCAACCAGCATTCTGTAAGTGACAAATATTCTGTAAAGTAGACTTAAAATAATAAAGAATTGTTCTAGGCGTCTGATGATGGCTGAAGAAAAGTAGGCCGAAACGCGTTACGCAAATATAAAGCTGTTTTAATTTTCTACGTCACCGATAAAAACCAACAAAAACAAATAGAAGATAAGAAATAGTTTGTAACTTCACTTTATTCTAATTTGTAACTTCACTTTATTCTAGTTTGTAACTTCACTTATTTTGATATGTATTGAGTGAAAGGAAGGGGGGGTAATCTAGTCATAATTGAGCAGATGTAGTTAATATAGTAGGCAAATATAGTTGTAGGGGTAAAAACTGAAGAAAAAAACACATGTTTATGGGGCAAAATGGACCATTTTTTGACCCTGGCACAGCATGAAACCAACAACATTCGGTTGCTCAGAGTTTTTCACATGGGATATGTCCCGTTTCAAGCAAAAAATACAGCGGCAATTGTAGTTATCGGAGTAAAAACTGATAAAAACACATGTTTAGAGTAAAGAGGGGCAAAATGGACCATTGCTCGACCCCGGGACAGCATGAAACTGACACCATTCGGTTGCTCAGAGTTTTTCACACAAGATATGTTCTTTTTCAAGCAAAAAATACAGCGGCAATTGTAGTTATCGGAGTAAAAACTGAAAAACACACCGATTTAGGGTGAAATGGGGCAAAATGGACCATTGCTCGACCCCGGCACAGCATGAAACTGACACCATTCGGTTGCTCAGAGTTTTTCACATAAGATATGTCCCTTTTGAAGCAAAAATACAGCGGCAATTGTAGTTATCGGAGTAAAAACTGAAAAACACACCGATTTAGAGTGACATGGGGAAAAATAAGCCACTTTCCATGCTCTGCACAGGATGAAATCAGTGGCAACCGATTTATTGGCGTTATTCCCTATATTAAATAAGTCCGATTACAGCCTCGATTATGCTCACTGTGCGTTGTATCGTTATGAGTTATGATTAGACGATTTAGAGTTTTAAATAAATGTGTTGTGTAAACCATAACTAGAATCGTCATCAAGACCACAACATTCCATTCATTCCAAATTGCAGAGCCAAACACAATACTAAACTAGGAGCAGTCAAGAAATTGTCTACACCACGTTGTCTAGAATTTCTAGTCATATGATCGTCAAGATCACGTTGATACTCATCTCATCTGTGATTGTGACAGCAACAAGAAACGGCATTGCTACAGGTTCACTTGGATTGACTTGGTGAGCTAAATATGTTTAAATTGTTCCAAACAGTATAGCATCTTCCTTTTATTAGTATTTGTAGCTTTTTGTAGTTCTACTGTTTTCGGATGGGGTAGGGGTTTTGGGTTCCTTTTTCCTTTCTGTTTTCTTTCTTTCATTTTTTGTCATTCAAGAAAATGAGTAATGAACCTATAACTATTAGTCTTTAAAAGTTAAGACAACAGTTTGAGCTCATGTCCCAACAACCAGAGGAAAAGGTTTAGTATCTAGAATAGATGCTCCAAACGACCAATTAATATTAATCATAAATGACTAATAACGGAATATAAGTAGGAGATAATCACGTTTCTTTTATCCACTGGATTCTGAAATATCATGGCTACATAATTGATTCAAACAATCCCATCACCCCATGAATCATCTAGCCTTTTTTTTAATTAGATTTAGATTTAGAATAGATTAGATTAGATTAGATGAGATGAGATGAGATGAGATGAGATGAGATGAGATTAGATTAGATTAGATTAGATTAGATTAGATTAGATTAGGATTAGATTAGATTAGATTAGATTAGATTAGATTAGATTAGATTAGATTAGATTAGATTTAAATAAGATTTAGTGTAGATTAGATTAGATTAGATTAAGATTAGATTAGATTTAGATTAGATTAGATTTAGATTAGATTAGATTTAGATTAGATTAAGATTATATTTAGATTATATTTAGATTAGATTAAGATTAGATTTAGATTAGATTTAGATTAGATTTAGATTAGATTTAGATTAGATTTAGATTAGATTTAGATTAGATTTAGATTAGATTTAGATTAGATTTAGATTAGATTTAGATTAGATTTAGATTAGATTTAGATTAGATTTAGATTAGATTTAGATTAGATTTAGATTAGATTTAGATTAGATTTAGATTAGATTTAGATTAGATTTAGATTAGATTTAGATTAGATTTAGATTAGATTTAGATTAGATTTAGATTAGATTTAGATTAGATTTAGATTAGATTTAGATTAGATTTAGATTAGATTTAGATTAGATTTAGATTAGATTTAGATTAGATTTAGATTAGATTTAGATTAGATTTAGATTAGATTTAGATTAGATTTAGATTAGATTTAGATTAGATTTAGATTAGATTTAGATTAGATTTAGATTAGATTTAGATTAGATTTAGATTAGATTTAGATTAGATTTAGATTAGATTTAGATTAGATTTAGATTAGATTTAGATTAGATTTAGATTAGATTTAGATTAGATTTAGATTAGATTTAGATTAGATTTAGATTAGATTTAGATTAGATTTAGATTAGATTTAGATTAGATTTAGATTAGATTTAGATTAGATTTAGATTAGATTTAGATTAGATTTAGATTAGATTTAGATTAGATTTAGATTAGATTTAGATTAGATTTAGATTAGATTTAGATTAGATTTAGATTAGATTTAGATTAGATTTAGATTAGATTTAGATTAGATTTAGATTAGATTTAGATTAGATTTAGATGATTAGATTTAGATTAGATTTAGATTAGATTTAGATTAGATTTAGATTAGATTTAGATTAGATTTAGATTAGATTTAGAGATTAGATTTAGATTAGATTTAGATTAGATTGATTAGATTTAGATTAGATTTAGATTAGATTTAGATTAGATTTAGATTAGATTTAGATTAGATTTAGATTAGATTTAGATTAGATTTAGATTAGATTTAGATTAGATTTAGATTAGATTTAGATTAGATTTAGATTAGATTTAGATTAGATTTAGATTAGATTTAGATTAGATTTAGATTAGATTTAGATTAGATTTAGATTAGATTTAGATTAGATTTAGATTAGATTTAGATTAGATTTAGATTAGATTTAGATTAGATTTAGATTAGATTTAGATTAGATTTAGATTAGATTTAGATTAGATTTAGATTAGATTTAGATTAGATTTAGATTAGATTTAGATTAGATTTAGATTAGATTTAGATTAGATTTAGATTAGATTTAGATTAGATTTAGATTAGATTTAGATTAGATTTAGATTAGATTTAGATTAGATTTAGATTAGATTCAGATTAGATTTAGATTAGATTTAGATTAGATTCAGATTAGATTTAGATTAGATTCAGATTAGATTTAGATTAGACTCAGATTAGATTTAGATTCAGATTCAGATTAGATTCAGATTAGATTTAGATTAGATTTAGATTAGATTCAGATTAGATTCAGATTAGATTTAGATTAGATTCAGATTAGATTCAGATTAGATTTAGATTAGATTCAGATTAGATTTAGATTAGATTAGATTTAGATTAGATTTCAGATTAGATTTAGATTAGATTTAGATTAGATTTAGATTAGATTTAGATTAGATTTAGATTAGATTTAGATTAGATTTAGATTAGATTTAGATTAGATTTAGATTAGATTTAGATTAGATTTAGATTAGATTTAGATTAGATTTAGATTAGATTTAGATTAGATTTAGATTAGATTAGATTTAGATTTGATTTAGATTAGATTTAGATTAGATTTAGATTAGATTTAGATTAGATTTAGATTAGATTTAGATTAGATTTAGATTAGATTTAGATTAGATTTAGATTAGATTTAGATTAGATTTAGATTAGATTTAGATTAGATTTAAATTAGATTTAGATTAGATTTAGATTAGATTAGATTAGATTAGATTAGATTAGATTAGATTAGATTAAATTAGATTAGTTTAGATTAGAGTAGAGTAGAGTAGAGTAGAGTAGAGTAGAGTAGAGTAGAGTAGAGTAGATTAGATTAGATTAGATTAGAGTAGAGTAGAGAAGATTAGATTAGATTAGATTAGATTGGATTAGATTAGATTATATTAGATCAGATCAGATTAGATTAGATTAGATTAGATTAGATTCGATTCGATTCGATTCGATTCGATTAGATTAGATTAGATTAGATTAGATTAGATGAATTAGATTAGATTACATTAGATTAGATTACATTAGATTAAATTAGATTAGAAAAGGGGTAAACATCCTTACCTCTGACGCACAAGTCACGAGTTGGAATCTCACCCCCGGACAAATTACGAAAATACCCAAAAGGTATTTGAGTGACTACGGGAGATGAACCGTTGCTGAAAATCTCGATTATCAAGGAAATGAAAAAACAGATCAGATTAGATTAGATTAGTAGTGTTTTGCGTTGTCAAATTGAAGGACGCAAAATCGATCGATGAGTTTGAGTTTGAATTTTTTTTATTGAATCGACCTTGTTCTGGCCTAATTTTAACCTCCAAATTGACGCTTGTTCATGTTAGTCACAGCGCACTTCAAATAACCTTTTCGAAGCACCAAACCTCAATTTCGCCAAACCGCAGTCATTAAATTTGTGGTAAGGACGTTTAGAGCGAATTCTTACTCTTCAATATTCGGCCCAATGATCTTTGTCCAAGTGGCTTCCATTCGGATGGCCACAACCATTTTAAATTTTGGAAATATCGCGCCTTTACTGACTGGACGTTAAGAGGCCCCAGGTTCATGCGTTTCTGTTTATAACATCGTAAAATCCAACACTTCTGTTCAATTCCAGCACGATTTGTTGAAAATTTGCACTACAGAATAATGCAGCCTCACTGGGCTAGACAGAACAGCATAAACATCAATTTAATGCATTTTTAAGGAGTTCATAAATTTTTATCTCACCAACCATGGCGTGGTATCGGTATGATTTGCTCCACAGTTTTTCTTTCGTCCCGCTTCCCTTCACACGCTTAGTTCAAACAACTGTGTCAAAGACAGTTTAACAGCCGTGCCCTACGCGTTTATAACGATTTATTTGATTACACCCCGGCTGCTACTTGGCTAACGATCGCAAATTGATAGATTGTAGCGAAAAATCCCAACTGAGGGCGAAAAATACACATACAGAGGCCATGAGCGTCAGGCGATGATTTCTCATTCGATTACGTTGTATTGGAAGTAGATATAGGTAAAGGACTATCCCGCTGAGCGCTATTCCGAGCGTCACATCATCAGTGGACTGATAACGTTTGAAGTGTTTCCTGTCTTTGATTCGGAATTCAAACATAAATCACAGCTAATCGAATCGCTCCAGTTGAGTGAGAGGGTGGTTGGCTGGCTTAGCTAGTTGTTGACATCGATTTATTTTTTCGTTTCAGAACTTTGATGGTTCACTGGAGACGGAACTAGTCGATTATCAATATTTGTAATAGTGCATGAATATTTTTGCCGCTTGAGCAAGATTTGCAGATGTCATTTACTGGAATAATCGATTCGCAGGCAATCCCTGTGGCTCCCTGACTCTGTGCTCATTGTAATAAATTTAATAGAAATGCAAATTCTTCTACTACGACGAGAACATGCCACTTGGCCGATTTAGCCAACGGCGTGAGCGTTCCATCGTAGGTTTGGAAAGATAAAGCTATCAAGTATTCCCATCGCGCAGGGCTTCATTCCTAGTGCCAGTGCCGGTCGTCGTGTCTGGCTGACATTTTGTATAAGAAATAGGACTTCACACAGGCGAAGAATTTTGCAGTCTGTTTGTTTGCCGGTAGCTTTTTTGCTTCGAGTTCTGCCCTCACTGATGGTACTGATTTGCAGCAGCACATCGCCGTCGAATAAGTAAAGAAGCAGCTAGTCTTTCATTTGCAGCATCCTGGGGCTCCTTCAATTTGCCGGAAAAGTGAACCGGAGATGGTGAGCCACATCTGGAGATACATTCTGGGAGAACACCCCTAGTTCTGGTTGACTTTTCTGACGCGGCTGGTGGCCGGTGAAAATCCTTAAGATGTCTCTTTTTACTTCGCTGAATCCCGCCATGGCTAAGGAAAGTGGCAAGTCCTTTCGACACCCGGATCGCTTGGCACTTTGCTCGCTTGGTACACATATAAATATTCAAACTCGTAAAATTATTCAATTCCATTCGTCGAACTTTTGGCCCTCCCTTGCACTCGAGGATGTTACTGTGTGCTTCTTGGGGTGTGGTGCTGCCCCAGAATCTTGCCAATCTCGGCTGGCTGGGGGAGTTGGGGGAGAGAGTTAGGACGTTTACACGGTTCGCTTCACTCCGCTAAACGGCATCGCTTTTCTCCTAGATAAGAAGGAGATTTGTATGCTGCGGAGAGTGGATGGGTTTTCTTCGTCCTCACATAAACGACGAACGGAAAGCAAAGCAACAGAGAGCATAGCTGGCTGTGGTGTCCTTTCAGTGATGAAATGGATGCGACTATTCTGTGTGTGTATGAGATACTACACAGTCTTTTATGGTAATAAGCAAGTGGTTATTTCAGAATGGAATTTATTTAGACAGCAACAATCAGCCTGGCTTCTTTCAGTCCGTTTCATTGGGGCTGGGAGTGCTTGAGAAAATTCGCATCAGGGAATTGAAATCGCAAAATCAGTCTGCCAACTGCTGGATGGGTGGAGCGTGGAATTGGAAATTAGAAAAACAGCGCTAAATCAAGATGTAACTTTTTGAAGTCGAAAGGATTGACCCGTGGATGGCGTGCTGAACTTTAACTGAAGGCGGTTACAATAAGACGGGTATGAAATAAGGCTAGTGAGTTTGGCTAAAATATTTCTCACGGTTTTTTGAATACGTGCTCCGCTTATTGGATCCTTTATCGTATCCTGGAAGCATGTTTTATAGTTTTTAGAGCCATACAAAATTATGGATTTCAAATGTAGGGTTCTGGCAAATGTTCTAAATAGCAGTAAAGCTCTGGCACAGAGCTCAAATATACGCTGATGGACCCTCAATTTAGAGTCAAATGTGCACTGTAAAATTATTTTCGTATATTAGCTTTCACTCGTTTCGTAAACATGGATAATGCATATAGAACAAATGTCTCGTTTATTTTATGAAACATTCACATGTCTTCTTATCTGGTGAAATGCTATCATTACATCTTTTTGTTCAATGCACGAAATGAATTTCACCAAGACCAGTAAATCGCTTCTCTTTTATCGTACTCATGCATGCTGCTGGGACGGGTGGAAATAATTTAACTATGCCAAAATAAAAATTAAAGCGCTGTCGAGAGTTACAACTTCATACTCATTATTCATGTATCTTCTCTCGAGTCAGCATGGCCTAGTGAGATCAACCAAGGATTCAGTAACAGCTCTTCCCAAAAATACGGCATCGAATCCCATGTCTGAAACATTAAAAAATCGCTGCACAACTCCACATGGATGCGCTTTTTTCAATTACATTTCGAGTCGATATAGTAGATCTGTCAGTCATTCATATAACCAACAGAGAGACGTTTCTTTTAAAGTTGTTACAAAATATTCGTAGCTCTTCGTATTGTTTTCGTACAATGCACGAATGTTCTTCTGTGTCAACAAATGGTTCGTGCCTTTGACAGTTGCGCATGTGTCATTAATAACGAAGGTATCTTCATAAAAAGTACAAATCAGCTTTGTTGCAGAAAACAATGAATAGATTCGGTAGTTCTAAAGCATGTCCTGAAAGTAACTGGAAAAATTTGAGCACTATGTTTTGTAACAAATGCTTAGGTTAAATTTAGCGTGAAACATACCGTTGAGTAGGTTTTTCTTTGCAGTACTCATATTTAGTTAAGTGTGCATAAACGTCATGTACCAAAACAATGAAGCGTAGCGAAAAGGAAGCGCGTGCGAAACGCATTGTCCAGTTTTTTCAAAATATCGCTGATGGGTGCAAAACTACCACGTATCGTCACTTCAAAGCAGAAGGAGTTCCATCCAGCACTATTTACAATGTTCTAAAAAGGTAGTCCGAAACTGGTACAGCTGATTTTCATCGACTATCAGGTCGTCCAGCGTCCGTATCAACGCGAAAGGTCGTGAATGCTGTAGAAAAGGCATTTAAGAAGCAACCGGATATTTCAGTTCGCCAATTATCATCGAAAATGAATATTTCAAAGTCAACACTCAGTGATATTAAAATTAACAAACTACGTATCAAGGCGAGAACAAAAAAGATCGTGCCAAAGTATGTTAAGGACCAAGCTGCTCGTGCGAAATCAGGCGCTCGTTTTGTTCTCGACAAGTCACGTCAAAAAGTTCTTATAATTGATGATGAGACGTATGTTCCATTTGACCCACAAGAAGTGCCAGGACGAAAATTTTACCACAGTTCTAATCCCAAAGAAGTTTCGTACGATGAAAAAACGAAGAAAAAATCTAAATTTTTCAAGAAATACCTTGTGTGGCAGGCCATGGATCGATTTGGGAACGTGTCTGAGCCATATATTACAACCGGAACAATTAATGCAGAAATTTATCTCAACGAATGTTTGAAGAAGCGTTTGATTCCGTTCATTCGTAAGCATCATTCTACCAACAGTGTTTTATTTTGGCCAGACCTGGCATCGGTACACTACGCAAAAAGAGTACTTGAGTTCCTTGGGCAAGAAAATATTGAATTTATCCCGAAATCCAAAATCCGCCGAATTTGCCACAAGCTAGACCAATTGAAGAATTTTGGTCAATTTGCAAACAGGAGTATTCTAAGAGACATATGCCACCAAAAAACCTCACTGGATTCAAGCGGATCTGGAAAAAACTTGCAGCTGATGTAGCAGAAACTCATGGACAGCACCTCATGGACCACGGTTACTCTATGCTTACCAAAATATCCAAATCAGGAGTAGAATGCTAAGTAAACATACTCACATCTCTGTATACTTATATATCTTGAATCTGAGCAATAAATAAGAATTCTTATCATTATTTCAAAATAAATAATATTATTTTAATTTTTTCCCATTACTTTCCGGACATCCTTTAAAAAATAATTTTATAAATATCATGAATATTAATGGTCCAGAACGCTGCTGAGTGGTTGGGGGTGTAAGCAGCGGCTGGATAGTCCAGAAGAAAGTGGATATAGTTTTTGACTCAGAAAGTACCAGCACATCGGTCCCAAGCTCGGTCACAAGCTTAATGATTCGCCTCTTATAACGTAACTCACACTAACACACCCTCAAATATTCTGTCAAAATAAAACAGTGAATCCAAAAATAAACAGAGATACTGGTACCAAAATGCGCAAGACTGTATTGCAAGGTGCAGGCTGCAAGATGTACTTCGGACCAAGGGGTTGTACAACAGTGAATTAATTTAAAATCACTAGTTTCATATTGATTGTTGGTATAAAGAGCAAGCGGTTGCCAATTTTTAGCAAATTTTTAAAGTAATTATATTACAAAATATTTGCTTAATTTCATTATCCATAACACTACATGTTTGAATGGTTCATAGTCAAAGAAGTTATAATATCGTGACGAAAAAACTAAATTCAAAATGTGCAGATAAAGTGAATTTCCTGAGAACGATCGGAGCGCAATGAGCTACTTAATTATTGATTGTATAACTCAATAGGTGTCTAGATTATAGATTAAAACCACATATGGTTGAGTTAGATGAAATTTTTTTCCCCATAATAATTAAAAATAACAAATAAAATTCGGTTTTATCCAGTGCCGAATATTTATAATACTGCAGAAAACCTACTCCAAATTTGATTACTAATTTTTTCAAACTCTTGTTTAGTATTATGGAGAGTGTGAGCTGTTTAGTGGAATACCTGTAACTAGAAAATAAGAAGAATGATTAGTAATTTCCATTTAATTCCAACTACCTTTATTGCTTATCTTGACAGATAGAGTAAGGTGGGGCAAAAGTTCGACCTTAGTGGAATTTTATTTTTCAATTTTTTGTTTAATAAAGTTACAACAAATTAAGCATACTGATTTATTCAACAACTGTTTATCTCTCTTCGGAAAAAGTATAAGTTCAATGAAATTAATAAAAATAAAAAAATAAAATATCCAACCAACCTTCAACTTAACCTCACCCCACCGGCGCCCAAAAGTCAAAGGGGAGGGGCACAACTCCACCTTCATCGCACAACATATACTCATGTTTAATATTTTGTCTTTCACTTTCTTTTTTCTTTATAGGCTGCCGATCCGTGAAAAGTTTTTTTGCGTTTAGTTGTTTTTGACAGTTTTTGTGCTTGCTCCTGTGCTTGGTGTTCATTTGATTTCCATCTCTTTCGCATATGTAGCCTTCCATAAAAACAAACTTTCATCCTAGCGTGCTATAAAAAAGCTTCCACCTATCATGCAATAAGAAACCCTACAAATGTACAATGAATAACACGACTCAAAACAATAATCCAATTGGAAATGAAAATCTAATTTGAAACACATAATCTACTATCTACACTACCTTGAACTACAAATCTAGTATTTACATATTTACATTTATACAAAATTGGTCCAAATAAACGCACCGCGTTACATCACACCACCCAGTTTTATGAAAATTTGATCAGAGAATCTGATCAAATTTTCATAACATTATATAAACTTTCTACACAATGATTTGGAAACCCTCTACAGTTGAAACAATACATTTTTTTCATACTCATGGCCCTCAAAATAAACAAAAACAAAAACTAAACGAATTAAAAACGGAACTTATTACACCTACATAACTACCGATGATCGCGTTATCGAACAACGTTCGACATTATCGCAACCCTCACCACTTAAAAACCAGACCTTTTCTACCCGCGCAGCGCAACCCTACACAATTGCCGACAATCACATTATCAAAACTTGTTTGACACCTATGTAACTACGACGGATTGTGCGTGGATCCTCAAGATTTATCAGAACATCATCCTGACTTAGCTCCTGACTCTCCTAAATATACAACTACACAGATTTTTCTACTCAACAATGCGAATTGTATCAATTAAAGATAAACTGAATTTGCCTAGGACACATTATGTTCCTCTACCCTATTTCGCATCCAACGAGTAACTGATCGCAAGCAACTTGCACGCAAGCTATTTGACACTTGCTCACCCAAAAAAACATCGCACTGTCACCGTGACGTTCGACCGGTGGAAAAGAGAGAGAGAATGAAAAAAAAAACATCAACTTATTATTTCCTATCAAAGTGCAGTGAACCCTGAAACCGAGTGGACCGGCGGTCGAAACAAAATGCGTTTTTTCTGGACTGTGTTGAAACTGGGGGAGTATTTAATATTATTTAATTATATGTACAATTATTTACTATCCTTCTTTCTTTTTTTTCAGCTTCCATCGTGGGACAATTCCATCCGGAATAAAAATTCATGGCAAAATATTACAATTCAAGGACGGACAAGGAATGAACGTACGCCGAACACGATATACATAACCGGAAAAATAAAATGAACGAAAGAATCCCGGCATAAACCGAGCTCAAACACGCGAAGCCACTCCATAGGATAAAACACTTCTCCCGACCGATGGCATTAACCCGGGAGTATTCGGTAAGTTTTCTGTATCTTATTTAAATTCATTTCATTTTAGGTTTCGAGACTCTAACACGGACAACGGAAAACATAAAAATAGAACGGAAAAGAACGAATCCAAAAATCTAACCTCATTTGCTGAAAAATGTTGCGAGAGCGATTGATATTCCCACAAAGATGAACTGGTGAGTTATTTTCAAAGAATTCGACTAACCTACATAAGTACTAACGTAGAATAAGTAGATTTTCGAACTTCCTGTTAAGGCTAGGCAAACTATGTTTCTCCACTAAGCTACTAAAATAGTATTTAAGCTCTTTTCGCTAACCATCGAACTTTGCGAATGTATTATGGACCATGATTGGTTTTTAATTGCACATATTTTCTCAGTTGATTTTCCATCTAAATTTTTCGACGTGTTTTTTTCCTCTTTTGTACATTTCCAAAGTTCGGACAATGTCATAGCTTGATTTTAGTCATTCCTAAAAACCTTAGCAGTTGATTTACCATCGAATGTTTCGAAGTATTTTTTTATCTCTTGTACATTTCCAGAATTAGGACAATGTCATAGCTAGATTCTATATGCCTAAAACTTTTTCAAAAAATTCGCATGAAATATTCCTAATACATTATTATCGTTGTCTACAAGCTCATAGCTGTCGCCTAATACACGTTTTACATGTGCTTCAACATACTTTTGACCTAATTTCGCACAATAATCTTTAGATTTATCTGAGAGCACCGTATTTTTCTTAAGAACCTTTTCTCCTACACAATACTTTGGTGCATTTTTGTTCGAACGTAAATTATAGTATTTCGATTGCTTTTGATAAGCTTCGGATAAATTCTTTCTAATATCGTTGTATAGTTTATCTCTTTCTTCGTTTGTTAATGTTGAACTATTCTGAGAGTTGGTGTTCCGTAGTCTTTCGTATTCAGTACCGTTAGAGATCTGATTCCTACCAAACGTTATAAAATAAGGTGAATATCTAGTCGACTCATGTACTGATGTACGAATAGCATTGGCAATTTCCTGTAATTTATCAGACCAGTTTCTGTGACTACCTTTAATGGTGGCTCTGATAGCACTTGTAATGACTTTATTCACTCTCTCAGTATTATTTACCTGAGGGTGATATGATGGTGTTAGCCAATGTTTTACTCCATAGTTGCTTAAGAGATCTGCAAATTCCTTTGAGGTGAACTGCGATCCGTTGTCGGTCAGTATCATCTCTGGTACTCCAAATAATAGAAACACAGCTTGTTCCAAAAAATGAACTAATGTTGAAGCTGTTGCTTGACGGAATGGTTGCACCAAAATAAACTTGGTGAACACGTCTGTCACTACTAATAAACAGGTGTTTCGTGCTTTACCTGATGCTGGGAATGGGCCAACATAATCCAATGTAACGAATTGCCACGGATGTTCACAGAATTTCTTTTGGGAACCCATAGGTGGTGTTGGGTTGACGTTTACACATTTCGATGTCTTACATGGTATACATGCCTTGCAATAGGCCTTTGTTTCTTTTGCCATTCTAGGCCAAAAATATTTCTCCTTTACTGCGTTTAACGTTTTGTCATAGCCAAGGTGAGCTTGATCATGAATATTGCTGATTATCTGAGGCCTTTCTTTTTCTGGTGGATAATATTTCCAATTGAAGCGCTTGTCGCTAACCTTGTTGGAATCCTCCGTGTACTTGAAGATCTTGCCCTCTGATACCATAAAATCTTTGTACTTCTCTGGTTGCTCTTTGATGTTCTTCTTTAGCTCTGAATAATTGTAACTAACTGAATCGATTGCTTCTATTCTTGAAAGGCAATCAGCTAGCACATTTTCCTTTCCTTTCCTGTACTGCAATACGAAATCGTAGGATTGCAGCTTTAGTGCCCATCGTAGGAGACGTGAGTTAGCGTTTGCTGCCGATATTGAGAACAGCCAGGTGATGCTCTTAGCATCAGTTATCACTCTGAATGTTGACCCCTCTACATAATGCCTGAAGTTTTCTACTGCCAGCAGCACACCTAAACATTCCTTCTCCGTTGCTGAATATTTCCTCTGAGTGCTGGTTAATTTCTTGCTAAAATACCCAATGATACGTTTGCCTTCTTCGAACTCTTGTAGCAACGCAGCTCCAACTGCTAATTGTGATGCGTCTGTTTCTATTATGAACGGTCTCGAGTAATCAGGGTTAGCAAGTACCGATGCTGAAGTTAAAACCGATTTTAACTGGTTAAGACCTTCTTCTGCTTCCAGTGACCATTTAAATTTACGCCCTTTTTTCAACAGCTCGGTTATGGGAGCAGTAAGATGACTGTATTTAGGTATGAATTTTTGATAAAACCCCATTAAACCTAGTAATCGCCTTACTTCGCGAACAGTTTTTGGCTGTGGATAATTTAGAATGGGTTCCAATTTTGCGCTGTCCACAGTTAAACCATTTTCTGTTAAAATGTAACCCAAATACCGAACTTGCTTTCTACAAAACCTGCTTTTTTCTACCGAAATAGTTAATCCGGCGTTTTGCAATCTGTTTGCTACCTCTTTGAGCAGTATGCAATGTTCTTCAAGCGTTTCAGTTGCTACAATTATGTCATCCAAGTACGTGAAGACTTTTGGCTCTAAGTCAAATCCAATCGCTCTGTTCATTAACCTGTTCATGGTGAACGGTGCGTTTTTTAATCCAAATGGGACTACTTTGAAACGAAATAAGCCTTTCGGAGTGCGGAAGGCTGTATAATCTCTCGACTTTTCACTAAGTGGTATCTGAAAGTACGCGTCTTTCAGGTCTATCACGCTGAAATATTTGGCTTTTTGCAAACGGTGAAAAATTTCTGACATGTTACGCATTGGGTATGCGTCCTTCTTTGTTATTTGATTGATTCGGCGTGAATCAAGGCAAACTCGAATTTTACCGTTGGCTTTCCTTACGGGTACCAATGGATTCGCATATTCGGCCATGCATTCCTCTATTACATCTAACTGTTTCCATCTTTCTATTTCTGGTTCTATTTTATCCCACATCTTGGGTGCATACCGATACATTGGCAAGTCTTTCAAATTCGTTCCTCCTACCAATTCTATGCGGTGTTCGAGTAAAGTTGTTCTACCAAGATTTTTATGACTGGTGCAAGCAAAATTCCTCAGTGATTCTTTCAGTCTTGTCCTCTCCGATAGGGAAAGCTTATGTTCGGTTTCAATATTTTCTATCAGCTCATCCGGATTCCTTGGGAGATCCAAGGTTGGTACGTCTAACGAACTGTCTTCTTCAGGGAGCGATTTAATTAAAACTCCCTCGAGTATTTCTGATGCCTTTAACAAACGAATTGAGTACTCTATTGGATCATCTGCATCCGAATTACGGTTTGTTTCTATTTGTAGATGGTTAATTACCATCTCTCCACTCAAATTAGATGTCCATGTTAAGTTCAGCTCCTCGATTCGGTCGTGATTGGTCATCATGGGGCTGATTCGGAAAGCTTTCCAGAAATCCATTCCCAAAATTAACGGTTTTCGAATTTCGGGGACAACTAAAGTGGCTATCACTCTAGTTTCATCTCCAAGCGTGTATGGGATGTTAACATAACCAAGACACGAGTGAACGGTATTATCTGCTGTGCTAACTTTAATATTTGATTTCAACATTTGAAATCCGTGAGCTTCAAGCAACTTAAGCTCGCTTATCACGCTAATACCAGCTCCTGAATCCAGTAGAGCGATCACCTCAGTTCCCAATATGTTGACCTTTATGTGCGGACAAGCACTTGGATTAACCCGTACATGAAATAAAGCTGCCTCATTATCATTACCGATTCCAAAGACCCCGGGAATCTCTTCTTTTGGCGAGATGACTGGATCCCCTTGCAAACATCTCGCATTTAGTTTGTCGACGGTGATGTCCTCTGAGGTGTGATCCTTCTATGGTTCTTCTCACAAGTCTGGGTTGTACGACCCATATTTCCGCAAGCGTAACAAAATATGCGCTTGGGTTCATTACAGGCCCTCCAAATATGACCTGTTCTTTGACAGTTCCAGCATACGGTATTTTGTGTTTCATTGTATGGTCGTGGTCTATAAGGAACCTGCGGCTGATTTCTGCTGGCAACTGGCCTTGTATTCAACTGCCTTTCTTGGAGTGCATTTATTCGATGCTCATCCTCCGCTTTTGAATGATCAGTATAATAATCGTCCGCTTCTAGATGGTGAATTTCTCCTCTTGTTGTTTGATTCGCTCTAAATAAGCTAGGGTCATTTGCATCAATTTTGTGATTGACCTCTATCAAATGCTCCAAGCCTTTTATCCGAAGGACTGATAGACGTGATCGGTAATGGGAGCGCATATTTTCCCAAATTAGCTCAAACAATGTTCTTGATGAAAAAGGACGTTGTAAGCATTGATTCAGTTTCTCCATTTCAGTCACGTAAGCGATGAAAGATTCGCTGCGTTTCTGTTTCAGTTCCCGAATCTGGGCTCTGATTCCCCTATCTCTATTAGGATTGCCATATCTGAACCTTATTTCATCTTCAAATCTCTCCCAACTTGTAAATCTATCTTCTCGGGTAAACCACCAGTCGTATGCTTCGCCTTTCAAACGATGGTGAATATGTATCAACAGCTCCTTTGATGATACCCCCTCGTGTCGAGCTAACTTTCTTATTCGTGACAGAAAATCTTCAACTTGCATTGACCTGTTGTCTCCAGAAAAGTTCAGGTCCCAATTTTGGACTCGAGATCTCCTATAATGACTTCTATTTACACTAGGACTTCGACTAGACGATGAGTATCTTCGATGTCTACGACTGTGTCTTCTTCGAGAGCTTTGGCATCTATTTCTTCCATATTCGCTATTAGAACACGAGCTATAACTATCTGACAGATAGTCCTTTCTAAGCCTATGTCTGTTGATTATCGAAACGTCACTACTTGAATTTGAACTGGAACTCGAGCTTCTCTCAAATCTATGTTTTGTGTACTTTCCATTCCTACCACGGTGACTTCTCTCATCGTCTCGTTTCGAGCCGCGATGTCTTCCATTTATCCTACTGCTCTTGTGCTTTTCTTCACCTCTCCTGTATTCGCTAATGTATCCATGCTTTTCTTCATCTCTTGTGTTGGTACATCTTTTCTCTTCCCTGTGTATTTTAGAGTGATATTGCCTCTCCATCGTCCTCCTATTATCCTTCCCATCACGTCTTAGATGGGACTCTTCCAAATCATCTTCTGGATATCGTCTCTCAGTCCTTGAGCTGTCTGCCTTTCTATCAGCTTTCACCTTAGGAATTGCACCCTTTGAAAACTCTAGTAGCGCTTTCTTGTTTCTTTCTCCCTTACTTTCTTCTGAGACCAATTCCATTAAATCACTTTTGTTCCCCTCAATCTGTTTCTTCTCTTCCTCTCCTTCGGTTCGGTCATTTCTATCTCCTAAGTTTTCCTCTTCCGGAGGCCCTTCTGCCCTATCCCGAGTTTCAATATCGTATTCTCTGAAAATTCTCTCAATGCGTTTACATAGGTCTGCCTGTAATTTTTCATCCGTTTCGTCATTAACCGCAGCATTTGCTGTTCTAATCAAATAATGACGAAGCCTGGATACACCTGCTCGATCTTTGCGTTTACTTAGATGTTCTTCTAACTCATCAACATTTTTCACGATCACGCTATTTTCGTTCTTTATATTCGCTATCGGCGCGTACGGTACCTTTAACTTTCTGTCTTCCTTGACCAACCGCCTCAACAATCTCTTTTTATCTTCTAGACTCTCTCTTTTGTCCACCCATTGTCTTCGTAATTTTAATTCGTAGTCTACCTCGTCTTCCAAAAGATACTCAACCGCTGGTAGAATATAATCGAAGGCCATTTTGAGCAAACTTGAACAAATTCACTTAAACAATACAAACGAAATCTAAAACTCACTTCACTTCAATATAAAAAAATATAAAAACACCTCAACCAAATTCAAACAAAATTTACCTGAAAACCTTAGCCAAAAAAAAAAATATTTACAATCAAGTTATCTCTAAATACTATGTGAAAAGTTTAAATTCAACTGGAATGAGTTTCCAAAGAATAAAAAGTTTTTGACGTTGGGCGCCAATGTAACCGTGCGGGGGAAGGGTGCTGAATCTCAGTCAAACGCGATGGCTTAAGCGCCACTCCCATTAAGGGAGACCACCGGTCGTGTTGAATATGCCCGACTAATTTTGAAACTGGTTTCTCAGAGGAACCACCCGAACGGTACTTAAGGAAAACCCTACTTCAAACGCACATATGCTGCTGAAACCTCAAACGAACACCTTTTGCCGATAAAATTAACGACCAATCCATTCAAGTTATATAATTTCCGTAGTCTCTTTAGACTTTAAAGCCAGAACCAACCAACGAACCTGTTTTCAAACGGATGTGCTTGATTTGAATAGACGAACGCAATATTGCAAATGATGGATGAGCCAGCTAAAGGACGAAACGTAAATAAAAAACGGAAACTAAACAACAAACTCCAATCTCAATCTATTTAACATCTATTTACAAGCTTCACTCGTGTTGGACAGAACTTGCTCTAAAGCTACAAACTATCTAACTAATCATGGCCATGAAAACTTTGTACGGACATACCTGCGCAGGTTTTTTCTGATGATGACGATGGCGGTGAAAATCGAAGCAATGATGATGACGGAACGAAGCGACGATAACTTGAAGCGGTGATGGCGGTTCAGGAATGGCGACGGTTCCGAAATGGCGACGGTTCCGAAATGGCGACGGTTCCGAGATGGCGACGCTTGACCACACAAATGGCGTATCGCGGTGTACCTAGACCCGTGCGCAATATGGCCGAAACTAGAGTTGCGGAGAGAGTGGCGGCTGGACGGAAGGCTTCCGATTCATACCTTGTCGAGAACGTCCGGAATTGACCGTCTCCTTCAATATAGGAGTCCCCTTTCCCAAGCGACCCGGCTTCGCGTACCTTTCCGCTATGACCGAGCGGGGTTAAGGAAGACTACTATATATTTTGGATAAGGTCCGGTTCAGTGTCCGACACTTGACAACGGATCACAGAAACCGCGCTCTCGGTATCTGTTCCACAAGGATTGTAACGTAGGGTGGGAACACGACGGATTATTGGTGACCGTCGGAATAGTTTCGCTAGTTTTCCGAGCGAACTTCACTCTCCTCCGTTTAGCTACCTGATCAGGCGGGCCTTTGCAGGGCGCACGAGTCCGGCGTTCTTCCAGACGACGTTCATCAAATCGCTCAAATCAAATCGTCTGGCGTCCACGATCGCCAAACGAGGAATACTAATCCAGCCCGTACAACACAAAAAGCCCGTCGAACGAGCTGTCCAACGCGAAATGACAAAATTACAATCAAGAATCACGCGAAATGAAATATTTAATAACTTTACCTTTTTGTACGTATTCACAATTTTATCTCGAATTTAACAGTTGTTTGCAACGCATACACTATACACAAGTACTCTAAAAACTGAACATACAAAAAAAAGTTACATCTATGAACTGGCTCATGCCATTATTTAAACAAGTCACCTTTGACTAAACACTTTAAACACTTAAAAACCGCGTCAAACACAACTGTTTTCCAGCCGATTCGCTAATGTAATGGCCGGGATTAAAACCTCCATTGCCCAAGAAACCACGGAATCAAAGAAATTGAATCGGACGCGAGAAATAATGTTCGGCTTAGCCATTGTATTGTAATCAGGTGTTCATTTGATTTCCATCTCTTTCGCATATGTAGCCTTCCATAAAAACAAACTTTCATCCTAGCGTGCTATAAAAAAGCTTCCACCTATCATGCAATAAGAAACCCTACAAATGTACAATGAATAACACGACTCAAAACAATAATCCAATTGGAAATGAAAATCTAATTTGAAACACATAATCTACTATCTACACTACCTTGAACTACAAATCTAGTATTTACATATTTACATTTATACAAAATTGGTCCAAATAAACGCACCGCGTTACA
>JAHHFK020003243.1:0-107916 GCA_024533555.2 Aedes koreicus | reverse complement strand
CTAAACGCAAAAGAAAGGGACAATCTTCTGGATTTCTGGAACATTGATTTGAGCAATCAATTCGATATTCTGATCGATGATGAGAATGATCCATCAGTCAGGCAAAATCTTCGAAGCATTCCCGAATAAATGAAAGAAAGCAGCGTTCCAAATTTTGCCGGTAACAACACTCCGATTTTCATGGGTCTATGAACCGACGAATTTCATAAAAGATTCTGAAATTTTCCTTTCAAATTGGTCGTCGGGTGAATGCCGTATTGGCTGAAAACCTTTGACTGGATGCAACTTCTCGTGGAGTATCTTGCTCAAAGAGGGTATCAAATTTCTTACACATGACACCAAACCAAACGCCCGTTCGTATCTGAAGGGTCTAGCCAGTGGGGGAATCCCGGATGAGATCAGACAAGAAATTATTAAATTGTTTGAGTTACACCAGTTCAAGTGATAAAGATGAAAAAGAAATCCCAACCGGCGATTCTCGCCGGGATTTCTAACGATTTTTATTTAGTTCATTTTAAAAATCAAATGAACTGAATAACCTCAAGTACGAAAAAATAGCCTGGTGTCTATGCTGAGTGAAGTGGGAACACTTCAGGAAGACTGGAGGAAATTCTCAACACCTCACCCAGTGCCGTAAATGCCAGGGATGGGGTCATGTACAGCTAGGTAATGGAGCTTCCTACGCTGCCGTTACAGCCGGTAGAAACCAAAATTCTACCAGAAATGTTGAAGATTTTGACTTAGGTAGCATAACCGCTCCAAAAATGGATATTTTACAGAAATCATTAATCGATATGATTAATGGAATGTTAAATACAAACTCCATGTTTGATGCAATTCAAACTGGTATAAAATTTGCAAACAATATTGTCATGACCCTGAAATTCAGCAATGGGTATTAAGACACTGAATATTTTAAATTGGAATGCTCGATCTCTTAAAAATAATGAAGACGAGCTGTTTAACTTTTTACGAGTTCATAACGTGCATATTGCCGTTGTAACTGAAACTTTTCTTAAACCTGGTGATAAAATAAAAAGGGATCCCAATTATCTCGTACACCGCAATGATCGTCTTGAGAGTCCAGGTGGTGGCGTTGCCATATTTGTTCATAGGCGTATCAAACATCAAATTCTTTCTTCATTTGATACCAAAGTTTTTGAAACTTTGGGGGTTTCTGTTGAAACAAAATTTGGTCAACTTACACTATTAGCTGCCTATTTACCATTCCAATGCGTAGGTCAGCAAAAGAATCTTCTCAAGGGTGACCTACAGAAGCTTACCCGTAATAGGTCAAAATTCTTCATTATTGGTGATTTTAATGCAAAACACCGATCGTGGAATAATGCTCAAAGTAATTCCAATGGTAATATACTATTTGATAATTGTTCTGCGGGTTATTACACTATCCAATACCCAAACAGCCCAACTTGCTTTTCTTCTGCCAGAAATCCCTCAACTATTGATTTGGTCTTAACTGATTCATGTCAACTTTGTAGCCAATTGGTTACCCATGCTGATTTTGAATAGAATGATGCTTCACATCAATACAAACTCAATTTTTGCAGATGAGCAATTTGGATTTCGCCATGGCCATTCAACGACTCATCAACTTTTGAGAGTTACTAATTTAATTCGTTCAAACGAATCTGAAGGCTACTCAACTGGAGTTGCTCTTCTAGACATAGAAAAAGCATTCGACAGTGTTTGGCATGAAGGTTTGATTGCTAAATTGAAAAACTTTAATTTTCCGCTCTATATTATAAAATTAATTCAAAATTATTTAACTGACAGAACTCTGCAGGTAAATTATCAGAATTCCAAATCTGATCGACTACCTGTTAGAGCTGGAGTTCCTCAGGGTAGCATTCTTGGGCCGATACTATATAACATTTTTACTTCCGACCTCCCTGATTTGCCTCAGGGTTGTCAGAAATCCTTGTTTGCTGATGACACAGGCATCTCCGCTAAAGGAAGAAGTCTTCGTGTCATTTGCAGGAGACTGCAGAAAAGTTTGGACATTTTCTCTTCTTATTTACAGAAATGGAAGATTTCTCCCAACGCTTCCAAAACTCAACTAATAATATTCCCACATAAACCTAGAGCTTCTTTTTTGAAACCTAGTAGTAGTCACATCGTTACTATGAGCGGTGTTCAAATTTCCTGGTCAAGCGAAGTGAAATACCTTGGTCTATTACTTGATCAAAAATTAAATTTTAAAAATCACATTGAAGCCAAATGTAATAAATACATAAAATGTTTATATCCTCTTATAAACAGAAAATCCAAACTTTGTCTGAAGAACAAACTACTAATATTTAAACAAATTTTTAGACCGGCCATGTTTTATGCTGTTCCAATATGGTCTAGTTGTTGTGCTACCAGGAAAAAAAAATACTTCAAAGGATTCAGAACAAAGTTCTGAAAATGATTTTGAAACTGCCTTCTTGATACAGTACTAACGAAGTACATAGAATTTCGAATGTTGAGACTTTAGAACAAATGTCCAACAAAATAATTAATAATTTCAGACAAAAATCGTTGCAATCTTCTATTGCAATGATTAATTCCCTTTATGCTTAGTTAAGATTAATTTTAGTTTGTTTTTAGTTTGACACGCAGAGATAAAAACCTGTTTAAAATACTGAACTGCGAAGGCATGAACAATGTAAACAAAATTAGATACATATTTTAACAATTAAGGTTGATACGTTACGGTAGTAGCTGGAGCACCTAGATTAACATGAAATGTAAATATGAATAAATTTGGAACAAATAAAGAGTTAAAAAAAAAAAAAAAAAGATAGCTGGTAAAGAGTGGACGATCTCCTTCATGCGTAGACACAGATTGTCACTGCGAACTCCCCAGCAAACCAGTCTTGCGAGGATGATGGGTTTTAACCGGGTGCAAATGACCAAATTTATCGACAATTTGACCGAAGTGACAACAAAGTATACCTTCATACCAGGTCGGATCTACAATATGGACGAAACAGGAATGTCTACAGTACCGAATATTGTCCCGAAGGTCGTCTCTACATCCGGAAAGAAAGCGGTAGGTAAAATAAGCTCGGCTGAGAGAGGAGAGCTCACCACAGCAGTTTGTGCTATGAGTGCTGGGAAGTTATTTGCCACCGGTTCTGATCTTCAAAAGAAAACGTCAAAAGCCGGAGCTTCTCAATGGGGCACCTCCAGGAACCGAAATGTTCGTTTCTGATTCGGGATACATAAACTCGGATCTTTTCTTTCAATGGATACAGCATTTTCAGAAGCACACTAACGCAACGAAGGAGAACCCGGTCTTGCTCATTTTAGACAATCACAGCACACATCAATCGTTGGAAACTGTTCTCTACTGTCGAGAAAATGGAATTATTTTGCTGTCTATTCCCCCACACAGTAGTCACAAAGTCCAACCGTTAGATCGCTGTTTCTTTCAGGCCCTGAAAACCAAATATGCCGAAGCGTGCAATAATTGGCTTGTGTCCCATCCTGGAAGAGTTATCACGCAGTATCAAGCGGCTGAACTGTTTGGGATAGCTTACTGCAGATGTGCAACAATCGAAAAAGCGATCAATGCTTTCAGGATGTGCGGCATCGTTCCAATCAATCCTGGAGTGTTTACAGATCAAGATTTTGCCCCAAGTGAAGTGACGAATATTGATCAGTCGAGCATTGAAAATGTTGACCCGGAACCCACTACCACCAGTAGTACAGAAGCAACTGAACGTTCTTCGCCATTGGCTGTATTCGTAGAGTCATCTGCGGAATTGCCCCAAAGTTCTTCAATCCACGTGAAGAGACCAGCAAAACGAAACACCGCTTCAAAAGTCGATAACCAGCCATTGAGGGTTAATCCGACTATGCCACTTCAACAGATAGCTGATCCTCCTGAACTACCGAATACGAAATCGTCCGATGCTGCTTTGACATGCTCCGGTGCTTCCAACCAACATGCGGAGTGCAGCAAGGATCGCAGTGTAAAATTCAAACCGCTTTTGGTTTCCCTCCGGAACATCCTGGAATCTCTAGAGACAGTGTGCTCTGATAATTGTTCATCGACAGAGAACAATAAACACTAAATTTGAACACGTGACTATATCAGCTGCACCATGAAAGGTCGAACTTTTGCCCCACTTCATTCGAACTTTTGCCCCACTGGTGGGGCAAAAGTTCGTTTCGAAGGTTGTTTCGAAATATTATTTTTAACATCGTAATTTTAATTTCAATGAACTTGTACTTTTTCCGAAGAGAGATAAACAGTTGTTGAATAAATCAGTATGCTTAAATGTATTCAAGATGCTTAATAATTACATGTTCGTTGACAATTTGCACATTATAGTAAATGGTGACTTAGTGTAATTTTCGAATTCTCGTTGCAGTTCAAACCTGGACACTTACCGCTTACGCCTATCGATCCTGCTCTAACTCTATAGAGTCGCATAGTGTGGCATCAAGTCCGCTGTATGGCACATCTGATGTGCTATACAACGCACCAGATGCGACACAATAGAATGCAAGCGGCATCGATTGTTGCGAGTGGTATTGTCCGGTTTTGAACTGCAACGAGTATATTTTCATCTCACAATTATGTGCTCTCTGTTTTGGTCATATCTCCATGAAGGATTATCCAATCATAATGAAATTTTGACCAGTTATTTGAAGATTTTATAATTTGGCGCTAACAAAACTAAAATCGGTACACAAATAGCTCAGTATGTAATCGGAGACTAAACTGTTTGATTACTATTATAATAGGCCGTCAAGTACTGTTTCGTTCATATCTTCGTAACTAAATGTCCGAATAAAAGAAAAATCAATATCGTTCTCTGGGAATGTTGTAGCTTTCATTTGCCGTCAACAGAACTGAAATCGGTTCACAAATGGCTGAGAAACCGATGTGACATTATTTATAACGCACACACACATACACACTCACACACACACACACACACACACACACACACACACACACACACACACACACACACACACACACACACACACACACACACACACACACATACATGTGCTCAGTTCGTCGAGCTGAGTCGAATGGTAAATGACATTCGGCCGTCTGGGCCTCGGATAAAAAGTCGAGTTTTCAAGCGATCTTAATACCCTTCTTTTGGTGTAAGAAGGGTAAAAAGATTTCTTAGTAGGATGGCTTTAAATACTCGATTAAATTTCATAAGTAGGACATCAGCTGATATTAGCTTGAGTCGAATGCCAGATTTTGAAGAAGTATTTAACAAAAAGACCAACAGTAAAATTATAACTTGAAACTAATGTTTCACCCGACAACAACTCAGCAGCACGAGACTCTTGGAACTGGGTCACAGGGTCGGCGCACTACTGGGCAAACTGGAGGGGCTTCGCGGACCAAAGGGCACTCAAGCTTTCAAATAAATAAACTCCACAGCACGGATAAACTCATACACTGTATTCTAACTGCTGTTTTCCGTGTGGTTGGACATAGGACGTACCTTCAAAACTACGAAGACGACGGCGACTACGACGAATACAGTCTCGCGAGCGCTCGCGATAAGGTACCAGAAAGATTCCGGCGATGGCGGACGAACAAATGCCAACCTTCGGCAAGATAGTGGTGGAACTACCGGCTGGTGTACCGTTGGTTACAGCGCGATGGCGGTCAGACTGGCGCGTCTACCGTTCGTAGGCTGTAGTGCGATGGCGGTTGGTTCGCTCACTTCGACCGAGACGGTGAACAACCAACGAACCAACAGATCCATAAGTATCTTCTACGCATTAAATATAGTGGCCCTCTAAACCATCGTAGAAAATAACGCAATAAGGATAGTGATCATATCAACAGGATGTGCTCTTATGGTGCATTCTCGCTCCACCATCTCGGAAGGCAAACAGTTCCAGTAGCAAAGTTCGGAAAACGGAAACGTATAGCACCACATCTACCGGGTGCTGAAGCATTTTAACCCGATACTGTCGTTTCCTCCAAAGCGATAAGCATTATGAACAGCTTCGTCTATGATATTTCCGAGCGGATTACCCCATTGGGCTGTACCTTGTAGTTTTTGATTTAGAAGTCGAAGGTGAATTCAGTGTTAACACGCTGAATTCGAGACCATACTGTTCGAAAATCGCTTACGGATGTCCTTTCAGGAGCATATGATGATCATTTTTTAGCTTATGAAGCAGTTGAAAGGTGTGATACAATGTGTATTATTAATGTTAAGGTAGTGAGCGGATCACCATTTACTATTCATGAAGTGAAGGGCCTTTATTATTTCAGAATTAATACTGATATTAATTAGATGATAGAGATCATTATAATTTTAGATTCTTATTAAATACTAGTTAATATTTTTAAGTTTAATGTTATAAATAAACCTATGTTTTAAATCGATTTTCATTCAATAAAATGAATAACAATTCAAGAGTACCAATGGTTTAATATTTTAACAGTAAGGACATCTTAATTTATCAAAATTTGTCCATTATTCAAACGGTGGATAAATCTTGATAAATTAAGGATTTTTGTGATAGTTAGTTTTTTATTTAAACAGTGAAATTCGTATAAGGTCTGTATTCGCAATAATCCGGACACCTCAAAACATAAATTTTGCATTATATTTCCGTCGTAGTTGTTTATTTCAGATTCATGGGATGTGTTTTAACAATTCGTGAAGACAAAACACAGTTATTCGGTATTTGCATAAAATTTTCGAACTTTGCGCTTAACTCCGTCCATTGGGGTTTGTACAGACTCTTCAGAAATCGTAGAAGCCGTCTTTGTCCAAATTTGCTGGAAGTGTTTGATGTCTTTGATTCCTTGCTTCTTTCCAGAAAGCTTCCGCTTCAACAGAGCCCAGTATCTCTCGATTGGTCGTAGCTCTGGGCAATTTGGCGGGTTTGAGGTTTTTGGTACAATGTTCACTTGATTTGCTTGGTACCACTCCATCTCAGTTTTAGCATAGTAGCATGATGCCAAATCGGGCCAGAACAAAGGTTTTTCTTTATGACTTTTGATGAAGGGTAGCAATCGCTTCTGCAGACACTCTTTCTGATAGATCTCCTTGTTGATTGTGCCTGTAGTGACGAAAGATTTACTCTTTTTGCCACACGTGCAAATTGCTTGCCACACAAGGTATTTTTTGGGAAATTTCGATGCCTTCTTCGTTCTGAAATGCTCAGCTGTAGCATTTCTGGCCATAGCAGAATAAAAAGCCAGCCCTGGAAGTTGCTTGAAATCCTCCAGGACATGAGTTTCATCGTCCATAACAACGCATGAAAACTTCGTCAAATATTCGCAGTACAAACGTCGAGCCCGTGATTTTGCTGCCAAGTTCTGTTTGTCGTTGCGATTTGGAAATGTTTTTACAGTTTTTGATTTTTGGACAAAACCAGGCGACATCCCTATTTTACGAGCCACCGTTCGAATGGAGAGATTTGGGTTTTTAGTTAATATCCTTTTCACCTTTCCGTTCATTACAGGATAAATGTTTTTGTCACTTCTCGGTTTCCTCTCCACCGTCAAACGTTCCGAAAATGATTTGAGCACATCGTGAACAGTGGATTTAGGAAAATCCAATGTTTCTGCAAGGTCCCGTATTGACAAGTCAGGATTTGCCGTACGTCCCTTGAATACTAAACATGAAATGTAAACATCAATCATAGTCTTTATGACTCTCAGCTATACCACAGTGAAATTTTTCATTCCTACGTGCAATATTTCAAAAGTTACAATGATTTGAAGGTGTCCGGATTAATGTGGATACAGACCTTATCATGCTTATGAATTTCATTACAAGTTCGTAATGAAATACATTATAAGTTTGCAATGAAATTTATAAGTAAGCACTGCGATTTTAATTAGTAAATGTTTATGTTATTTATAACACCTGCATATGATTTTCATACGACCAATAATAAAAATATTAAGTGAAAACATGAACAAATTCCCCTTCCCAGGCATAAGTTAAACTTATGATTTTCATAACAGATCTTTTGTCGCAAAGTTATAAGCGTTTCTTGTAGATTTCTTAAGTTCTTTTGCCTCAGTGTAGTTCTATGAGATTAGAGAAACTGTTTTGCAAAAATATGAGCTATGGAGTAAGAGTAGTTAAGTAGTAGAGAACGTTGCCGCAGCGCTATCACATAACTTTTTTCGGTGTACACACGGTTGATTTTCTTTGTGGTCGCATAAATTCAGTTGCGAGCTTTTAAAAAATAGATTTCGGAAGCAATCATGGGCACATCCGGTAGCAATGGACAGAGAATCAAAAAATCGCTGCAGTTGCTGCGTACATCATATTGAAAAGGCAGATAAAACGAAAGACTCGAAAAGTCTAGACAAAATCGTGGATTGCTCGTCTTGCGTCTTGGGAATTGAGGAAGCTAGGTTATGAAGATGCGGATTACTAGTTCAGAGGAAATTCTTCAGAGAAGTTCAGGGAAATCCTTCAGAGAAGTTTATGGAAGTTCTTTAGAGAAATTCGGGGAGGTTAAGTTTTTAGTTAGCTCCCTGATTATCGAGATTTTCAGCCCGGGGCTGTTTCATCTCCCGTCGTAATCACTCAAATAGCTCTTCTGAGTATTTTCATAACTTGTCCGGGGGTGAGATTCGAACTCGTGACATTGGTGTGAGAGGTATGGATGTTAACCACTACGCTTGGGTCGCCCCCGGGGGAGGTTTATTAGAAAAGTACAGGGAAGTTCTCCAGAGAAATACAGAGGAGTTCTTGAGAGAAGTTCTGGGAATTTCTTCAGAGAAGGCCAGGAAAGTTCTTCAGAGAAGTTCAGATAAGTCCGGGAAAGTTATCCATAGAGCTTCATTCTTCGGCGAAGTTCTGGAAAATTATCCAGAGAAGTTCAGGAAAGTAATTTCAGGGAAGTTCTTCAGAGGAATTTCACGAAAGTTCTTCAGAGGAACTACAGGGAAGTTCTTGAGAGGAACTTCAGGGAAGTTCTTCACAGAAATTCAGGGTAGTTCTTCATAGGAGTCCAGGGAAGTTCGGTCATAAAACTTCGGAGATCTTCTTCAGAGAACTTCGGGAAAGTTCTTCAAAGAACTTCGGTGAAGTTCTTCATAGAACTTCGGAGATCTTCTTCAGAGAACTTCGGGAAAGTTCTTCAAAGAACTTCGGTGAAGTTCCAGGCAGAAATTCCAGGGAAGTTCCTCAGAGGAATTTCAAAAAAGTTTCAGGGAAGTTTTTCAGATGAACTACAGGGAAGTGCTTCAGAGGAACTTCAGGGAAGTTCTTCAGAGGAACTTCAGGGAAGTTCTTGAGAGAAATTCAGGAAAGTTATTTAGAAGTTCGTCATAAAACTTCTGGGAAGTTCCCCAGAGTAATTTCAGGGAAGTTCTGCAGAGAAGTTCAGGGAAGTTTTTCATAGCACTTCGGAGATCTTCTTCAGAGAACTTCGGGAAAGTTTTTCAAAGAACTTCGGTGAAGTTCCAGGCAGTAATTTCAGGGAAGTTCTTCAGAGGAATTTCAAAAAAATTTTAAGGGAAGTTTTTCAGAGGAACTACAGGGAAGTGCTTCAGAGGAACTATAGGGAAGTTCTTCAGAGGAACTTCAGGGAAGTTCTTGAGAGAAATTCAGGGAAGTTATTTAGAAGTTCTTCAGAGAACTTCTGGGAAGTTCCCCAGAGTAATTTCAGGGAAGTTCTGCAGAGAAGTTCAGGGAAGTTCTTCATAGAACTTCGGAGAACTTCTTTAGAGAACTTCTGGAAAGTTCTTCAAAGAACTTCGGTGAAGTTCAGGGCGGTAATTTCAGGGAAGTTCTTCAGAGGAATTTCAAAAAAAGTTTCAGGGAAGTTTTTCAGAGGATTTACAGGGAAGTGCTTCAGAGGAACTATAGGGAAGTTCTTTAGAGGAACTTCAGCGAAGTTTTTGAGAGAAATTCAGGGAAGTTCTTCACAGAAATTCAGGGTAGTTCTTCATAGGAGTCCAGGGAAGTTCTTCATAGAACTTCGGAGATCTTCTTCAGAGAACTTCGGGAAAGTTCTTCAAAGAACTTCGGTGAAGTTCTTCATAGAACTTCGGAGATCTTCTTCAGAGAACTTCGGGAAAGTTCTGCAGAGAAGTTCAGGGAAGTTCTTCATAGAACTTCGGAGATCTTCTTCAGAGAACTTCGGTAAAGTTCTTCAAAGAACTTCGGTGAAGTTCCAGGCAGTAATTTCAGGGAAGTTCCTCAGAGGAATTTCAAAAAAAGTTTCAGGGAAGTTTTTCAGAGGAGCTACAGGGAAGTGCTTCAGAGGAACTATAGGGAAGTGCTTCAGAGGAACTTCAGGGAAGTTCTTGAGAGAAATTCAGGGAAGTTATTTAGAAGTTCTTCAGAGAACTTCGGGGAAGTTCCCCAGTGTAATTTCAGGGAATTTCTGCAGAGAAGTTCAGGGAAGTTCTTCATAGAACTTCGGAGATCTTCTTCAGAGAACTTCGGGAAAGTTCTTCAAAGAACTTCGGTGAAATTCCAGGCAGTAATTTCAGGGAAGTTCTTCAGAGGAATTTCAAAAAAAGTTTCTGGGAAGTTTTTCAGAGGAGCTACAGGGAAGTGCTTCAGAGGAACTATAGGGAAGTGCTTCAGAGGAACTTCAGGGAAGTTCTTGAGAGAAATTCAGGGAAGTTATTTAGAAGTTCTTCAGAGAACTTCGGGGAAGTTCCACAGAGTAATTTCAGGGAAGTTCTGCAGAGAAGTTCAGGGAAGTTCTCCAGAAGAATTTCAGGGAAGTTCTTCAGAGGAACTACAGGGAAGTTCTTCAGAGATCTTCGGGGAAATTCTTCAGAGAAGTTCAGGGAAGTTCTTCTGAGAAGGTCAGGGAAATTCTTCAGAGAAGTTCAGGAAAGTTCTTCAGAGAAGTTTAGGGAAATCAGTTAAATTCGTTTCTTTGAGGTTTCAAATTACTCGTATGTACCGGTTCTTAGAGCAGCAAAATTTTTAATGAATTTGAAATGACAAGTTTATTTAAAATTCGTATATTATTTAGAAGAGGCAATTTTCCAATTGTGTAGGAAAGCACGTTAATATAAAAGCCCCTGCAAAGAGCGTCAATGATTATATGAATCACAAAAAGCAGTTCAGCATCATTCTAATGATGCCTATTCACCATCCACCTGAATACAAATTTAGGTAAGTCAACATAGGATAAAAAGGATGGCAGTGTGGTGGGGTATTTCTTGATCTCTGGCTCCTGGAATGCCAGTTTCGGCTCCGATGGTGGTCACCCAAGCAACACTGCTTGTATTAATTAGGCTGTTCTTCAAAATTTACTTAAACTTTTTAACATTCTATGATATAATTACTCTTCTAAATAATTTATTTTTCTCTAAAATTAAAATTGATGAGCCAAAACCATAATGCCAAATGAAATTGGTTAATTTCTTAGAAATTGATCTAATTTTCTAGTATTTATACCAAACTGTGATGTGATATGCCAAATGTTCCTGATGAAATGTTAATTTACAGATTTTCATTCCAAATAATCTATCTCAGACTGTTCGGGGCCAATACCACATGGCCATTATGCCAAAAGACCTTTATACCAATTGAATTTTGTCGAATTATGATTATGCCGACTGATCCTGAAGTAGCTTTCATTTTCCGATATTTATGCCAAATGACCGTAATATTTTAAATTTTTTCTTTGTTTTATGCCAAATGGTCATTATGCCAAACGGCCTTTATGCCAAATGACCATTGATTATCCAACACCTTACGCCAAACGTCTTTATGCCATACGGGGTAGCCCCAGTTTAACAAAAATTAGCTTTTCAAAAAGGGGTATTTCATACGCTGGGCAGTAATGGGTTAACGATCTTGTAAAAACGTGTTCTCACTATCTGGCCCATAACCTCTTGGTGAAATATGGGGAGAGCCAGAGATCAAACTCCTTCAGTTGACAGTTGGAACAGTAATGATGAAAATATTATTTCTAGTTTCTAGGAACATACTTCAGAGCCTACTATAGAACTACTTTGTCGCATTAAAAAATTCATAAAAGGGCTCAGTTATAAAATCAAACCTTATCGCAATATTGAATGTAGGTTGAAACTCAATGAGATGAAAAGAACCGGTTTTGAGGACCATGATAGGGAAAGACAAATTTTCAACTTGTTCATATTCAGATTTGTATGGGAGCCAAAGTTGGTCATTTTTAGGCATATATTTGAACTAGGTACTTATACTAAAAACACGTAATTTAAACTTTAAAGCGATTGAATAGTGTATCAACGAAGCAATACTGTTCAGTCGAACGAGAGTTTATTAGCGTTCCAAAACAATCCACTGTAGCGCTTAAAAATGACACCCGGCATGGAAAGGATAGTTCTACGTCTAACAAGATGAAAATAATGAATAATGCATAAAGTCTATTTAATCGCATCAACTGAGACAAACAACCACATTTTACAGTAGTCCTGTAATCCCCAGTAACGTTCGGTACAGCGAGATATTCCACATCTTCGCAGCCTAGTAAGCATCTATTATTCCAGATCAATAAGGTCACACAAAAAAAACGCAATAAATTACGGCCCCATACCTCACCTCATTCGAGGGAAACAATCAAGCTTATTAGTGTAACCATCTGGGAAGTTGGTAGCAAACAGGAATAATGTGCAGGATTCTTACCGTAAACGACGACCCGGAATTATCCGGACCGAACTCCTGTGTGTCCGGAATGGAGAAATGCATGATGTCTTCAAGTTCCAATAGCAACTCCTTTCGTGATATGAATACGCTTTCAATGAGAAGGGCTCAGTGCCGGAAGCTGTCACCAATTACAGTCTGTCTCGATCCCGACGTGAGGCCAAAAGTCGATTGATATGTGTGTACGTATCGTTGCGATTATAATTGACACGGACGGCAGATGCACAATAGAATGCCTGTGCCCTCCTCGAGCACTACATAATAGTAATTCGTTCGTACATAAACGTATTCAAATCGCACTATTTCTTTTCATTCCTCCAATGCTCCGGTATTTACTCAATAATGGAAATTGCACTCAATTCGTCACAACTCTGCCTTGCTGGAGAATCCTTACTTCCACCTCGGCGAACGGGCGATGAGAAGACTGGCCGTCGTTGTTTTGCGTTATCAATCGCAGTCTGGCGACGACCAACGACGAAAATATTTGCCACCGGAGCCGTTCCGAGTACCAACAACAAAGAGACACTACATATGCCACAAACACCACTTCCATCAGCCAGCAACACACATCGTAGATAATTGTAGGTAGGAGGATTGAGCATAGATGATAAAAACTGAATGACTTTTCGTAGTCGAAGCGACCCTTTTGTGGCAATTAACTTTACCAATAGGCAGCCTTTCCTATAACCGGATGCCCTCCGAAAGACTCAGCATTCGTTCATTGATGGAACTATCCACACACTTCAACCCCTCAAATGTTAGTAAACCTGTGCAAAATTGCCCCAATTGACGAATTAAAAACCTTCTGCAATCCGTCCGACTCCGAATGGTTGGATCCTTGTTTTTTTTTTCCTTCAACTTATTATCAACCTACACACCACCATCAGACACTAGCTACATTACACTTATTTTTTTTCCTACGCCCCACACACCGCAGCACGACGAACGAATAACATTGCACAACAAGCACGAATGAACGTCGATGAATGACTGACTTGAATGGAAATCACTGTCTCTACTCTACACAGCATAACTTTTGGTCTCCTAGCGGGAACATGTGTGAGTATGCGTCGTTTCGTTACTAAAACGCACACATATTCCCATTTTGCATTCATCTTTTTGTTTACGATGTCAAAAAAGGGAAGAATAAACTGACAGCATAGCAAACCATGGGCTCCCTTACACACTAAATTTCCAAAATTATCTTTGGTACTTTTTGCACAATTCGGTCTGTAAAACAGATGTTTCAGCGAACATTTTGTAAGATATCCAGAGTAATTTAAGATTAAGGCGTACATTCAAAATATAAACAAAATGTTTTTTCAATGCAAGGCATAATTATTACCACAAATCATGAGTTTTGAGCTTTTTGTCCTGGTTGTATTTTAATTTTTTTCATTAAATTTTGTTATTTCAAAGGGCGTAGAGTTATTTCATCATCAAAACAATTTACTCTGCGATTAACGCCATATTCATTGTTGACAAAGTGAAAGGCGTAGTTCAAATCAAAACATAAACTTGGCGTAAAGTAAACGGCGATACTGACAAAAAATCAAAACAACGGCGAAAAGTAAAAGGCGATACTGACAAAATAATCAAAACAACGGCGAAACGTGGAAGGCGAAACCTATGAAAATGTCAACATTAGGCGAATAGTATAGGGCGATACTTTTATTTCGAGTACTTGTGTGGCCAAAATTGAAAATGGCGTAATCAAGCATACTAGCAACAATCAATATGCAACTAGCGATTTGAAATTGGTTCACTGTTGTTGAACCCCTTGGTCCAAAGTACACCTTGAAGCCTGCACCTAACTATACATATTTGCGCCTTTGTTTTGATCTTTTTGTTATTTTGACAGAATATTTGAGAGTGTCTTTGTGTGAGTTCATTATGAGGGACGTATTATTAAGCTTGGGACCGAGCTTGGGACCGATGTGCTAGTACTGACTGAGCCAAGAAAAAAATCGTATTTGTTCGGGACCTACTGGTCTTAGAGTTAGTCTATGGTACAAGTCTACAGTATGGGTAAAAACCTTAGCAACACATTTGATTTTCAAATGTTCTTTTTTTCTTTTCTGCGTTTTTTGCTGTGAAATTGAACGAGTAATGTCAGTATGAATAAAAATACAAAAATAATTTTTCTATTATTTTGTGCGTAGCTACATATCAAAAGACTCCTCAACGAATTTAGCGTAACAATTTATAAAAGATACTAAGCAATCTCCCAAACTGTTGCTTTATGTTACATTTGAATAAACCCCTATGCCCAATTTGGCTTCTATTTGAATCAGTGAGTGGCATCACAATCTTACATTTAGGTAGTGTTTTTTTTATTCCAGTATTTCAAATAAACATATTTTCAGCCGTCACTGTATTGGATTCACAATCTATTCTGAATAATTTCACTATTGCATGAGGATGTTAAAAACATGTTTAAAATTCATCTTGAATGCAGCCTATCAGCATATTTAGAAACATCTAGCATACACGCTATTTCCAAACAATCCAATAATAAGTACGTTTGACTCAAATCGGTCAAAAGTATGGATACTAAAAGGTGAGTAAAGATAGTTCGTAGTGATAAGATGACAAACAGTCACCGATGTTTTCAAGAAGTCAAATTTAAGTTGATCGAACAAAAATTAGAACAAAAATTTGTTCGCTGTTCTGGTACCACGTTTGAACTGAATATGTGTGGAAAAACATCCTCAAAACTTGTTCAAGACCAGACATGTTTGGTATTTCATCCTCACGACTTTTTTACAACAAACTTCTTTTAGATCATTGCACCATGGCGTCATCAATGCATTTCTGACAGTTCAGGGAGCTTGTTTACGCGGCCTTAGAAAAATTTCGGTTAGATCAGTTTGCGTTTTTGTGCTCTAATTTTTTAACCACTGAAGTAAAATAGCCGGAAACCATTCACAAGTGCATTTTTTTACATCATGTTCTGAATCGAATCGTATACAATCCATAAAAAGACAATGTAAAATTTCACTTCTTCGGTTTAAATTCTAACACCTTGTAAACAAGCTCCCTGAACTCACAGAGAACAGACATTGATGTCCATATACCTTTTTTTGAAAAACGTGTGTAAAAGTCAATATGGGTAGCCGGTATAAAAAGCAGGTGCAGAGAAAAAACATACAAAACTTTTCAGGTTATGTGCTGGGCTTTTTATTGATAAAGATTTACATGACAGTTATCGCACAACTGCAGCGCCGCCTACCAGGAGCATAACGACATACATTTGAAATGTCGGTTTAAAGTTTTACACAAGTGGCAGACCGAAGATGAACGTCTGTTCTCTGTGCTGAACTGTCAAACAATTGAGGTTAATACAATCCATGCAATGATCTATATTCTTTTCAAAGAAGATGTTTCTGGTGTTACTTGGGTGCTTGCTTTGACAAAACATATCATTATGTTATAAGCATGCTGTTGGAAGCATCCATAGAACATAATATTTGTCTTATGGATGTGCTACAAAACATCTGGTATGACCTAAAAGATGTTCAAAAATGCCACATTTATTGCGCTTTTTCGGTTATTTGCGTGTATGAAATTAAGTTATTGACGTTAGAAAAAAACATGAGCTTGGTCTAAAACGTATATTATTAACATGAATATGACAATTGGTGTTACTTGGGCAATGTGGCTAATGGTTCTTTTCAGGCCTACCGAAAGTCTCATGAAGAAAAAAAAACATGTAGAAAAAACCGCCCCCCCTTGGTTTGGCGTCAAACATCTCCAACAGGTTCCCCCGGGACACCCCCGAGGGACACCCCAGAGGTTGTCATGTTGCTAATGGGGCGCTTTTAGTTGCGCCCGATACGGTTTGAAGTGATGGTGAGGGCGATCAAATATAGTTTAGTCGCGCACCGGTACGGGTGCTCTAAGAGCAAACCCCAGTGGTTCCCAGAGAGACCAACCAATGGTTCTTTTCATGCCAATCGAACGTCTCTCCAAGAGAAATCACAAAGAAAGAGCCATCGCAATTGACTATGTTTATGACGATCACCGAATCTGTCAAACTGATGATGGAGCACTAGTTTAGCAGCGACCGATACAGAACACGGTAACAAAATATAGTAGCGACCGGTGTGAGATTGAGTGACTAAACTAAAATGACAGCTCGATGGGCTAGTATTTTAGTCACCCAGATAGTTGCGCGCGATACGGATGCTCAAAGAAAATAACACCGAACTCGGTTCAATCAAAGAAGAATGCTAAGATGGAACAGTTGGAGCAAATCATTTTTCATTTGAGTGTCCTTCTCAATAATTATTTTCGGGCCTTTTCGAATGAGCACTCCCCCCTTACCCCGTGAACGGGGTGGTTTTTATGCACATGCCGTTCCCTCGTTGTTTGCTAAATCAACCGCATTAGCATATGCGAAATCAAAACAAAGCAGTGCAGTGAAAAATTACTAAAATCTGCTGTGTATCTGGCTGTTCCAGCCGTTCTGGTATGCAACCCGGACACGTAAGTAAAGTTGTTTTCCTGTTTGTTTTTAGATTCAAATCGCAAAACGATCTGATGCTCGCGGAAAAAGTTTAACCATATAGGGAACGTCCATTAATTACGTCACGCAAAACTTGACTTTTTATAACCCCCCCCCCCCTTGTCACATTTTTTGTATGAACCTTCGAATTTTTTTGTATGGATCGTCACGTTTTCTCAAACCCCCTCACCCCCCTTACTGCGTGACATAATTAATGGATCTTCCCATAGCGGGCTGGCGAAGAAATGCAAGGTTAGGTTACGCACAGTTCGTTCTCCTTGTGTTTGTTCGTGAAGAAATCACCGATTCAAGATGTTCGCCGCACCACTACCATTTTCCACGCCGGATTGACCAACCTGATCCCGTACTCGCTTTCCCTCGGTGGAACCTCCGATGAGAACCTGCCCTTTAGCCTGACAAATCGCTACAAGTTGACCGATGTGTTCTTCATTTTCCTCGGATCCGGACTGGGAACTCCGTTCTTCAATTTGCGTCACCAGCAGCTGAGCATTAAGGAAGTGCTGCTATTAAAACGAAAAAAAGAAAAAAAAAAAAGTGCGTGTTCTAGTTTAGTCTGGAAATTAGTTCATCCGGTCGGAAACTCTTGTTCTGTTAACATTTAAATTTCAAGTGTAATAGAGACGTAATATCATACGAGCAGTTTGAATTTAATTTTCCTACCACTCGAACTATGCTGAAGAGAAAACAAGTTTCGTTAAATTCATTGAATATTTTTTGTGCATTTTTCATTTATTTCCAGGTTAACTACTTGGGAACAATTTTTCGATCATCAGTATACTTAAAATAAGCGCTTTTAAGGAAGAGGTAAGTTCTTAAAATTGTTAAAAAAAAACTGTAAAACCAGTTTTACCCGACGCTTTGTGTCTGATTGCAAATGACTTGCGTCATTTATTGTGCAACAAGACAAAAAACGTCCAGAAAGACTGTCCATAATGGCGGATACGCCTCGCCACCTCGAGTTTTTAAAGCTACAAGCACAGAGAACAGACGTTCATCTTCGGTCTGCTACTTATGTAAAACTTTAAACCGGCATTTCAAGTGTATGTCGTTATGCTCCTGGTAGGCGGCGCTGCAGTTATGCGATAACTGTCATGTCAATGTTTATCAATAAAAAGCCTAGCACATAACCTGAAAAATTTTGTTTGTTTTTCTCCGCACTGCCCCCCTTAGCGGGATTGCGTCACCCGGATCGATGTCTTTAGTTCCTGCGGTTGCATTCGTTAGTTGCATTGGTTCATCAGGGAGTCGCAGCCGTGGTCGTTTTCTCAAAATTGTTAATTCTTGATTCCTACGAACCCGTGGGGTTGTTTGAGCCGGCGTTCTTTGTAGGATTGTGTTGATCTTAGCAGTGTTGAGTGCGATTTCCTTCCTTATTTCATCAAGAGCCTTGCTTTGTTCTTCAACCATTAACTGCATTACACTGTTTGTGGATGAAATGGCTTGGCGAAAATTGGCATTAGACATCATTTTCGTGCAGGCTTTGCACATCCAAAACAGCTGAGAGCAGGAAGCAATTGTATCACGGGTGGCCGATGACTGATGAGCACATTTCAGATGAAAGGATGCTTTGCAGAAACCGTTACAGATGATCTCGTCTGATTTCTCCAGGGCACGAGCACAAGAAAAACATACAGACTCCATTACTATTTTTGTAGTCGGTGCGTTTTGTGAAGGTAGCACAGATTTTAAGGAAAAAACAGCTCAGGATAACTCCAAAATAGTTTGATTTCATAAACTACCGATGCAGCGTAGGAAGATGCGTCCAAATTTGTTGAAAAAACAGTACAAGTTTACCGAAAAGCGTAGAAAAAAACACAAATTAGCACTGAGAAAAAGCACAACAAAGCGAACAGTTTAGCTTCACACAGAAAGTCTATAACTAGTAATAACTAGTTATAACTTGACAGTTCTTTGTATGGGGAAAACACTTCAAATAACATGTTATTTCGCTTATATAACGAAAATCGACTTATAACATGTTATAACTCTCAGTCTTATCATGTCTTATGCCTTGTTCAGCCAACAGAGTTATAACATGTTATAAAGGTTGTCAAATAATTTCAACAAGAAATTCGTAATCAAGATAGGCTTATAACATGTTATAACTGCTCAGTCTGGCCAGTGTTTTAACAAGGCATAAAATTTTAATTTGTTTCCCTGAGTCAACGCAACCTGTATTTTGGTAATAATAAACCCCTTCCAAGGTGGAAACAACAAAAATATTAGTTTAGAACAACCATAATTTCTGTTGTATTGTGTACCAACCTGTCAGTTTGTTTCCAAACAAAATCGGTGGTTTAAAATAACAAAACGGACTTCTGAAACAACTAGTTTTTTTTCGGTTTAAATGTCAACAAATAAGTTTGTTGTTTCAAACAGGACTCTTTTTCTCCATGTACCGTAGTCAGTTTTTTGCTGGGTTTTTTGCAGCAATATTTAAAAAGAAGAATGCTAAGATGGAACAGTTGGAGGAAAAAAAAAATCATTTCAGTGTCCTCTTCAATAATTATTTTCGGGCCTTTTCGAATGAGCACTCTCCGGTGAACGGGGTGCAACATCTTTTTATGCACATGCCGTTCCCTCGTTGTTTGCTAAATCAACCGCATTAGCATATGCGAAATCAAAACAAAGCAGTGCAGTGGAAGAATTTATGCCGTGCAGTGAAAAATGACTAAAATCCGCTGTGTATCTGGCTGTTCCAGCCGATCTGTTATGCAAATTTCTCGTCACTCTAATTCACTCTAACCAATTTTGCATAGGTTTGTGTTTCAACGAGCCATTTGGAAAATATACAACCGCTAACTCATATATTTCCATTACCAATTTTACCAATAACAACATTTTTACTATGTTATCAAAACAACAGGCCATAGTTGGGAACATAGAAAAAAATATGTCCCTAACGTTGGGTCTACGGTTTTCTTGTTAAATCATTGTTATTTTATCTTTGTAAATGGTTAGTTAATAACGTGTGACTATTAGCTTAACATCTAGGTGGCATTACTCGGTTAATCGGTTCAATTTAGTCAAAGAAGAAAAAAACTGCAAAATGGAGAAGCAAAGTGAAGTTTACCGTGTGGTGGTTTAGGTACTTGGTTTGCCAGCAGAAGTCACTGAATTTTTTGAAGGTAATAAATTACTATGGATGTTCTTCTTTGCCATGTTAACGGTGTTTATTGTGAATATTTCAGATCTGCCGAGCATTTTTGCCATTCCCGCAGAAGTGCTGCTGAACGCGATAGCTTCAAAAAGTGATGAAGTTTTTATGATGGTACAAATAAAACCTCTTTTATTCACACATTTCGTTTTATTACATGAAAAGTACAAAAAATCCAATACTAAACTTTTTATGAAAAAATAAAATCCATGCACCTTTTCACAAAAAACGTATTAAAATACTCATTTGATTTTTGCTAAGACAAGTTAATGCAATCCATGTACACTATAATTAATATCTATTCAGCTCTTGCACTTGAAGACTATAGATTTATTGCACATATGGTTAATTGACCACATTTAATAAAAACCTGAATTAATCCACCGATGGTGAGACTGAACCAAGGGGCAAGACGGCTTTCTCCTGAGTAACATTTTTCTTCAAAATTACTCAGGATTCATCATGTTTGCACACTATGATTTTCTTCTTCTCCCAAGATACAGAGTGGTGGGAATGCCAAAAAAATGTGTGCAAAAACGAAGAAAAACAACTTCACTCATATTTGATCATAAAACTCACGTTTGCTCGGAATGCATCAGCTTCCATCAACTTGTACAATTTATTACTCGCTTCAGAGTATGCTGGCAGCACTGGCTTGAATTTGTTGTTGACGACGGTGGCAACCTTGGCAACCAATAACAGCAGTATGTTAACTGTCTGGGAAAATTATTTATTTTGGTTTCGTAAGAAAGCAATATAGGTCGCAGTATTTGGAGGAGAAATTGAGACTCGATTACGGTAAGTAGATTAATTTAATATTGCTTGATTGTTTTTCCTTGCAGGAAGACGAAACACAGATAGAATATGTGGAATTTATTGACTGCCAAAAGAATCACCTCCAAAAAGAGACCAAGCCAGTTCGACCAACCGCAAATTTTGAAAACTCCAGTTTCGCGATAGGTTGATCCGGCTTGATTTCTTTGTGGAGGTGATCCGTTCGGCAGTCACTAAATACCACATATTCCTATTGTACGGATTTATTGACCCAACCCATTCGACGTTGATGCAGTTCGCGATAACGAAGTTTGAGGAGCCCAACCGTTCACGCCCCGCATTACTACCATGGAGTGTAACATTTTGTGTTCTTTTTTTTTTGCAACGCCATTCACACCGATTGGTGGACCAATCCGATGAGCTTTTTGGTTTGTATCTTACTCCACATAGAGTATAAAAAGACGTGTATTGACGCAGTTTAGAGCAGAAGTTTTGTGTAGTTTCAACAGGGAACATCAATAAACAATTAGTAAAAAGTAGTGATTATATCATTTGTATATCGAGCTCTGTAGGGTGTAATCAATCTGCAACTAAACGTGTTGCTGTTTAAACTCCGCCGTTGTTTGAATGTCACTGTTGCCCCGTTCATCGCTGCCACTCAGAGGATCTGCCGGCTGTCTAATGCTGCAATCTCTCGCTACCTTCCAATTTAAAGGGTTGGTTTAGGCCATAGTTCTTTCCATAACTGGCCATCATACACAGGTAGTTCAGCCCGTCGTTGTGAGTATATGGTTCGGCAGCAGGTCCCCTGAGTTGTTCGGTACTGTTAATGTCGAAAACAAATCGTTGCTGTTTGCTGCTGTCGTTTCCGCTGTAAACGTTGGCATGAGGAGCCAACACTATTCGTAGATAACCTGTGCCTGCCTTCGCTTAGCATCCACAGCAGTGTAGACTTTTTTACATTTTAAATCTGCACCAGTTACCAACCTCCTATGATATATGTATCCAATAAATGTATATTTATTCAATTATTTCATCATGCAAACATCATCAGAAAATACTTACCAGACGTTTTAGGCTAATAGAAGTCGCTGAGGAATTTGCATTCCCCATTTTCGGAACCAAGAAATATAAAATAACGACTAGCGGGTGAGGAAATCCACAATGTTGACATGGTATTTTTGACGACAGAACTGTATTGTTTTTATTATGCAATTTCACTGTCAAAACCAAGCTTTACAAAAGGTAGGAATGTTCAATATCACAATATGAATCCAGTGAATACGAGATGCTCATATTTGCTCAGAGTTACTCAGGATTGCTCAGTGTCTTGCCCCTACGAACTCCCCCCACCCACCACACCAACACAATACCCACACAACCCACCAAAATAGTATATCTCCTATCCTCAACAATCCTCCACACCAGAAAAAATCAATACACCTCCACCTGCGGTTAGGGGGGGGTGGGTCGGCCCTCCGCGCGTGTGCCCGCGGTGGGAAATGCGCCAGGTGGCGAGAGAAAGAGAGGTGTGCCCCCCCCTCCCCCGCGCAACCCAAACTCCTTTTAGGGTCAGAATCTTTACCCCCAGTATGCGCTGCGAAGTAATTTTTCCCCCCCCTGGAAAGGGCCCAAAAACCCCCCAAAAATTTTTTCCCCTTGACCTTCTTGAGCCTATGCCTCCCCAGAAACCAAACAAAGTAAAAGCTATTCCCCACCCCGAAAAAGAGGGCGCCCCACCCCCCAAAACAAAAACACAACCCCCTTTTTCCCCCCGAATAATTGCTGGGTGTATTATTCCCCCAAGTAACCGGGCCGTCAGTTTGGTTTGTTTATTGTTTTTCAGTGTTTCACCAGGTGTTGCATATTATTTGTGTTTTCGGGATTTTCTTTTAAAAAATAACATGGAATACGATTATGAGCCGGCCTATGAGGACATTGAATTTATAAGTTTTTAAATTCCGGGGGGAACCCGGGGGGGCCCCCCCCAGTAGCTGAGAGCGAGGAACCTAAGGTTAAGATGGGAACTCAGAAAGTAAAAAGAAAGAAGCGAACGGAGTACTTCTCATCCGGCGATAAGCAACAGTTAGCGGCGGAGGTGAAAAAACTGTCGGTCATTTGGGATATTTATCACAATGACCACTATAATAACAATGCTATAAATTTTGCCTGGAAACAAATAGGCTCCGCTTTGAATCGAGCTCGTAAGTATTTGAATTAATTTTGTATCAAATCTTTTGTATCTTCAGTAGCCCATAAAATAGTTAGTATCCCTTCCGCTTCTCAGTAACATTGTATCCATTTCTTTCAGCAAGTGAATGCAAAACGGCGTGGATTGCCCTAAGGGAAAGCCACCGGTACCACTTGAGGGTACATAAGCAGAAATCCGGTAGTTGTGGTGGTGTTCCCATACCCGAGCCATCTTGCGGAGAATTGTTGGAGTGGGAATTTGCTGAGGATCTCAAAAAAGCGAAAGTATGTATATTTTAACATGTTGGACGTTCCTATTATTTTGAAATATTTTGATCTTAGGACATTCACTACGAACTCAACGGAAAATGAAATTAGGTTAGAAAGAAACAATGAGCCCCTTGACGGATCTTTCAGCTTAACCTCCAACTACAATTATGTAAGTAGATTTTACAGTTTACAACACGGTGTAGGGTAGGGAGTGTTATTTGGCCGGTTTTGGCTCATTTTCTGAATACCCATATCACGATCCGCTATCGAATATATTATGTATTTAAGGTTAAGTCGTATCAATCTACGGCTTATATCAATTAGGTACAATCTAGGATGTGAATAATAGGACGTATGCCTAATGGGCCAAAACATAAACCATACCAAATCTCACCCCTTACCCTGGTTCACATACAACTTGCATATGTATTTTAATGACAAAAACCGTACTTTTCAGCAATCTCGACCCACTAAACGTTCAACAAAATCGCGGGAGGATGAAACCGTGGCTCAGTTAGCCGAAAACATCACGTTGCTTATCGAGCATCAACGAGCTCTGCAACCACCAACACCATCGACTATCGAAAGACCCCTTGTACACCACATTGCATTGGCCAATTTCGATCGCATGCTCCAGCAACTCCCTCCTACAGTTGCAGAAGACGCATGCTTCGAAATAACTGTTCTTCTTTATGAGAAAATCAAGCAGCAACAACATGCTACAGAAATAACTGAAGGTGAATAAACATATTGGCTAGGGTTGACATGTTTTAATAAATGTGAATTCACTTAAGTTTTAATCAAAATAGTTTTATTCAACAAACGCTGCTCGTCGCTGCCAAGGTAGCTCTCCTAATTGTGAGTTTACATATTCCTTGATTTTGTTTCGGATGTATTTTCCGTAGTCTGTATTTCGACCTGCATTTGGTGGAATAGATGTATGGAACATTGAATCCTCGTTGGTAAGAATTCGTTTACGCCACTCTCCTTCAATAGTCCTACCGTCTTCACCTATCCTGTCCATATAAGTGGGTGAACCGTATGTTGTCGATTTATTGCTGATGAGGAAATTATGCAATAGAGTGCATGCTACTATGACCTTCTGTGCTCTATCTGGACCGCAAAACAATGTTTTTTTCAAGCATGCCCATTTAGAACACAGTAGACCAAAGGCATTCTCTATGCACCGTCTTGCTCTACTCAATCGATAGTTATAAATCTGCTCTTCTTCTGTCATATTCCTCAGGCTATATGGTTTCATAAGTCTCTTGCAGAGTGGAAACGCGTCGTCTCCTACGAAATAAAATGGTAGCTTGGTACCGTTTACTTTAGTCATCGGGAAAACATAGACGGTCGTTGAGAATGTTGCTACCGAATTTAGAGTTTTTAAATATATTACAGTCACCTTCACTGCCATATGCTCCAATGTCGAGGTAGGTAAATCGGTATCTTGCGTCGCATATAGCCAGAAGCGCTAATGAATGGAAACCCTCTAAAGAAGAAGAAAAAAAAGTATCAGTGGAAGTAAATGTCTTACTGTTACAACTTTTGATTATAAGTTTTGAACTCCAGCACAGTCAGCATATCAAAAAAAAAAAGTTTCATTTCTATGGTATTAAGTACCAAAACAATCGGAATAAACCAAATCAATCGCATTATGAAGCTCGGACAAAAATTAGACCTGAAAGGGTTAATGTATTGGTACTGATCAATTCAATAATTAAACAATTACCTTATAATTGTAGAATATGCTGCCAGCATTAGGTGGAGCTTTGATTGAGACGTGTTTTCCATCAATGGCTCCAATACAATTAGGAAAATTCCAAACTGTATTGAAGCTATTGGCAGTTTCTATAAAAGACTCCTTAGTTGGTGCAGGAATTGTGTTTTTCAAAGCATCACGAATTGCGTCACACACTTGGTCGATGATGGTACCAAAATGATGCTTGCTTACCCTGTAGCAAGAAGCCATGTGCCTCTGTACATCACCCGATGCCAAGTATCTGAAATGACAACAATTGTATAAATTAGTATATTGAGTTGCCATTGAGAATGAATAAATTAGGCAAAGCTAGAGAAAATATTTGAGTTTAGTGATTTTTTCATCGTTCCCTATTTCTCTTAATCTCTTAAAATATTGACTTGTTAAGATAGACCAGGATAAGCTGCAAGTAATATTAAACTGATTGACTCATTTGGCTCTATTATCGAGACATTCAATCAAACATCATAGAAAATCTTTGGAGTGGTTTTCGATCTAACTGGAGTATGCTCCATCGATATTAAAGAGACTCTTCAATTGGCACTGGTTTAAAAATCGCGGGCGGGTGGTAAGAAGCTCATGATCATTGCGATAACTTGTATCAAAGAGAGCCGGAGCATTCTACAAATACCTATGTGACTGGAATATACTGGGCTAAAATTATAAGGAAAGTTTCAATAATCTCTATAAATATCTTTATATCTAAAATGTGACGGAAGATCGAGGGTTTCTGAGTGTGTAACAAAGGAGGAAACAGTTAAGTTCGCCAAAATGAAATTATATAAACTCTGAATTTACTCGAGAACAATAGCCAATTTTAGTTTTGGTGGTATGGCATCATTTGGTCGTGTGTTGCGCTTCGGCGTTAATTGAAACTCGACCAACTTAAACAATGCTTCAAATTGTTCACAGGTCATATGGAAATTTTCATTGAATGTCCTGGGATTACGAGTCATGTCGTGGAACTGAAAGGAATGAAAACGGTTTACATGTAGGTAAAGGTATAGGTAAACAACACTTCAAAAAGCAACTTTGGAGACCGATTTTTTTGGTTTTTGATATCAGAGATTCTGGATTCACTATGGTCGTCTTATTTTTATCGAATACCCACATCTGTAGTATATCTACCCTTCAGATTCCTCTCCGCAAGGTAGGGATTAACACGATAAGCTGGTTTTATTCAAGGGCGGCGTTTTCCTCTCTTTAATTTATTTACAAGGACAATGCTTGCTGCAGCAATCGTCACCGTAGTCAGAAGGCTGCAATTGAAAATAAATATTTGAAAATAAGCTTAAATAATATTACCCCACCCCTCTTTAAGGGATCATCGAAAAAGAACACCCACAAGAAAAAAAAATATTTGAAAAAACTTCTGGACCACGATATTTTTATAACCAATTTTGTTTTGCTGATGGTTTTCGTTTTTTTCTTTTTTTTTTTTTTTTTTTTTTTCTCTCTCAAAACTACTTCGGTTATAATGAAAAAAAAAACTTTACCCTTTTTCTTGCCAGCTGCATACTAGGCTTTAAGCTGAAATGTATTTTATTATTATGAAGCCTAACAGCATATAATGTTACTTACAATTTTCGGTTTTACACCTCTCCTAACTCAACCAATATTTTCTTGTACCTTTGTGTCTGTTCACCTGTGATGTTTAATTCTATGTTATTTAAGAATAGTTTTAATATCATCTTCAACTTACGATCAGTAGTATTAGGTTTAAGCACAAATTAAAGGAATCGCTTCGTAATTAAAGGACACGTTAGGTTAATTACACCTTCACTTAAAATTAACTTCAATCGGAGAATATAATTTTCAATTCTTGAACTTGTTGTTACTTCTCGGTTGTTGACAGAATGATGGCCTCCGAGCCGTCATCGGTCAAGTTCTATTTTTGACGTGTCAGCCCTTGCAACACCATCTGACACGGCAGATTTATTCAGTTGCCTTTACACCCTTAGCAGTGCTGGCAGCAACATCCTCCCCCCCGTAACACTGGCCACTGGTCCCAGTTTTACCACCAACATCCAAAACAGCTAACTTAGCAACAGGTCTCCGTAATAGTCCCCTCGCAGTTCTTACGATGGCTTGTCGGATTCGACCATCACCCCCGGGCACTGTCTCCATCACGCGTCCTCTGATCCAGCTGTTCCTCTTTCCATCATCCACGATTAGCACTAGGTCACCAGCCGCAACAGCTTTCTCTTCTCCAAACCACTTTGTTCTTTTAGTCAGCATAGGTAACATCTCTCTAATCCAGCGTCTCCAGAAACAGTCTAGCTGATGCTGAATCATAATCCAGGAACTTTTCACGGCTTCCGAGCTATCGGTGGGTTCCGCTGCGGGCTGCCGAACTCCGTTTGAGCTTCCCAACAGGAAGTGGTTCGGGGATAGTGACTCGCTTTCCTCCGCGTCCAGTGGAAGATAAGTTAGGGGACGGCTGTTGACGAGAGCCTCCGCCTCGATTACGAGCGTGTTCAGCGATTCATCGTCTAACTTCCGATCGCTCCTGTACGCTCCTAACATCGCCTGTTTTACGGAACGTACCATGCGCTCCCATGCGCCGCCCATATGAGGAGAAGAAGGGGGAATGAAAAACCACTTTGTTGTTGTGCTCGTCACCGTAGCGGCCAGTCCCTGCTGAATTTGTTTCATTAACACCCGTTCCGTACCATGAAAGTTGGTGCCGTTGTCGGAATATATTTCCGCTGGAGCACCTCGACGACACACGAAACGACGAATACTCTTTATGCAGGCATCAGTTGATAGGCTGCATACCACTTCGCAATGCACCGCCCGAATGGTGAGGCAGGTGAAGAGAGCGATCCACCTTTTAGCATTGCCGCGTCCCACCTTCACCACTAAGGGTCCAAAGAAATCTAGCCCTACGTACGTAAAAGGCCGAGCAAACGAGGCCAACCGAGCTGGAGGGAGTGAAGCCATACGTGGAATATGCGGTGTCGCTCGCCGCATCTTGCAGACCGCGCATCCGCTCCCGATCTTACGCACAACTGATCGAAGCCGGGATACACAAAACCGCTGCCGCACCTCGTTTACCACGGTCTCCGAATTACCGTGATGGAACTTCCGATGATAGGCGTCCACGATGAGTATCGTAATCCGGTGCTGCTTAGGCAGGATCGCTGGAAACTTCGTCTCGGACGATACATGGTCTGCTGCTCCTATGCGCCCGTCTACTCGAAGAATGCCGTCATCGTCAACGAACGGGGTCATCTGATATAGTGGACTGCATTTGTTCAAACCTTCACGCTCGGTTCTCGGGCGGTCACGATCACGTGTGAGCACACTCATTTCGCTTTGATACTCTTGCCATTGCGCCATCCTAACCAATGTCACTTCTGCTAGCCGAAGTTCCTCATGAGTGAGGTAACCTATGTTTTTTGTCTCACGGGTGATCTTCAGTTTCAGATTTCCCACGTATCGGTGTACGTAGGCCGTAGCGCGAAGTAAACGCTCCCATTTAGAGAAGCGTTCGTAGTCGACTACTGATGTTGCTCTGGACGCTTCCGTATGAACATTGCAGGAACGTAGTTCCTCCATGACGCTTGTATGTGGCTTCTTCTGGGTCGGCCACTCTTCTTCACAATGGTACAGAAACGATGGTCCTTGGAACCAGGCACTTTTGACATCCAAAGACGGACCGCTCCCCCATTTCGTTGCATAATCCGCAGGGTTTAGCTTCGACGGTACCCACCGCCACTCGTTCGATTCAGTTTGCTCCAGTATTTCACCAATCCTGCAGGCTACGTACTGCTTATACTTGCGGGGGTCTGCTCTGACCCACGCTAGAACCGTCGCTGAGTCTGACCAGAGGTATCGTGCTGTTACCTTTATGGTGTGAACCTCCAAGACGGAACACATTAGTCGAGTGCCGAGGACCGCAGCCTGCAGCTCCAGTCTTGGAATAGAAAGGTGTTTAAGTGGTGCAACCTTTGTTTTCGCTGTTACTATAGCACAGCGTGGTGTTCCATCTTCGTCGACTATCCGGAAATAAACCACTGCCGCATATGCGGTTTCACTAGCATCCACGAACGTATGTAGCTGCAGCTGACGGTAACTCCAAGATGTGGCATTCGGAAAATAACATCGAGGGATTCTAATACTCTCAATCTGTTGCAGCAAGGTCGTCCAGCTACACCATCGTTCCCAGTGCTCTTCCTCGATTTCCTGATCCCATTGGATTCCAGCGCGCCAAATATCCTGTAGCAAGATTTTTCCGTGGACCAGAAGGAAGCTTAATAGCCCTAATGGATCAAAAACACTCATAAGACACCGCAGAACCTGTCTCTTCGTCGGACGTGCTTTGCTGGTGAGGATTTGTATAATTTCTTCTTTTAGTTGCGCATAAAAGCTTAGCGCATCTTTGTCCGTTAACCAGACCATGCCAAGCACTCTCCCGTATTCGGTACTTTTCTCCAAAAACAGGCGCTGATTATTGGTCTGCATCATCTCCCCTAGACGTTGCTTCACCACTGTGCTATTAGATTGCCAATTCCGCAAAAGAAACCCACCATTCTGGTGGATTTTCTTCACCTGTTCGGACACCTTTACCGCTTCCTCTTCGCTGCCAAAGCTATCCAGATAATCGTCCACGTAGTGGTTCGATATAATGCCTTCGACAGCGCGTGGATGTGTTTCGCCGAATTCGTTAGCGTTTTTGTTCTTGACAAACTGTGCCGACGCGGGCGAGCATGTTGCCCCAAATGTAGCGACGTCCATTATAAAGATGACTGGTGGACCAGAAGGGTCAGTTCGAAACAAGAATCGTTGCGAGTGACAGTCCGGTGCGCCAATCCTCAGTTGATGAAACATCTCCTTAATATCAGCAGAGACGGCCACCGTAAATTGCCGGAATCGTGATAAGACGGCTGGCAAAGATGTAAGCTGGTCTGGCCCTTTTAGAAGCAAGGAGTTCAGCGAGATACCATTTACTGTGGTGCCGCGTCCCAAATTAGACGCACCTTTTCTGGTTTCTTTGGATTGACCACCGCTCCTAACGGCAGATACCAAACCCGTTTCAGATCGGCTGCCTTTATCTCTTCCTCGCTGGCTTCATGTGTGTATCCTTTTTGCTGGTACTCTGCAATTTGACGGTATAAGTTTTCCTTCAACGTAGGATTCTTCTCCATTCGACGCTCCAGGCACTCCAATCTTCGCAACGCCATTCCGTAACTATCAGGTAATTCGATGTCATCGTATCTCCACAGCAATCCGGTCTCGTACCTCTCTCCTACGCGCATGGTGGTTTGTTCCAGGATTTCTTGTGCTCTTCGATCCTCCGCCGACATCAGCTCTGCCACCGGTTTGACCCCAACATCATCAAGCGTGATATATTCCTTCACCAGCTCATGTAAGTCTTGGTCGCACCCACATGCATGGAAATTGAGTGTGTGCGACACGGGCTCATTGTTTCCTCCATAAACACACCAACCGAGTCGAGTTTTCATAGCGACCGGCTCGTTGATGTGTCCCTCCTTCACTTTCAGAGGAATGGTGAGCCGCAAATTATTAACACCTATCAGTAATCGGGGAATTGCATTCTCATAGCTCATAATCGGCAATCCTTTAAGGTGCGTATACTGGTGTACAAGATCGTTGAAACGCAGTGTTTGCTCCGGCAGGGCAAGCTTCTTTACGGTGCGAACATCCTCCATTTTCAGTCGCTTTTCGCCCTCAGCACTTGACACCATCAGATCTAGCTTCTTAGACTCCGCTTCCATTCTAGTTATATTACCCGTCCATGTCAGGCATAGAGGCATGGCTGTTCCAATTACACCGAGATCATTGGCAAGCTTCTCTTCAACAAGTGTGAGGGATGATCCATCATCCAGAAAAGCAAACGTTTTCACCGTCCCTTTAGGCCCGTACAGTGTAATAGGAATAATTCGGAAGAGTAGTGACTGATCCGAAAGTCGATGGGTGTGGTTTCCAGCCGATTCTACATTTGCTGCAGGCAGTCCACGTGACGGATGGTTACTGCGGTTGGAATGAAGCAGATGGTGATGCCTGAAGGTGCATCCGTTTATCCCGCACTGGCTGGCATTCCGGCAACTTCGTCTACCGTGCGCATTTAAGCAGCTACGGCAGAGCTCGTTGGTTTGAACTGTCTTCCACCGATTGTCGACGGAGAGCGCTTTAAAGCTGTCACAGTCCCATACCCGATGCCCACGGCGCTTACAAACGCAGCATTGTTTCTCCTCATCCTTCGGTTTCTCCGGCTGGCTAACGTGTGCATTGATTGTTCCCTTGTTCTTTGTCCTTGACTTCTCCACGACGGTACTTTTCCCGAACCCTGTGTACTGAGTTACCTTGCTTGCTGACACCACCATACCATTCATGAACTCTCCGAAGGTCTTAAGGTTCACCTCTGGGTACCGCTGCATGAAATGCGCCCACTCCATCTTTACATGCGAAGGCAACTTCTCCACTAGCTCCATCAATAGGCACGGATTTGACAAATGCGATCGCTGGCCCGCTGCTTCTAGATGATCACATAAGCTCTGTACTTCCATACCGAATTCGATAAGCGTTTCGAGTCGCTCCCCTTTTGGCGCTGGAGTTGATCGCACTTTGTCCAACAGCACGTTGATAAGTAATTCCGGACGTCCATAAAGAAGCTGTAGAGTGTTGATCACTTGTGGCACAGATTCCGGTAGAAGAAGTCGGCTTCGAACTGCGTCATATGCAGCACCCTTCAAACAGCGTTGTAATCTACAGAGATTTTCTACACTAGAATATCCACACGCGACGGTCGTATTTGCAAAAGCACTAATAAAAATCGGCCAATCTGCGGGATTACCATTAAACAGAGGAAGATCGCGTGGCATAACCTGCCGGGCGGCTAACTGCGAGGGGGACGGGCAAGGTTCAGGCATTATTGACACCGGAAAGGCGAACGGTGTATTTGATATAACGTCGTTAACATTTGGACGGGTATTAGCTCGAGGAGCATTTGAATTCCCTCTCAAAGGAGTGGAAAGAGAGAACGTTGAGGTGGGATGACCTTGTAAAACGGGTTCAGTCCCAGCCAATGGTGCCGAACTCTTATTGTTGAGTACTGGACTAATTGGTCCCCATTGGGCTATTAAATTTTGATAATAACTACCGTTTGTCTGAGCAAAGCTGTTGACGTTTGTAGTGGAATGAGTTGGTAGCTTACCTTGTGGTAATACGGGGGGTGCAGGGGGAATAGGATTACCTAAGGCTCTTGTCGCATGATTATGGACCTGCTGATTCGGACCCGTTTTGGGAATCGCGCCTGTATACCGCTGCTGATTCCCTTGTTGACGCGACGGATCCGTTGGGATTTCCGTCTGCTGCAACTGGTTATGGTGCATCATCACTTTGTTAGTGTCTTCCGGCTCCTTCGTTGGAATAACATCTACTGCATTTCCCGTAGGCGGACGGTTGTGCTCCGGTTGATTACGTTTCTGTTGACGATTTTCGCTGAGCAATTCAATACCTCCAACGGCGCCTTCGCGTGAATCGACGGCAGACGATTGTTGCTCTACCCATTCCGTCACACGTTGCTGACTTACACGACGGCTCAAACGGCTGCGGTTACTCCTATTCTCACGTTCTTCCTCGAGCTGCTCTTCCAGCAAGGTATATTTCTCCTGCATAAGCTTCCTCTCCTGTTCGATTGCTCTTTTCTCCGCTTCCAAGGCGCGCTGTTGAATTGCGCGCTCTTCTTCCAGCTTCTGCAACTGCAGCGCTATTCGTGCCGATCGATTAGTTGACTTGGTGTGAATACTCACTGGCAAGCAATTGCGGCACGTCCATGGCCTCTCCGCCACCGACTCCGTTACTCCTGCACATCGAAAATGCCACCAGCTATCGCATTGGTCACATTGGACAAAATTATCATACGATGCGGGGCGCGAGCAGTTTACGCAGCCTCCCGCTCGTTCAGGCGTTCGCGATGACTCAGCATTCGCGCTTGTTTCGCTCGCACTCATAACCACGAAAATTCTTAAAGGTTTTTTGTTGCGAGAAATAAAGAGGTGTCCGGAACCGTTTCCTGAGCAAAACGCAAACTCCTTTTAGGGTGCGAGAATAGCTTTAAGCTGAAATGTATTTTACTATTATGAAGCCTAACAGCATATAATGTTACTTACAATTTTCGGTTTTACACCTCTCCTAACTCAACTAATATTTTCTTGTACCTTTGTGTCTGTTCACCTGTGATGTTTAATTCTATGTTATTTAAGAATAGTTTTAATATCATCTTCAACTTACGATCAGTAGTATTAGGTTTAAGCACAAATTAAAGGAATCGCTTCGTAATTAAAGGACACGTTAGGTTAATTACACCTTCACTTAAAATTAACTTCAATCGGAGAATATAATTTTCAATTCTTGAACTTGTTGTTACTTCTCGGTTGTTGACAGAATGATGGCCTCCGAGCCGTCATCGGTCAAGTTCTATTTTTGACGTGTCAGCCCTTGCAACACCATCTGACACGGCAGATTTATTCAGTTGCCTTTACACCCTTAGCAGTGCTGGCAGCAACAACTTCTTATATAAAATAAAACACAAAAATAAAAAAAAATAAAAATAAACAACCCACAAAAAACCAAAAAAAAAACCATACCACCACTTTCTTAATTATATGAAATATAAAACAAAACAAAAAAAATATACATGAAAAGTTAATAGTTAAAAATTAATAAAAAATGAATATTTGTTATATTTAAAAATTATTGTATTTAAACCCCACACCGACCCCCACCCCCCCCCCCCCTGCTCCTATACTACACGTTGTGGCCGCCCCCCTTTACCTCTCCACCACCCCACACCCGCCACAAAAAAAAAACCCGGCACCATGGGGGTGAGTGGTCTTTTCGGTTTTGAACTGCAACGAGTATATTTTCATCTCACAATTATGTGCTCTCAGGTATTGTTTTGGTTCTATCTCCATGAAGGATTATCCAACCATAATGAAATTTTGACGAGTTATTTAAAGATTTTATAAGTTTAATTTGGCGCTAAAAAAACTAAAATCGGTACACAAATAGCTCAGTATGTAATCGGAGACTAAACTGTTTGATTACTATTATAATAGGCCGTCACTGTTTCGTTCATATCTTCGAAACGAAATGTCCGAATAAAAAAAAATCAATAGCGTTCTATGGGAATGTTGTAGCTTTCATTTGCCGTCAACAGAACTGAAATCGGTTCACAAATGGCTGAGAAACCGATGTGACATTATTTGTAACGCACACACACACACACACACACACACACTCACACATACATACATACACACAGACATGTTCTCAGTTCATCGAGCTGAGTCGAATGGTATATGACACTCGGCCCTCTGGGCCTCGGATAAAAAGTCGAATTTTCAAGCGATCTTAATACCCTTATTTTGGTGTAAGAAGGGTAAAAAGGGAAGTTGTAGAAATATACTATGTTTCAAATATTCAATATATAAAATGAAGTATTAGACAATTTTTACCGTCAGTTCTGACTATCTCATGCGTCATAAAACGTAACAGATGCGACACTATAGAATGCAAACAGGATCGATTAGTGCGAATTGTGTTTTCCGGTTTTGAACTGCAACGAATTATGTGCAATTATATGCTCTCAGGTATTGTTTTGGTCATATCTCCATGAAGGATTATCCAATCCTAATGAAATTTTGATCAGTTATTTAAAAATTTTATAAGTTTAATTTGGCGCTAACAAAACTAAAATCGGTACACAAATAGCTCAGTATGTAATCGGAGACTAAACTGTTTGATTACTATTATAACACGCTAAGATGAGAATACCTAAAGATCGTTAAAAAGTACCGATAATCGCTCAAAAGTGCACATACCCAAATTATGCGTAAACACAGATTACCTAATATTAGGTAATAGTATTGAACGAAGATAAACGTTAAAAATTACCGATTTTTTATCGCTACTTTTTACTGAAAATTGGGTATTTTCTTTGTAGTTTTTATTTATGGAATGCTAACAAAGTAGGCATGCAATTTATAAATTTATCCATTCGGTGTAATATAAAAAAATTTGCACTTAACAAGTAACAAATGTTCATATGTAATACAAAAATATGTTTTCTGTATTAAAAAAAAAGTATTAATAAATTATAACAGAAATAATTTTCTGCATCGATCCAACATTTTGACACGTTTATTTTTTCGCCACGGGGTGACACCGAATTGCACCTCGGGATTCACGTTGGTCCACAAGCATCCATCTGAGCTAGAATCAAATAAAAGAATGCAAAAGTTTTTGCTTCATATATTGTGACATGAATAGACTATTTCTTGAAAGATTAATAAGAAAAATAATTACCTCTCCGCTATAACAATATGGCTACCGCATTGCTTCAGCGACGAAACATTTATTCAATATTAAGTAAATAATAACGTCCAATATTTGAAAATGAACATTACCCATATGTCAGTAAAAATTACTGTTTATTATCGTTTAATTTTACCGATATTTTGGGTATTGTAAACATTACCTAATTTTAGGTAAAATAAAAACCTAATTTTAGGTATTCTCATCTTAGCGTGTAGAATAAAAATAAAAAAAAAAATAATTTTACAAACTAAAAATAAGGCCATGATAACGAATTTCCCTGGCGAATCGCATCACCAGAAATTGGTGGCAATGATGCAGTCCAAACTATTTAGTCTTATAATCGATGAGTCAATTGGTCTTAGTAATGAGGACTTTCTATTGGAATAGCAATGAACTGTCAATTCGAGATTCTTTTTATCACGTACTCGAGCTTTTCTGAAGCGGATGCTACTACGGTATACAGTACCATTGTTACTAAGTTTAATGAAGACTTTGATTTTGTACAAAAAGAAGTTAATAGGGTTCGGTGTAGACGGAGCGAGTGTTATGCATGGTGGAAAGCATTCTGTTAGTGTAATATTTAAAAACGACTCTCCGAATTTATTAATACTGAAATGCCTTCGCGATTCATTAAAATTTTGTGATCATGTAAAAATATACCATCTTCAGAAAAAGTCCTTTAAAAAGAGCAAAGTTCAACGAACTGCAGCCCCTAAGAGAGCTGAAATCTCTAAACATATGTTACATCATACAATTATTTCAATTTACTATCAATAAAACCAATGCTCGCAATCGCACCACAGAGAACAGACGTTCATCTTCGGTCTGCTACTTGTGTAAAACTTTAAACCGACATTTCAAATGTATGTCGTTATGCTCCTGGTAGGCGGCGCTGCAGTTGTGCGATAACTGTCATGTAAATGTTTATCAATAAAAATCCTAGCACATAACCTGAAAATTTTTGTTTGTTTTTCTCAGCACTTGCTTTTTATAGCGGCTGCCCATATTAACTTTTACACACGTTTTTCAAGAAAAGGTATATGGACATCAATGTCTGTTCTCTGTGATCGCACTGCCACATAAACCATGAATGGCATTTTGTCGGCCAAAGAGTACGATAGATCGCACAAAAAGCAAAACGGAGTGGTTGAAATTTCATGTAATTTGAAATTTCTGTTGACAAGCGATATTTACAGCAAAATTTATGTAGCTCAAGCCTTTGGAATTATTTAATATTGTAGTAGTGAAGTGAAGGTGTTTCCTTAAATTTATAAATGATGATAATAAGCGACTTGCCAAGAATTTTTCAAAACATCAAATGTAAAAGATCAACATATTTTGATTTGTTCATATTTAGTGTTGGAAAAATGACAATGATGACAATGAAAGTTGACATCTATATATAAAACATGAAATTGCAATCTCTTTTGCGTTAGGTTTTTGTTTATGCGATGTTTACAAAACATTATCTCATCTCTACTCGTTAGTCAGCATCGATAAATAGGATAAATAGCGCTTTTCAACATTTTTTTTTCCATTGAAGCACCTTAAAACCAAAACGAAAACCCTGATACAGACAAATACAGACATTTCAATGAGATTGATACAGACTTTTGAAAAAAGTATCTGGCATCCCTGGCGATGTTTGCTTCATACATGAAAAATCTCGGGAGGAACTGGAGAAGGTAGTCAGGCAGATGAAGAGCTTTCGATTCGAACTAATTCCGCTGATTGTGGTTATCAACCGGAAGAATGAGGAGAAGATGATCGAAACGGTTCTGATAAAAGTACATGGACGGTGTGAAACTACATATGTCGATATTTGTGGACGGATCTACTCCAGTTTTAAAGACTTTTTGGCCACCAACATCCTACCGGAATCGATCCTGTGCTATCCGAAAAATGGAGTCGTCTCGTTTGATGCAAAAAACGAGATATACGCTGACTGCAGTGTTGTTGGGAAGGAAAACGAATTAAAGAGTGGCATGGATTTGTTTATCGGCATGGTCGGTGCTGTTGGTGCTATCGGGTCGATATTCGCCACTGGTGGCTTGGCTATGCCGTTTGCTTTGGTGGCGGGCGGATCTGCCGTGTACACCACCGGCCGAAGCATTGAAAAACTGGTCGATGCCGGCTCTCACGGCATGTCGCTGAATCCATTTGAGGTAAGATACGCAAGACCAACAACAGATAGCTTAACGATCTGTATTTCTGTATTAACTTCTTCTGCATAGGATGCCGAAGCCCGGAACAATTGGCTCATGATGTCGGCTAATCTCTTGACGTTTGCTTCCCTGGGTGCCACCGGTCTAGCTACAAAGCTGCAATCAACTTCGCAGGCAAGTCGGTTCATGTTGGCCAATCGAATCATCCGGGGAGTCAGTGCCAGCGTCAATGCCGTCACTGTTTTGGATTCGGTTGTCTACATGGTCAACAACTGGCACCGAATGACCATATACGAAAAGCTTTCGTTGGCCTGTGCCGTGTGTTTCTGCTTCCGAGAGGTCATCAGCCTTGCCAACGCGGAACGACTGATCCGAGGCAGCCAAATCGATGGAATATGCAGGTTCTTCAAGGGTAGTGCGGATTCGATCGTTGCAGGTGCCAGTTATGTGAGCGATTGCTTCATGGTCAACTGCAAAAAGTTGTTCAGTGAAAATGACGAATACGCGGCCGCAGGAATGAATCTGATCCAAACGATTGTTCGTGATGCATTCGATGTGACCATTAGTGATGACTTTTGCACAATTCGCCTGTTTGGGTTCGAGTACAAGATGAGGAACATTATCAGCATGAGGGAACCGGAAATGAAAAAATTCTTGTACATGATTCAGGGCATTGCCATGGCTTTTCGTGACGGATTCTCGTTACTGAGAACAATGTGCGGCGATGGGCTAATTGCGAAGGTCGTATTCAAGCGGGCTGAAGAATCAGGAGGCAATCGAGCCGACTATGGTGAAGCTATCAACGAGTTGATAGAAGTGTTTATGATCGTACGCCGAATTTCTAATGATTTTTCCATTTTAACTGATGCAAAGTTGAGTATCGGGAGCGGCCATAACTTTACCGTAGCATCGGCCTATACAACGTTCGTAAAGGGAAAGGGACTTACCCTTCTCCGGACACTTCTAGAAATGAAACCCAAGGACATCCAAAGTATGAACCGCTTACGTCAAAGCATCGATGATTCTGACATTTTTGCTTTCATAACTAACTCGTCGAGCGATCACTCGGGAATGATGGTCAAAATACGCTTCTTGCTAAATGTTTTCGACATTTGTACGGAAAAATCGCTCCGCATCACGAGTGTAAAGCCGGCGGAACAAGTTCTTAAGATTGAATCAGAGATCCTAGTAAGCGTCGACCAATTCAACCGATCAGCTTACCCAAGTTATTTGATAGATCCGAAATTGTTTCAAATCTGTCGACCTGCTCTGGCGAACCATCGGGAATTCCTTCATACTGTCTGGAACAATACATGCCTAGAATCGAAATCATTCGACAGGGCGTTTGAGAAGCTCACAGTCATGGACATAGCGTTCAAATCCTATACACCGACGACAATAGAAAATGTCATCTCCTATGCTTCGTCAATGGAGTGCCCAGATTTCGCACGATTCACCAACCATGTCGTTTTTGCATTGAAAACTGTAGAAAATATGACTCGCGAGATGGGCCACGAGGAGGTTGCTGTTAACGATATTTTATTCCCGGATCCTGCTTCGCTACGATCTCGCTTCCTGGAGTTGAAGATGAAAGCTGAACAACTTTCTCTCGGTGGCTATTGCCCGATGGACGAATCAGTGATCGATGATCCTTCGCGATTGATAGGGATGATCAAAGAGCTTGCTTCGGGGGCAAGGCTTCGTTTTGGAACGATCGAGAATGGTGCCTGTCATATGAACATGTACCCGATGCTTCGGATCCGTTCGGAAATCGTTAAATTCAACCGGTACATCGAGTTGAAGAAGTTCGACCAGGAGGAAGTGCAGCCCATCTACGACGGTAAGTGGATGGTCTATCTCGGTAATGAACAGTTGCGGATTGTGATCGGAGTAGTTCGGGGACTCGGTGCCTATATTGATACGTTCTCTATTACTCAATCGAATTAAGTAGGTTTTGAATGACAATCTCAATAACAAATATTTAGACTGTTACGATGTTATACACTAGGGTGGTTCAACGTATTGATTCAGCTCAACCCCACTCCACCTGACTCTTCTGCTGAACTCGAACGGCACAGGCTCTTTGAAGTTTCTATAGGAAATACTATGGGAAAAACAGTCTCTCAATTTTTGGAAGAAATGGCAGGACATTATTTGAAATCGAGTGAGTGGGGTGCGCAGATACTACCCTATTATACAGTGATCCATATCAATCGCGATGCCTTATTGCTTGTAGTCTGATAAAATGCTAATACACTTTCAGAAAATAGTCTTAGTCTGTTCAGAATCATCCGAACGATCCGTTAATACTATAATTCTCTCGAAGAGTAAGATTGTATGCGCTGATTATTGCCGTAGCCAAGCAAGCAAAAATAAACATCTAGTTGGAAGCAGCACAGCTTTAAGGTGATGGCACATTGTAGCCTTAGAAATTGTATTTATGAAACAGTAATTTTCCATACAGCGTTGATTTGTGAGAGACGTTTAAAAATTTGGCCGGCAATGGAAGTATCACGTGTCGGAATGGTCACAAAGGAAAAATAGAGAACTCGGATCGGGGGAAGGAAAAACACACGTTTTAACTTCTAGCAAGAGAAACACATGAATGATTTTTATTTACTTCCGGAAATACAAAGGAATGACAGCTATGGATCATTGCACAGAATGTATTAACCTCACTTTTTTGACAGTTCAGGGAGCTTGTTTACAAGGTGTTAGAATTCGAACCACTCAAACAAAATTTTTAGTTCGCTTTTTCCGGATTCTTGACGATTTGATTCAGGAAATTATGTAAAAATGAGCTCTGGTGTCTGTTTTCCAGATGTTTTGCTTCAATCGTAAAAAAATTAGAGCACAAAATCTCAAACCGATCTTACCGAAAATATTCTAAGTCCACGTAAACAAGAACTGTCAAAACTGCATTGATGACGCTATCAGTGATATATATTGTTTCTTTCTCACCCCAGAAGCGGGGGGGGTCCCCCCCCCACAAACCACCAGCCGCCCCCACAATGCGGCCCCAGAGGGCAGAAAGAGAGAATTTGTTGCCTGCCCCCTCTTTTTGTGGGGCGCTGGAGACTTTTAAAATTTTTAAACCCTGTTTCAAAAAGGATTGGAAAAAAAAAAATGTTTTTTACAAAACCACTAGTATCAGAAACTAAGAAAAAACATTATAATACCTGACTGATAAACAAAGAAAAAAAATATTTTTTGGAAAACCCAAGCCCCAAGGAAAAAACAAAAGATTTTTCCTGCGAATAAAATTAACGACAAAACACAACAGCTTCCGCCGCGAATATTGTGTTGGCACCACACGCAGCACCAAGCAAGGTGAATTTAATATCTCAGGTGGTCTATTTTCTTCAGTTGGTTGGGAAGACGGGAGGAGTAGCGGTGTATCGAATGAGATTTAGCAGTGGAGCGAAAGAGTAAGGAATACTCAATAGTGAATTACGCACATAATGACAATTGGTGATTGCATTTTTGCCTAGGAGTGAAGAGTTACATATTAATGGAAACGGTTTTTGCTAAACGTTTTGTTTACATACATTAGCACGTGCACTTTTCCCCCAAAATATTGGTAAACCAACCTTGCAGCCTGACGCTTCATATCCCATGGCAAAGAACACAGGCCTGGCAGTGTGAAACTAATCATCTCCTTTACTCGTTTGGATTAAATGGGAACTGCGAGTTTGACATCACAGGCACTGTTGCATAGGTGTAAAGGAGATAACTTCAGTATGCCAGACCAGTTTTTTTACTTGATATGGATTGTACTAGTATGCGTTTAAACATGGCTGAAATTCTCATATACAGTATTGAGACCACCTGAGATATTAAATTCACCTTGGTACCAAGCACAGGACTGAAGCGGCTGTCATCCCCGAACAACAATCGTGAAGCCGAAAACTTGGTGCTGCGTGTGGTGCTAATTTGACAGATTGGTTTTCTTGAAGGCTATATGCAGCAAACACAATATTCGCGGCGGAAGCTGTCGTGTTTTGTCGTTAATTTTATTCGAAAAAAAAATCTTTTGTGTTTTACTTAGTGCGGTGGTTATCGCAACAATAGTATTTTTTCATTGTTTATCAGTCAGGTATTATAATGTTTTATCTAAGTTACTGATACTAGTAGTTTAGTAAAAGACATTGTTATTTTACCAATCCATTATGAACCGAGCTTAAAATGTTAAAATCGTCACTAGCGCCACACCAAAAGTGGCAGGCTTCAAGAACTATCGCTTTCTTCAGTCCTCTGGTTTCTCTACGTCGGTGATGTTGTCTCTACAACGATTATGTTGTCGCCGGTCGGAGCGCTCAACACTCCTCCTCAACTTTTGTTGACTTCACTCCGATGGCCGTCCGAAGTTCCCGAAGTTTCACCGCCGCTAGCGGTTTCGTCAGGATGTCCGCTTCCATCCGATCAGTCGGACAGTACTGGATCGACACAACACCGCTCGCCACAAGGTCCTGGACAAAACAGTATTTGGCGTCAATGTGCTTTGATCTGCGTGAAATTCTGTCCGTAGCTGAAAGAGCAATACAGCTCTGGTTATCCTCACGCACCAAAACAGGATACTTAACGGATACGCCCAGATCAGCTATCAGCTTTCGTAGCCACTGCAACTCCTGGAGACAATCAGCCAAGGCGATATACTCGGCTTCAGTACTCGACAACGCCACGCTCGTTTGCTTCCTGCAGCACCATTCGATGAGTCCACCACCGAACTTGAATAAGAATCCAGTATTGGATTTCCGATCAGATAAAGGGCGAACACGAAATTATTGCGACACATTCAACAGGGCATAACTTTTTTACCATTGGGTAAAAATCAACCAACTTTTGCACACTTTCTCATTGATGTGTATTGTTTACATGCTGTCAAACTCGAAGTCGTGTTTTTCGATTCAACGAAAATGGAGGTGAACCAACGCGAGTCGAGAGAACAAATTCTTTCCAAACACCTGGAATTTCCTGACCTGTCGCACCGGCAGTTGGGAAAAATGTTGAACATTCACTATTCAACCGTCTCCAGAGTGTTGAAGCGGTTCCAGGAGCGGTTGAGGAGCTGGAAGAAAACCGGGATCGGAGAACAAAAAGACGGAGGGAAAGGTGAAGCGGATGATTAAAGCAAATCCCAACGTCTCAAGCCGTGATTTGGCTAAAAAGATCGGCATGTCGCAGAGCTACGTCCAGAATGCAAAGAAGAGAGCTGGACTACATACATACAAGGTACAGAACTTCCCAAACCGCGATGAGCGGCAACAATCGACGGCTAAAACTCGGGCACGGAAGCTCTACGAGAAGATGCTGACAAAATATGGCTGCTGTGTGATGGACGACGAAACGTATATAAAAGCCGATTTTAAGCAAATTCCGGGGTTGGAGTTTTTCACCGGAAAGAGCAAGTTCTATGTGGACGACAAATTTAAGAAGAAGAAACGAAGTTCGCCCCCAAAATCCCATTTTGCACCCCCCCTCTCTTTCCGACCGAAGAAGACCTTTCCTTATAAAGGGCACAATAAATGGCGAGATCTACAAATCTGAGTGCCTCGAGAAGCGCCTTTTGCCGTTCTTGCAGCAGCACGACGAAGCTCCGCTATTTTGGCCAGATTTGGCATCATGCCACTATTCTAAAAGTGTCCTGGATTTGTATGAGACCAATTCTGTCCATTTTGTTCCAAAGGACATGAATCCGCCAAACTGTCCGGAGCTGCGCCCGGTGGAGCAGTACTGGGCAATGATGAAGCGGGAACTTCGGAAGAGCAAGAAGACAGTCAAAGACGAGAAGGACATGTTAAGAAAATGGAAAAAAAAACTGAGAAACTGGTACCGGATGACACTGTAAAGACTTTGATGGAGGGCATCAAGCGAAAATGCGTTCAATTTTACACTCAAGGCTCCATCGATTAACTTTTCTTTTGATTTTTGAAGTAAATATATGTATAAAACTACCCTAGAATTTTGGTTTGATTCTAAACATTATAAGAAAATTGGCATGACATTTTCGGTGTCGCAATAATTTCTTGTTCGTCCTTTACTTCGCCGGCCCAATCAGCGTCAACGAAGCATTTCAGCGGTTGGTGTTCGTCGGCGCCCAGGAACAACTCATAGTCGATCGTTCCCTTCAAATAACGAAGTATCTTCTTGGCCTCAATCCAATCGGCCTTCGTTGGTGTTGATACACGTCGTCCGAGAATAGAGGTAGCGATTGCGATATCCGGTCGGCTGTTTATGGCGATATACAATAAAGCACCTATTAAACTTTGATACAGGTCCTTCTCGCCAAGCTCAGCATTCTCCTCCTGCTGTTGTTGTAGGTAGCCACTCGACATCGGTACCTTTGACGTGTTAGCCTTCTCCATACCAAATCGTACGAGAGTTTTGCTGATGTACGACTTTTGGTTAAGCACGAAACCACCAGCTTTCTTGCGTCCATGCATCCCTAGGAAACACGTAAGATCTCCCAGCTCGGTGATTTTGAACATCTGCCTCAAAACATTCAGCAGCGCACGGTATTCCTGCTCGGTGCTACAGGCGACGATAAGGTCATCTACGTACAACAGCACGTACACGTAGTTAACGCTGATCTGCTTCGAATAAAGGCAGGGATCCGCCTTCGACTGCTGAAACCCGGCATTCTTCAGAACAGCGTCTATCTTCACGTTCCATACACGGGCAGCCTGTTTCAGTCCGTGTAAGCTCCGCTTGAGAAGGCAAACTGCTTTTGGATCACAGCTCTCGTAACCAGGAGGCTGCCTCATGAAGATCTCCTCCTGCAACTCTCCGTAGAGTGCCTTGTCAACACATCTTACGGCTACTCGCCAGCGTTAGAATCGTTCGGAAGGTGGTTTGCCTCACCACCGGTGCGAAGATCTGGTCATATTCGCTCCCGTATTTCTGGCAAAACCCTTGAGCAACGAGCCTGGCTTTGAAACGCACAACGTTCCCGGTGGCATCCTCCTTACGCTTAAATACCCATTTAGACCCAATCGCTCTCCGATCGGGGGGTAGCTTGACCAGCTCCCACGTGCCGTTTTCTCGCTAGGACTCCATCTCTTCTGCCATTGCCGCTTTCCACTTTTCGCTCTCAGGACCCGTTATAGCTTCTGCATAGTTTCGCGGTTCGTCTACCACTGCTGCTGCAAGACCAATCGTTTCTCGGAACCTTTCCGGCGGGACGCCGATGTTTGACCTAGCAGATCGACGTATTTCAACCGGAACATATTCCTGCTCCTTCTGAATCGGAACATCTTCCAGCTCCTCCTGAGCAAAAACATCTTCCAGCTCCTCCTGAACCAAGGCATCATCAAATCCCAGAAAGCCCAATGCATCATCAAACCCGAAATACTCATCATCCGAATCGACATCCTGCTCGGATTGTTCGGAATGATTTCCCAAACACACCATCACTGATTCATCAACATCGGTTTCACGAGTGGGACCGTCCTTGACCTCCGGCGTTTCTTCGTCGGCATCGTTTCCAATATCACTGGCGGCTTTATGGGTAGGGCCATGCTGGACTTCCTTCGCCTGCGTCTCTTCATCCAGCTCCACAAACCGCACATCCCTACTCACAATAATTCTTCCGGTACGGCGGTATGCCTTATGTTCAGAAGAGTAACCCACAAAGGTGAGTTTTTCAGCTTTAATCTCGAACTTCTTCCGCTTCTAAGGTGGAATCCACGCGTAGGCTGCACAACCGAAAACCTTCATACCCTTCAGGTCCGGCTTCCGCCCGTACCATAGCTCGAAAGGGGTTTTATCGACAGCTCTGGACGGTACCCTGTTGTGTATGTAAGCAGCACAGTGTTCACTGCCTCTGCCCAAAAACGCCGTGGCAATCCAGCGTCCAATAACATACACAAGCCCATTTCGTTGAGCGTTCGATTTTTTCGCTCTGACACCCCATTCTGTTGGGGTGCATACCCAGCGGTAAACTCGGGTTTGATTCCCTCCTCAGCATAACATTTTTTTTTTTTTTTTAATCAGTTCGTTTATTTATTAGGCTCAGGCGTGTGTAACACTTTGCGGAGCCGATATTCAATATTGTAGTTAACAATTTTTTTTTTCGATTTTAGTAAAGTGGGGTGCCAATTACTCGTGGCTAGCTCGAGGTTAATGGGTCACAATATTGTTTGGAAGGGGCTAACTTATTTCAGGTATTTGTTACTGCTCATGGTTGCGACATCTACCAGATCCTCGGTCCCTGTAGTCCCTTACAGGAACTAAGCTGCAGATGGGTGACCACAGCTTACTGGGCAGGTACAAGTAGCACGGAAACAAAAGGATAATATAACTGGGACACAATGGCAGGGAATTTACTAGACTGGTGGGGAGGGGGTGATGACATTACACTCTTAGATCAGACAAACAAAGAAATTCGTAAATCGCTTGCATGTAGGGAAGATCACGCATTCCCAAAACATCTCTTACTTCGCGGAAGGGTTGTCTACCTCGGGCCACAAGGGTATCCAATAGTCGTGCTCTGGAGGCATCATTATCCGGGCAATGCCAAACTGCGTGATCGATGTCATCCTAACCGGTTCCGCACCTACATACATTGCTATCGACGAGGTTAATTCTGTAGAGATGTGCGTCTAGCGAGTAGTGGTTGGACAGTCTTGACATCACACGAATGAAACCGCGACTTACATCCAGACCTTTGAACCACGATCTCGGCGAAACATTTGGAATAATGGAATGTAACCACCGCCCAAGAGATTTACTTGTCCAATCGTTTTGCCAACTTTGAAGAGAACTCTGACGTACTAATGGGAAAAATTCATCATGTGAAATACTTCTCTCAAAATCCCCCCCTCTTTTTCCCCCCCCCTTCCCCAGAAGCCCCCCCCCCCCCCCCCGAAAAAAAAAAAAGTGGGGGGCCCCCCCCAAAGGTAATTTTAAAAAATATTTCTCCCCCCCCACACACCTCCCCCCTTATTTTTGAAAGAAAGTAAGATGAGTGCTTAACTGTTTTCATCGACTGGAGGGCCTCAATAGAACTGAGACTATCTGAGAAGATGAAATAATGGTATATGGGCATGTCGGAAATTATCCCCAATGCGAAATTGATTGCTGCCAGCTCAGCAACATATACGGAGCAAGGTTCCTGAAGTTTCCGGAAGGCAGATGAGTATTCATTGTAAACACAGAAACCAGTGGATCCATCAATGCGCGACCCATCAGTGAAAATTATTCTATTGCAATTGACATGTTGATACTTTTCGAGGAAAATATGGGGAATTAAAATAGGTCGAAGTTGATCTGGAACTCCTTGAATAGCCTGTTTCATGGAGAGATCATAATCAATGGAGGAACTGTGATAAGGAAAGCGTACACTAGGAGGGTTATAGCATAGACTAACTCTAAGACCAGTAGGTCCCGAACAAATACGATTTTTTTTTTCTTGGCTCAGTCAGTACTAGCACATCGGTCCCAAGCTCGGTCCCAAGCTTAATAATGCACCCCTAATAATGAACTCACACGAACACACTCTCAAATATTCTGTCAAAATAACACAGCAAATCAAAACAAAGGCGCAAATATGTATAGTTAGGTGCTGGCTTCAAGGTGTACTTCGGACCAAGGGGTTCTACAACAGTGAACCAATTTCAAATCGCTAGTTGCATATTGATTGTTGGTCTTATGCCTTGTTCAGCCTACAGAGTTATAACATGTTATAAAGGTTGTCAAATAATTTCAACAAGAAATTCGTAATCAAGATAGGCTTATAACATGTTATAACTGCTCAGTCTGGCCAGTGTTTTAACAAGGCATAAAATTTTAATTTGTTTCCCTGAGTCAACGCAACCTGTATTTTGGTAATAATAAACCCCTTCCAAGGTGGGAACAACAAAAATATTAGTTTAGAACAACCATAATTTCTGTTGTATTGTGTACCAACCTGTCAGTTTGTTTCCAAACAAAATCGGTGGTTTAAAATAACAAAACGGACTTCTGAAACAACTAGTTTTTTTCGGTTTAAATGTCAACAAATAAGTTTGTTGTTTCAAACAGGACTGTTTTTCTCCATGTACCGTAGTCAGTTTTTTGCTGGGTTTTTTGCAGCAATATTTACTGAAAAATTGTTGTTCTTTTTTCATTCAATACTGGCTGTTTGGTAATAATTGCGTTCTACGGTGCAAAACCTGCACAAAATATTACCGATCAGAGAAGCTGTGATTAAGGCTGTGTACCAATATTAATTTTAATTTTACTTAAACTGAAACAGATGGAAAATAATCGATTAATCGATAAAAATCCCATTGTTAATGATCAACAAACTTTCGGTAAGGTGTCTGTCGAAATTGAGTTTAAGTGGAAAATTAAAATTAATTCGCGAATTGAGACACAGCCTACACGCTAAGATGAGAATACCTAAAATTAGGTATTTATTTTACCTAAAATTGGGTATTGTTGACAATACCCATAATATCGGTAAAATTAAACGATAATGAACAGTCATTTTTACTGAAATTTGGGTAATGTTCATTTGTCAATATTGGACGTTATTATCTAGGACAGGACCTGCCAGCTGTTAGTGCAAAAACAAGACCATTTACCTGTCAAAAAAGACCGTTTTTTATTGGTCGCTTTGACAACCGCCTCTACTGCCTCCGTCGAGTTATGTTACAAGCAGGCAGTTTGTTGTTGGTTTGGCGGTGTTGCTAGTAGTCACTGCTTTTTCACCTGTTTCGTTTGTGACAACTAGAACAAATGCGGAAATAAAAGTACACTTTTGCAGTGGTTTATTTTAAATCTGTTCGAAATGAAGTGCAAAGCGATAAATTGTGGTCGCAGTGACGTGTCACATCCGGGTCTCCATTTTCATCGGATCCCGAGAGATCGTTCGCCGAGAGTGGGTGAAGGCCTGCATTGGGAACGCAAGCGAGGAAGACATTCTCTTGCTCAAGCTTTCTTCCCACAGCAGAATTTGCAGCGTAAGCATCAATGACATTCTATGAAACCTTATCAATTTACGTTTAGTTTGATACAGCTTCATTTCCCGAACGACAAAAGAAATTTTTTTAATTACTCTATTTTCAATAGGATTACTGTGTAAACATATCTGGCAACATTGGAGCGACCCCTGTATCATAGCAATCATAAATTTATAAGAGGTCTTCTCTCTCTGAGCTGACAGGTCCTGTCCTAGGTTATTATTTACCCAAAATTGAATTAATTTTCAACAATGAAGCAACGCGGTCGCCATATTTTTCTAAGCGAAAACGTAATTATTTTTCTAATTAATCATTCAATAAATGTCCCAATATATGAAGCAATAACTTTTGCATTCTTTTTTTTAGATTCTAGCTCCGACGAGAATCCCGAAGTGCAATTCGGCTTCACTCCAGAGCGAAAAAAGGAAAGTGTGTGAATGGAAAATGTTGGGTTGATGCAGAAAAAATATTTCAGTAATGGAGGAATCCAGGTAACGCAAAAAAGAGGTTAAACGTCGTTGATGGCGCTCTTGAAAAAATCTTTTCCGAGCTGTTTAAGCAGAGTAATTGTTGATAAAAAAAAGAGTAGATAATCGTCGATAATGATGATACTGACCAATTGCATACAGTTTGAAAAATAGCCAGAAAGTTATTATCAATTTCAGTTCTAGATACTTCGATGTTTAACCTCACTTAAGCTTTACATGGATTCCTCCATACTTTATTGATACCTATTTTTGAATACAGAATAAAAAAAAACTGAGATTTTTATACGTTTGAACAATAAATTTTGTTTCTGTATAAGTTCCGACATTGAAATACTTTTCCGAATGTATAAATTGTAAAATTGTCTATTTTGAAGCATTCTGTAAAATATAACTACGAAATAATTCCTAATTTTCAGTAAAAAGTAACGATAAAAAATACGGTAATTTTTAACGTTAATCTTCTTTCAATACCATTACCCAATATTAGGTAATCTGTGTTTACGCATAATTTGGGTGTGTGCACTTTTGAGCGATTATCGTTACTTTTTAACGATTTTTAGGTATTCTCATCTTAGCGTGTAAGTAGTGTGTAACACCTGTATGTTTCGCCCTAATCACAGTTTACTCTGAAATTAATCAATTAATCGATATATCGCAAATACCAATTGTTTTACGACACCCCTAACGATACGAATTTTTATAAACAAAACAAAGCAATCAAAATTGCATCATGCCTTTCGTTCTACGGCAATTGTATGTCTTGCTCGCTCTAACGATATCTGCATCCGATGCACTATAAGAGCTGTCAGGGGGTGCGTCGCATCCAAATCTAGGTTCAAGATGATCGAAAAATCGCCCGCTAGCTAATCAATCTTTGAAAATTGTTTCTAATCCTTTGAATCTGAATTCATCAACTTCCATCGCTCTCCATATTTTTGCAGTAAATCTTCAAAATCAGCATCAATCTTTGCATAAAAGCACGAACGAAAAATTTTCCCGCATCTGAGCTAGAGTCGCACACCCCTCGAGGGCCATCCCGCGGTTGAGATGGATGCACACTGACAGTCATCAGCGAACGTCTAGAGGAGTCTGGAAGGTTCTTTTCTGTTTTTGCAACAAACAGAGCTCATTCGATGGTTAGTCGTTGCCTTGCCGCATTCGTTTATTTATTTTTTTTTTGTAGCCTTCTGAAAATGACGATTTTGGATTGATATTTTTCGGTCCTCGTCCAATAATAGGAGTTGTGTTTACTTTTAGTGTATTGATCAAACGACCACCTAAGTTGGTCGAAAACATTAGCGGATTGAAATACTATAAATCAATTTAGCTTATTTATCAGTTTTCCGTGAATTAAAGAAAAGTAGGTACTTATGAACAATCTTATTTAATCAGTAGAATGTTATACACGATGGTGTCATCAATGCATTTCTTCACAGTTCAGGGAGGTTGTTAATGCGGCTTTAGAAACATTTCGGTAAGATCGGTTTGAGCTAGTGTGCTCCAATTTTTTAGCAACTGAAGTAAGCCGGAAAACATTCACCAGTGCAAATTTTTACACCATATTCTGAATCGAATCGTATACAATCCGGAAAAAGACAGTGTAAAATTACGCTTCTTCGGTTTAGATTCTAACACCTTGTAAACAAGCTCCCTGAACTGTCCAAAAATTGCGGTTCATACAATCCGTGCAATGATCAGTTGAATCGTTTTCCATGCTTCCAGCGCTTCCATCAAGCTCATCGACATTCGATTTGATGTTTGGATTAATTTGTCCTGTTGGCATTCATTAATACCTATGTTGTATTTTCCCATTTCGCAGACGGCAGCAATAATATATCGCATTCGGTTCTGCAGTGGCAGCTTTCTCGGACTGAAACATGGGTCGCAAAAATGATTATGAAATTGCGTCATTCAAATCTTCCTTAGGATATCAGAAAGCGAAGGAAAGAATGCGGATGTTCTTCCTGCGCGGCAATAACGTTGATCCCGACTACCTGAAGTCGACTGGTACGTTCGAGAAGGTGATCGAGGTGCGGTCGAATGTTCAGGTTATCAACATTCTGGGATACGTGCTAAACAAACCCATTGCCAACTTTGATGACCTACCAGCTGAGAAGCTAGAAAAAATGCTTTGGTCTGGCGATGTTTGCTTCATACATGAAAAATCTCGGGAGGAACTGGAGAAGGTAGTCAGGCAGATGAAGAGCTTTCGATTCGAACTAATTCCGCTGATTGTGGTTATCAACCGGAAGAATGAGGAGAAGATGATCGAAACGGTTCTGATAAAAGTACATGGACGGTGTGAAACTACATATGTCGATATTTGTGGACGGATCTACTCCAGTTTTAAAGACTTTTTGGCCACCAACATCCTACCGGAATCGATCCTGTGCTATCCGAAAAATGGAGTCGTCTCGTTTGATGCAAAAAACGAGATAGACGCTGACTGCAGTGTTGTTGGGAAGGAAAACGAATTAAAGAGTGGCATGGATTTTTTTATCGGCATGGTCGGTGCTGTTGGTGCTATCGGGTCGATATTCGCCACTGGTGGCTTAGCTATGCCGTTTGCTTTGGTGGCGGGCGGATCTGCCGTGTACACCACCGGCCGAAGCATTGAAAAACTGGTCGATGCCGGCTCTCACGGCATGTCGCTGAATCCATTTGAGGTAAGATACGCAAGACCAACAACAGATAGCTTAACGATCTGTATTTCTGTATTAACTTCTTCTGCATAGGATGCCGAAGCCCGGAACAATTGGCTCATGATGTCGGCTAATCTCTTGACGTTTGCTTCCCTGGGTGCCACCGGTCTAGCTACAAAGCTGCAATCAACTTCGCAGGCAAGTCGATTCATGTTGGCCAATCGAATCATCCGGGGAGTCAGTGCCAGCGTCAATGCCGTCACTGTTTTGGATTCGGTTGTCTACATGGTCAACAACTGGCACCGAATGACCATATACGAAAAGCTTTCGTTGGCCTGTGCCGTGTGTTTCTGCTTCCGAGAGGTCATCAGCCTTGCCAACGCGGAACGACTGATCCGAGGCAGCCAAATCGATGGAATATGCAGGTTCTTCAAGGGTAGTGCGGATTCGATCGTTGCAGGTGCCAGTTATGTGAGCGATTGCTTCATGGTCAACTGCAAAAAGTTGTTCAGTGAAAATGACGAATACGCGGCCGCAGGAATGAATCTGATCCGAACGATTGTTCGTGATGCATTCGATGTGACCATTAGTGATGACTTTTGCACAATTCGCCTGTTTGGGTTCGAGTACAAGATGAGGAACATTATCAGCATGAGGGAACCGGAAATGAACAAATTCTTGTACATGATTCAGGGCATTGCCATGGCTTTTCGTGACGGATTCTCGTTACTGAGAACAATGTGCGGCGATGGGCCAATTGCGAAGGTCGTATTCAAGCGGGCTGAAGAATCGGGAGGCAATCCAGCCGACTATGGTGAAGCTATCAACGAGTTGATAGAAGTGTTTATGATCGTACGCCGAATTTCTAATGATTTTTCCATTTTAACTGATGCAAAGTTGAGTATCGGGAGCGGCCATAACTTTACCGTAGCATCGGCCTATACAACGTTCGTAAAGGGAAAGGGACTTACCCTTCTCCGGACACTTCTAGAAATGAAACCCAAGGACATCCAAAGTATGAACCGCTTACGTCAAAGCATCGATGATTCTGACATTTTTGCTTTCATAACTAACTCGTCGAGCGATCACTCGGGAATGATGGTCAAAATACGCTTCTTGCTAAATGTTTTCGACATTTGTACGGAAAAATCGCTCCGCATCACGAGTGTAAAGCCGGCGGAACAAGTTCTTAAGATTGAATCAGAGATCCTAGTAAGCGTCGACCAATTCAACCGATCAGCTTACCCAAGTTATTTGATAGATCCGAAATTGTTTCAAATCTGTCGACCTGCTCTGGCGAACCATCGGGAATTCCTTCATACTGTCTGGAACAATACATGCCTAGAATCGAAATCATTCGACAGGGCGTTTGAGAAGCTCACAGTCATGGACATAGCGTTCAAATCCTATACACCGACGACAATAGAAAATGTCATCTCCTATGCTTCGTCAATGGAGTGCCCAGATTTCGCACGATTCACCAACCAAGTCGTTTTTGCATTGAAAACTGTAGAAAATATGACTCGCGAGATGGGCCACGAGGAGGTTGCTGTTAACGATATTTTATTCCCGGATCCTGCTTCGCTACGATCTCGCTTCCTGGAGTTGAAGATGAAAGCTGAACAACTTTCTCTCGGTGGCTATTGCCCGATGGACGAATCAGTGATCGATGATCCTTCGCGATTGATAGGGATGATCAAAGAGCTTGCTTCGGGGGCAAGGCTTCGTTTTGGAACGATCGAGAATGGTGCCTGTCATATGAACATGTACCCGATGCTTCGGATCCGTTCGGAAATCGTTAAATTCAACCGGTACATCGAGTTGAAGAAGTTCGACCAGGAGGAAGTGCAGCCCATCTACGACGGTAAGTGGATGGTCTATCTCGGTAATGAACAGTTGCGGATTGTGATCGGAGTAGTTCGGGGACTCGGTGCCTATATTGATACGTTCTCTATTACTCAATCGAATTAAGTAGGTTTTGAATGACAATCTCAATAACAAATATTTAGACTGTTACGATGTTATACACTAGGGTGGTTCAAAGTATTGATTCAGCTCAACCCCACTCCACCTGACTCTTCTGCTGAACTCAAACGGCACTGGCTCTTTGAAGTTTCTATAGGAAATACTATGGGAAAAACAGTCTCTCAATTTTTTGAAGAAATGGTAGGACATTATTTGAAATCTAGTGAGGGGGTGCGCAGATACTACCCTATTATACAGTGATCCATATCAATCGCGATGCCTTATTGCTTGTAGTCTGATAAAATGCTAATACACTTTCAGAAAATAGTCTTAGTCTGTTCAGAATCATCCGAACGATCCGTTAATACTATAATTCTCTCGAAGAGTAAGATTGTATGCGCTGATTATTGCCGTAGCCAAGCAAGCAAAAATAAACATCTAGTTGGGAGCAGCACAGCTTTAAGGTGATGGCACATTGTAGCCTTAGGCCGATGGTATAGTAGACGCGTAGCGGCGCGAAGCGAAGCGTTGCGGAAAAGCGAATTGATCAAAAGCGAAGCGCAACGCGAGCTATGGCATAGTGAACGCGCGGTATCACGCGTTTGGCCGAGCGTGTTCAGTGTGAACACGCGTGCGGTGGTGTGTTTTTTTGTTATTTGAGGTTTGAGGTGTTCGAGACGCAGACGAAAAACAATTTACCTCCCCGCGTACATATAATATAAATTAAAAAAAAAGAAAATGGACTATGCATAAAAAAAACGGAACGTAGAAGAGGTGGGGAAGTCAATCCGCCCCTCCCGAGGTGAGGAAAAAAACCCGCACAAGCTCCGACCATACCCCAGAATGTCAATAGATACGTTTGACATGGTGTTGAGTTTGAGCGAAGGCAGGCTTATGAAAAAAAGGACGAATTTGAACCGTGAACCAATTTACCCTTGTGAATGGCTAATTGTCACTCTAAGGTAATTAATCAGATCATAATTTTAATGCTTCAACTGATATACACTGTACTTTTTCTAAAGGTTTCTTGCTACAGAGTCATCCTTCCAAACCCTTGGATTCTTAATATTCATGTTAATATTCATTTTAATATTCATGTGTTCACACTTAAGCAGAACCTCCGTAGTATCACACATTAAATTTATTGCTTATTGAAAAGTATGTGCGATCGCACATAGTGATTATATAAAAACTTTCGAGGTATGTGCGATTATACATAATTGTCATTTGTTGAGCACATTGCAAAAATCTATGTGTGGACACATAATACCTGACTGATAAACAATGAAAAAATACTATTGTTGCGATAACCACAGCACTAAGTAAAACACAAAAGATTTTTCTTCCGAATAAAATTAACGACAAAACACGACAGCTTCCGCCGCGAATATTGTGTTTGCTGCATATAGCCTTCAAGAAAACCAATCTATCAAATTAGCACCACACACATAACTAAATTCTTCACGGAAGCGATGTTTTCATCGGTAGTTGAGGTCGATGGTCGTCCAGAACGCGGCATGCCACTCACGCTTTCACGGCCTTCTTTAAAGTCTTTGTGCCAAACAAATGTACGATTTTGTGACATAGAGTCCTCACCAAAGGCTTTTTGCAACATTCTGAGCGTTTCCGCTGCAGAAAATCCGTTTGCAACACAAAATTTCACACAAACGCGTTGTTCCAATTTTTTATCCATGGTAAAAATCGCCGAGCGTCTATTTTTCGACTAACAAAAGCAGTTGTCAAAACAAAACTAATGGATAATTTGCTCTCACACTTTGACAGAATATCAGAACTAGTGTTGCCATCTTACACTAAAAAGATTTTACCGAAAAAATAAAGGCGGCCTTTTTAAATTGAAAATTACCGGAACTTTTTGATCACAAGGTACTTACTGACGAACCGAAGAAGCGAGCTATACAAATTTCATTCATATGACCGTTATAATATTTATTTGAGCTAGTACACAAGCTCAAGTAGAAATTACAATTTCTCGTTTTCCATCTCACCTCGTTTCACAGAATTTGATCGCTTGTCGAATTTATCGCTCAATTACATAACATTACATAAGGCTGTCTAGTTCGATTGTCGACTGGATCAGATTCAGTCGACTTCTGTAATGCCGATTTTGCTCGACACGACTTCTATAATTGACGATTAAATACGATGGATTTAAGAAGTTACCCAAACAACCAAAAGTTCAAATTTTACTTGAGATGAGAACTCAAAAGTTCACATTTAGTTGAAATTTAGTTCAATGGGACTTTTTTGCTGAATAACAAGACACTTCACGTACAGACAGAATTTAATTTTCTTTAAAGTGTCATTAACATTTAAAACAACTTGAATGTTCAAATGGCACCCTACCACCTTGGCAATCTCTTTCGGCTTCTTCTGGGCGAGCAACAAACTGGTGATCACTTCTTTCGTGAACATTTTGACGAATTTGCAATAAAACAAATAGAATGTTTGGATGCAGCACTTGAAAGTAAACATAAAAAAATACACTTTCGACAGAAATTAGTCACTAGCTACACGAATTAACCCAATACTCAAGTTTGAACATTTTCGCATTATTTTCTGCCGCACCCTGTAACTGCCACAATAACCCTTTTTGTGGCCAGTTTGCTTTCAATCCCGACAAACATGCTTCGTGTAGGTGCAGTCGCGGATGTAGTGCATTGCGCCGCACTGCCAACAGGGTGTTTTCGACCATCAAGATTCGTCTTGTTGATTTCCTTGGAAATTGATTTGGCCGGTGGAGGCTTGTTCTGCTTGACTGCACAGATTGAGCTAACCGGTTTCTTCTGTTCCACCATGGCAGCATCGTGCTTGAGGTTTTGAAGGCGATGACACTCCGTTATGAGCGATTCTAGGGTACATTCACCTTCCGCGCTAGCCTCGAGCTTTGATAGGAGTCTCGTTCGAATGTCAGCGTCCTTCGAAGATCGTAACCCACAAATGAAAATCAGGTTTTTGAACTGATCCGCCGTGATGTTGTTGAGCTTGAAGTCTTCACAGCACCTGTTCACTGTTCCAGCGTACGACAAAAAATCGTCTGCGTCATTTTTGGTCAGCTGGAAGCACGGGTACCGCTTGCTGAACAAGGAGATCCACATGTTGAACAAATCTTTCTGCTTTTTCAGTTTCTTCGAACGAAAACTCACGAGGGTGCTTTGGGAGCACGAAGTTGACGTATTTGTCGTGCATAATTACGCTGAGGCTTCTCCACAGCAACCGCACTTTTGCCGCATCGTCCAACTTCGCTCCGTCCTTGAGGAAGAGGTCTTCATACTTCCGGTACCACCGGTCGAAAACGAGACCGTTATCTGGATCGTAGACGAACTCCCGGATGTTGGAAGTCAGAGATTCGATGATAAACTCCTGGCTACCCGATGATCGATTGGAGGAACCGCTTTCTTGAATGCCTAAGCGTTCCATCATCGGCATCATCCGAGCGTTTTGTTCCGCCATCTGCTTGTTCTGCCGCAGGATTTGCTGGTAGAGTTCTTGTAATTCGTCACTTCCAGGTTGTTTCATTTGTATGAGAGCCTCCCCATCCATAGGAGAGAGGGGGCTCGAACCATCATAACAACCTTCACTGGCCCCAAAACCTCTGCACACAAATTTTCACATCGATCGGTTCAATTTATGTTTCATTTGTATGAGAGCCCACCCCCTTCCAGTGGAGAGATTGGTTTCGAACCATCATAGAAAAAAATGTTGCCTCCAAAAAACCCCACGTGCCAAATTTGGTTCCGTTTGCTTGATTAGTTCTCGAGTTATGCCGAAATGTGTGTTTCATTTGAATGGGAACCTCCCCCCCCCCTCTTCAAGAGAGTACCATCATTTCTCGGCCCCAGAAATCCCTGAATACACATTTTCACACCAATCGGTTCCGTAGTTTCATGTTTGGTTGAAATTTGTGTTTTATTTGTATGAAAGCCCCGTCTTCCTGAAGAGGACGAGGTCTCTAAGCACCATAGAAACATTTCTTGCATCCAAAAACCCCCACATGTGAAATTTGCTTCCATTTGCTTAATTAGTTCTCGAGTTATGCAGAAATGTGTGTTTAATTTATATGAGCCCCCCTTTCCCGAAGAGGGTGGGGTCTCGAACCACCATTAAAACATGTTTTGCCTTCACAGATCTTCACATGCCAAATTTGTTTCCATTTGCCTGATTATTTCTCGAGTTATGCAGAAATTTCTATTTCATTTGTATGGGATCTCCCCTGTCCAGTGGGGGGAGGGGGTGTAAAACTATCATAAGAACCTTTCTCGGTACTGCAGTATCAGAGGATATGAGGGTGCTTTGGGAGCACGAGGGTGCTTTGGGAGCACGAAGTTGACGTATTTGTCGTGCATAATTACGCTGAGGCTTCTCCACAGCAACCGCACTTTTGCCGCATCGTCCAACTTCGCTCCTTCCTTGAGGAAGAGGTCTTCATACTTCCGGAACCACCAGTCGAAAACGAGACCGCTATCTGGATCGTAGACGAACTCCCGGATGTTGGAAGTCAGAGATTCGATGATAAACTCCTGGCTACCCGATGATTGATTGGAGGAAACGCTTTCTTGAATGCCGAAGCGTTCCATCATCGGCATCATCCGAGCGTTTTGTTCCGCCATCTGCTTGTTCTGCCGCAGGATTTGCTAGTAGAGTTCTTGTAATTCGTCACTTACAGGTTTTATTTCTGTTTCATTTGTATGAGAGCCTCCCCATCCATAGGAGAGAGGGGGCTCGAACCATCATAACAGCCTTCACTGGCCCCAAAAACCTCTGCACACAAATTTTCACATCGATCGGTTCAATTTCTGTTTCATTTGTATGAGAGCCCTTCCCAGAGGAGAGACGGGTTTCGAACCATCATAGAAAAAAATGTTGCCTCCAAAAAACCCCACGTGCCAAATTTGGTTCCGTTTGATTGATTAGTTCTCGAGTTATGCCGAAATGTGTGTTTCATTTGAATGGGAACCTCCCCCCCCGCCTCTTCAAGAGAGTACCATCATTTCTCGGCCCCAGAAATCCCTGAATACACATTTTCACACCAATCGGTTCTGTAGTTTCATGTTTGGTTGAAATTTGTGTTTTATTTGTATGAAAGCCCCGTCTTCCTGAAGAGGACGAGGTCTCTAAGCACCATAGAAACATTTCTTGCATCCAAAAACCTCCACATGCGAAATTTGCTTCCATTTGCTTAATTAGTTCTCGAGTTATGTAGAAATTTGTGTTTAATTTATATGAGCCCTCCTTTCCCGAAGAGGGTGGGGTCTCGAACCACCATTAAAACATGTTTTGCCTTCACAGATCTTCACATGCCAAATTTGTTTCCATTTGCCTGATTATTTCTCGAGTTATGCAGAAATTTCTATTTCATTTGTATGGGATCTCCCCTGTCCAGTGGGGGGAGGGGTTTAAAACTATCATAAGAACCTTTCTCGGTACTGCAGTATCAGAGGATATGAGGGTCAGACAGACAGACATACATACATACATACAGACAGACAGACAGACAGACAGACAGACAGACAGACAGGCAGACAGACAGACAGACAGACAGACAGACAGACAGACAGACAGACAGACAGACAGACAGACAGACAGACAGACAGACAGACAGACAGACAGACAGACAGACAGACAGACAGACAGACAGACAGACAGACAGACAGACAGACAGACAGACAGACAGACAGACAGACAGACAGACAGACAGACAGACAGACAGACAGACAGACAGACAGACAGACAGACAGACAGACAGACAGACAGACAGACAGACAGACAGACAGACAGACAGACAGACAGACAGACAGACAGACAGACAGACAGACAGACAGACAGACAGACAGACAGACAGACAGACAGACAGACAGACAGACAGACAGACAGACAGACAGACAGACAGACAGACAGACAGACAGACAGACAGACAGACAGACAGACAGACAGACAGACAGACAGACGGACGGACGGACGGACGGACGGACGGACGGACGGACGGACGGACGGACGGACGGACGGACGGACGGACGGACGGACGGACGGACGGACGGACGGACGGACGGACGGACGGACGGACGGACGGACGGACGGACGGACGGACGGACGGACAGACAGACAGACAGACAGACAGACAGACAGACAGACAGACAGACAGACAGACAGACAGACAGACAGACAGACAGACAGACAGACAGACAGGTGCGCGCGCCCCCCCCGGGCACCCCTATCGCAGTAAGGAAGGGGACCGCCCCCCCCCCCCCTTCAAAAATGCCCCACAAGAGAAGGAGGATGTTGGGGGAGTTTTTCCCCCCCCGACCCCACGCTATGGCCGCCCCCCCCCCAAGAAAAAGAAAAAGATGCAAACACCAGCGCCCCCCGCTCCACCAAAGAGCTCCTAATAGTTGCGAAGGGTCTGAAGGTGAAGAAAACCCCTGGCCTGGCCCCAATGTAGTGCTAAAAACCGCTATACATGCGTTCCCTGAAATGTTCAGGGTGGTGCTACAGAAATGTTTGGATGAAGGCTATTTTCCAGACAGATGAAAGGTCCAGAAACTGGTTTTCCTGCCGAAACCGGGGAAGCCGCCAGGGGACCCAGCATCGTATAGACCCATATGTTTGTTGGATACCCTCGGAAAGCTACTGGAAAGGATCATCCTTAACAGGCTCACACAGTGCACGGAGAGCGAGAGTGGTCTATCGAGGAGACAATTCGGATTCCGAAAGGGAGTCTCAACGGCGGATGCAATCCGGACAGTCGTGTATAGTACAGAGAAGGCATCCACACAGAAGAGGAGACGTGAAAAACGCTTTCAATAGTGCTAGCTGGGAGGCTATCGCCGTAGCACTGCATAGGACGCGTGTTCCCAGCTACTTGTGCAGGATACTGAAAAGTTACTTCAAGAACAGAGTCCTGGTGTAAGAAACGGAATCGGGCCAAAAATCAATTACGATTACGGCGGGGGTGCCACAAGGTTCCATTCTAGGTCCAACGCTCTGGATCGCGATGTACGACGGAGTACTAACGCTGCAGCTGCCCAGTGGAGTTGAAATCGTTTGATTCGCTGACGATGTCGTGGTCACTATAACTGGCGAGACGTTAGAGGAAGTTAAGATGTTGACGGCGGAGGCGCTGGATACCATTGAAGCGTGGGGATGACAGGAGCAAAACTGCAGCTGGCCCATCATAAGACGGAGGTAGTGCTAGTGAGCAACCGGAAAGCCGTTCAACTAGTAAACATCAACGTCGGAGAACACGAAATCGCATCGAAGCGCGCGCTGAAACACCTGGGCGTGATGGTTGACGACCGTTTAAATGTCAACGCACATGTCGATTACGCCTGCGAAAAGGCGTCAAAGGCTGTCATCGCGATAGCAAGGATCATGCCAAACGTCGGCAGGCCGAGGAGCAGCAAGAGACGCCTTCTGACAAGCGTTGCAACCTCAACTCTGAGGTATGGAGTTCCGGCCTGGGCCGCAGCGCTCAAAACAAAGCGTAACCGGGAAAAAACTGAACAGAGTATTCCGACTCATGGCTATGCGGGTCGCAAGCGCCTACCGATGTATTTCATGGGAGGCAGCATGTGTTATCGCTGGGATGATGCCCATTTGCATCACCCTGGTTGAGGACGTGGAATGCTATCAGAGGAGGAATACAAGGAACGTGAGGGGTATCGTCAGAACGGACTCCTTGGCTAAGTAGCAGCGAGAGTGGGACAATGCGGGAAATTGAAGGTGGACCCACCGGCTCATCCCGAATGTGCCTGCGTGGGTGAATAGGAAGCATGGAGAAGTGAACTTCCATCTGACGCAGTTCATGTCCGGGCACGGCTGCTTCCGGAAATATCTGCATCGGTTTGGTCACGCACCTTCGCCTCTCTGTTCAGAGTGCGGAAATGTAGAAGAGACACCGGAGCACGTCGTCTTCGAATGTCCTAGATTCGAAGAAGCGCGCAGGGATATGCCTGGTATGACCGCCGACAATGTCGTACGCGAAAGAGAGAAACGGAACGCTGTCGACCGGGTAGTAACGCGAATACTGTCCGAACTGCAGAGGAAGTGGCGTAATGATCAACGTTCCAGCGCCACTGGCTAGATCGTTTTCGGGAGAAATTCTTTCGCCGGGGAACTCTCCGCCGGAGTAGGCTAGATCCACTGCCGTGGACTAGTTGAGTAGATCTCAAAGCAGCACCGGACTGGGTCGTCGGGGCACTAGTGAACCGGACGCCTGGCTCCACCGGCATCGCTGGATTGACTTCGACACCCTACCGGTTGGCCCATGAATAACAGAAGAATCGGTTTCGGAAGAATGTCCACAGCCGGGGAACTCTTCGTCGGTGTAGGCTAGGTCCACCGCCGGGAACTAGTCGAGTAGAACGCGGACAAATACTGGATTTGGATCGTCGGGGCGCCAGCGAACCGGAAGTCAGTATCCACCCGGAAACGCCGGACCGACCTCGGTATCCTACCAGTTCGTCCATTGATGTGGGACGACAATATTGTGCGAGGTTCGTCCCTTGATGTGGGAGGACAATTAACAATTAACCGACTACTTATAGGAGCCAAAGGGCTCAGCATAACGCATGTCGATCGCTGATTGGCGAAAATGATGCTAACAAAATAACAACAGGAGCCGAAGGGCTCGGCATGATGGGAGCCAAAGGGCTCAGCTAAACTAAAATAATAAATGGACGAGGTGCACATTGCACATAACACCTCCCCTCCGAAGTAATATTGCATGGTAGTTCCGGAGGGGAAGCTCAGGTGAGGATGAACTAAGAGAGTGTTTTTTAGTAGGTAGGCACACAGGTGAATCCCACACAGCACCAAAAATGAACGCTGGCATCTGCATGAACAATTACAGGCCAGTCTTTAGAAGATTTTTTGAACTCCTAGCTGGAAAGGGAGGGACCATCACGGCACCCAAGTGAAAAGATTTGGAAAGGGCGCATGGGACTGTTTCCTCCCTATTTCGCGGAACGAGGGCGGCTCTACCACCCCATCTATTGGGATTATTCTGTCAATCGAGGGCTCGATTCTAGTGCAGTGAGAGTGAACTTTCATCATCATTCAAGCAGTGCAGATTTGAACCCCCATCGACTATTAAATATGGGCGTATGAAAAGGAAAGCGCGGTGGATCCTCTCACCCATGTGTTGATTTTTTAAAGCTTCCATCACCAAGGCATGGACGTCAATGTCAAACAACTGTGTAATGAAAATGTGCTCACGATTTCGCAATCGCCTGCAGATAATAATTGACAATGAAGGTGCTAAAATTTACCAGAATTAAACAGGTTTTTCAACCATAAAAAAATAACGAAAAATGTTTTTTTGAACCTTGATGAAGGATTTTCGCATTTTTTTATGGTATACACTGTACAAAGCTACAAAACAAGGCCATTCAGAGAGTGGGTTGTTTAACTTAAATGCTCTAGAAAAAATTCTAAATTAAAAACGGTTAGAATACTTATTTATTACTTCGTCATAATATCATACAAGAATGCATTTCTGCTCAACGTCTTTGCTAATTAATACGAACTTTTCTTTGAAACTTTGAAACCTCCTATCACTGTTCGCATTCTAACTAAATTGCAGCTGCCTACCCAGCACCGTTATCGGCTTTGTTGACGCCTAGCTCGCGGGGTGGTACAGGCCAGTGTTGCCAGCGTGACGCAACCCAGTCCGGCCGCCGTACCACAAGCATAGGCCAGCACGCTTCGGTAGTAATCCGGGCAATCGTTGCGATCGGTGCATTTCCTGGTGGAATTTTAAATCGAATTAATCACGAGTGATTCTGGGACGTTGGGCAATCCAGAGGATACTTACATGGATTCGATAACGACCACGACGATGCCGGTGATAAGCTTATCGGTGAACGTGACGGCCGAGTAGATGAAACCACCCTGATCGGCGTGCTTTCCGATCATGTCCGCCGTGATGCAAAGACTGCTGATCATGGTGATGGAACTTCCCGCTCCAAATAGCGATGCAATTACCAGCAATTCAAACGTGCTGAAGGTGGCCGCACTCGTGCTCAGGGCAATCCACGTGCATACGCTTAAGCTGATGGCGGATCCGATCAGATAGATCAGGCTGTTACCCACGTACTTGTTGGTGTACTTGAGTACCAGCGATGCTATGAAAGAGGCCAGAAAGGAGACTAGCGGGACGGTGGCCAGATGTTCCACACTGGCGTTGCTCTGGACCGGATCCGGCTGGAAAGATCGTTCGTCCAGCCAAAGTGGCATGTACACTAGGGAGGTCGTCATGAAGAGACGTGAAAACACGTACCTGTGAGAGGGCAGGGCGAATCAACATTAAGGGATTCACCGGACCAGAAACTTTTAGCAACTTACAACAGGGCATTCTGATACAACAGAGGAGATTTGAAGAAATTCTTCTTTGGCTTTCGTAGCACTACATCATCATTTCCAGCGGCCAAGCGAGTGTTGCCGTTCGCTGTCGTCGAAGCTTCAGCAACGATGTCAGTTTTCGCCTCTCTATTCCTATCGCCATCTATAAGGGCCTGCTTTTCCGGATCCCGCTCCGGTCGCCTACCCTTACTCTTGATGACATTATGCTGCAGGGCGGTGTGCCTTCGATGTTCATAACTACTGAAAGTCAGCGAAAAGTTGAACAGGACGGACATGGAAACCCCCACCAGGCTCAGTATTAATGAGATATCCTGTTTCAAGTGAAAAACGAAAAGAAACACAAACATGCATTAACGCATTGTCGCATGACGAGAGCCCTAAAAAGAACATACACGAAATCGATAGGCATCGGTGGGTCCTATCTGTGCGTCTGCACTTGTACGATTTCGAAGCACTGCCCATGTGACAATGTAGACGACCACGTTGGAGATGATGGACACTGAGTAGCGAACCGCCGTCAGATCCGAGCGATCTTTCTGCGACCGGGACAGTTCCGGAATCATGGCCAAGTGGGTAATTTGGACGATTGGCCATCCGAACTGGAACAGCAATATCACAATGATGAAATACATGATTTCCCACCAGTGCGGTGCCACGTCGCACCACGGGCACAGTGAGAAGATCATTGGAAAGGTCAGGAACACGATGAAGGTTCCTGTGAATATAGGGTTACATTCAGTCATAAGAGTCGGTCAACGTGAAAACAAACATACCTGCTATGTGCCACTGCCGCTTGGTGCCATACTTATCGGTGAGAAATCCAACAATCGGTGTCGCAATGGCATCACCAACCTGTCCCAGCATGACCAGGGCTCCGGCTTCGGCAGCGGGCATCCCCAGGGCACCTTGCATGAATAGAAGCGTGTAGCTAAACCACACACCCGCGCAGAGATCATTGTAGACGTGTCCTAGGCCGAAGCCAATCTTCTCCACTATCCTGAGTGTCGAGCGTCTGTCCATTGCATGCGTCGGCTGGTGGCCCGAGGGTATTGATGGTCCACCGTTCGGTTCTTCTCCTCCGTCGTCGTGTCCGGTGGCTGTCGGGGTGTTGATGTAGTCTGTGGTTATGTCGTCGATTGCACCATAATTGTGGCTGACGGCAGCGGTTCCATTCTGTTGTGGCTTCTTACTGACTAGGGTGGAATTTTCCGTCATTTTCTAAACTCTGAGCACGGGTAGTGGAATGGTTCGTCCGCATTTGGTGACCTGGGTGTGGTAGTTTTCTTCGAGTAGCACCGTTGTAGCTGAAACGAGTTTAGAAGATTTAATGAGCGGTGTATTTTGAACATGTAACTTGGCTGCGGTTTAGCGATGATCGTAATGGCGGAGCATTTCTGTCATTTGTTACTCCACGATTGGCATGGATAATAAAGTTTGACGTCACATATCGTCAGTCTATTTAAATAACGTATGTATTGAGGAAAATGGACTGATCTTAGCGATTATTCATGCGATTATCCTACCACCAGGTGGGTCAATCCACCTATTCATCGTCAATCGTAGCAACCCTGTTGTTTACAGAGAAAATAAATGACAGCGTTATCAGTGAAGTTGCAGCAACCATGGAGAAAAGCAACTGCACTCGGTGCTTTGTTTGTAAAGCAAGCCCCACCCAAACAGAGCAAAGAAGCTGGACTGTGCTGTGCTACCGTAAAGTGCAGCAGAAGATGAAGAGGAAGACCGGGGGTAAGTCGTCAACATCGTTCCGCGCTTGGTTACACCGGTCAAACGGCGAAGAAGTATCTGGGCAAGATGGACATTGCTATGCGGAGGCGTCAATTAAGGCCTGTCGTGCCTGAGCACCCAGAAGGTGCTGGTGAAAAATATATTTACGGTGAAACGGGATGTTGTGGTCATACTAAATTACGAGACCTTCTTGACGCTGCATGGAAACAAGAGGAGAGGCGGCCAGGTACGACTACAAACGACCCCCCCCCCCCCCACCAAGGAGGTAAGCGTTGATGTAAAATATGTCTCCCACACAAATTTCTCGATTAGGGTCCTTCTGTGGCTCAGGATCAGCGAAAACGTTATCTCTCGAGTACTTTTTCAAACATACGTATCTGATTTTGTAAACAAAGGGGAGAAGTAAGATTCTAACGTAAATTTCTCAATACTCTCAGCAGCCTCACGGAAAGCTGCATCACCATCATGTTAGGGAAATGCTATTCCTTGTGTTGGTGGCCCTAGTTTGCATGAAAGTGCTAAGGGTTTCAAGCATTTAACGTTTGAATATTACTTCCCCTCGTTGTTTACAAAATCAGATACGTCTGTTTGAAAAAGTAATCGAGATCTGTGTTTTATTTTAGTTTTGTTCTTACAACAGTTTATAAACTTGTACTAAAATTGTTAGTGTCGGTTATTGTTGGTTAAAGAATTCCGTTCCTGGTTATTGGTTGTTTAATCGATCAATGGCTGGTCGTGATCGTGAGATTGATGAAGTTTCCTGACTTCCTCGTGGCAAGTTCGAAGCGACATCTGTTACCGTTGCGACACAATATCCCTTCTTTGTCAGTATTGAAGATTTAATTAGCCACACACATTATTGTTGGAAAATTTGAGCCATAGAGAATTATAGCATTGTGAATGGTCTATATAGTGCCACCGCACAGTGGGCATAATCGAGGCTGTAATCGGACTTATTTCAAATCCGCTAGTATTTATACATGAACTGATGCTTTTCTATAGGATTATTCCAAAATTCTAGCAGTATCACTGCGTACCATGTCACGTAAAGCATCCTTGACTGACAAAGCTCCATCAGCTTCCGTTGGACGTGAAATCTTCGGGATTATTGTTGTTCGATGATCCATGATATTTTTCCAAGTGGACAACAACTTTACTCCATGTGTTTGTTTCGCAAACTTTTGTACAGCTATGTACTTCCGTTTGCTCAACCCGACACGTGTTTTTAACAGCAAAGATTTTATAGTTGTAGGAGTAAAAACTGAAGAAAAAACACATGTTTAGGATACAATGGGGCAAAATGGACCATTGCTCGACCCCGGCACAGTATGAAACCAACAACATTCGATTCCTCAGAGTTTTTCACAAAAGACATATCCCTTTTCAAGCCAAAATACAGCGGCAATTGTAGTTATCGGAGTAAAACTGAAAAACACACCGATTTAGGTTGAAATGGGGCAAAATGAGCCATTTCCCATGCTCTGCACAGGATGAAATCAGTTGCAATCGATTTATTGGCGTTTTTTCTTGTAGAAAAGCATCAGTTCATGTATAAATACTAGCGGATTTGAAATAAGTCCGACCGTGATTTCGCAACGTAGAACCATAGACTAACTCTAAGACCAGTAGGTCCCGAACAAATACGATTTTTTTCTTGGCTCAGTCAGTACTAGCACATCGGTCCCAAGCTCGGTCCCAAGCTTAATAATGCGCCCCTTATAATGAACTCACACGAACACACTCTCAAATATTCTGTCAAAATAACACAGCAAATCAAAACAAAGGCGCAAATATGTATAGCAAGGTGCTGACTTTCGACCCAGGGGACCAACAACACTACACCAATCCAAATCACTACTTAAATATTTTTTTTTGTTGTACCCCCCCCCCCCCCCCCCCCCCTTCCCTTCCTTATGGTTTATGTTACCACCACCCCCCCCACCCCCACCCCTCCCCAACCCCCCCCCCACCCCCCCCCCCCGCGCTGTTTTTCCGCCCTTTTTTTCTAACTATCACTTTTTTTTTTTTTTTTTTTTTTAATCAGCTCGTTTATTTATTAGGCTCAGGCGTGTGTAACACTTTGCGGAGCCAATATTCAATATTGTAGTTAACAATTTTTCTTTTTCGGTTTTAGTAAAGTGGGGTGCCAATTACTCGTGGCTAGCTCGAGGTTAATGGGTCACATTATTGTTTGGAAGGGGCTAGGCAGGTAACTTATTTCATGTATTTGTTGCTGCTCATGGTTGCGACATCTACCAGATCCTCGGTCCCTGTAGTCCCTTACAGGAACTAAGCTGCAGATGGGTGACCACAGCTTGTTGGGCAGGTACAAGTAGCACGGAAACAAAAGGATAATATAACTGGGACACAATGGCAGGGAATTTACTAGAGTGAAAGGGAGGGGGTGATGACATTACACTATTAGATCAGACAAACAAAGAAATTCGTAAATCGCTTGCATGTAGGGAAGATCACGCATTCCCAAAACATCTCTTACTTCGCGGAAGGGTTGTCTACCTCGGGCCACAAGGGTATCCAATAGTCGTGCTCTGGAGGCATCATTACCCGGGCAATGCCAACCGGTTCCGCACCTACATACATTGCTATCGACGAGGTTAATTCTGTAGAGATGTGCGTCTAGCGAGTAGTGGTTGGACATAAGTCTTGACATCACACGAATGAAACCGCGACTTACATCCAGACCTTTGAACCACGATCTCGACGAAACATTAGGAATAATGGAATGTAACCACCGCCCAAGAGAATTACTTGTCCAATCGTTTTGCGAACTTTTAAGAGAACTCTGACGTACTAATGGAAAAATTCATCGTGTGAAATTCTTCTTTCAAAAATCTCGCCTTCTTTTGCGCCCACCTTTGCTAGAGAGTCCGCCTTCTCATTGCCTGGAATTGAGCATTGTGAGGGGACCCATGCAAAGGTAATTCTAAATGATCTTTCGACCAACGCACACATCTGCTCCCTTATTTTTGAAAGAAAGTAAGATGAGTGCTTAACTGTTTTCATCGACTGGAGAGCCTCAATAGAACTGAGACTATCCGAGAAGATGAAATAATGGTCTACGGGCATGTCGGAAATTATCCCCAATGCGAAATTGATTGCTGCCAGCTCAGCAACATATACGGAACAAGGTTCCTGAAGTTTCCGGAAGGCAGATGAGTATTCATTGTAAACACCGAAACCAGTGGATCCATCAATGCGCGACCCATCAGTGAAAATTCTTCTATTGCAATTGACATGTTGGTACTTTTCGATGAAAATATGGGGAATTAAAATAGGTCGAAGTTGATCTGGAACTCCTTGAATAGCCTGTTTCATGGAGAGATCATAATCAATGGAGGAACTGTGATAAGGAAAGCGTACACTAGGAGGGTTATAGCATGGAAGACTAATATCGGATGACATATAGTTAATATAGATTCGTAAGAATCTTGACTGGGTACTCAATTCGAGCATTTCTTCGAAGTTTTCAATCACAAGGTTGTTACTGATTCCACACTTGATCAGTATTCTAGATGAGAGCTCCCAGAAGCGGTACTGTAAGGGTTTTACTCCTGCCAGAACCTCCAGGCTCATATTATGCGTTGAATGCATACAGCCAAGGGCAATACGTAGACAACGATATTGAATGCGTTCCAATTTGATGAGGTGGCTATTTCTTGCCGAGAGGAAACAAAAAGAGCCATATTCGAGAACTGAAAGAATAGTTGTTTTATAGAGTTTAATGAGGTCTTCCGGGTGAGCACCCCAACATGTCCCGGATATTGATCTTAGAAAATTGATCCTTTGTTGACATTTCTGTTTTAAATACGCAAAGTGATAACTCCAAGTGCATTTTGAATCAAACATGACTCCAAGGTATTTGAAGGTCAAAGATTGGGTAATGTCTCTTCCCAACAGCTTGAGACGCAGTTGGGCAGGGAACCGCTTTCTAGTAAACACTACCAATTCGGTTTTATGCGGTGAAAACTCGATCCCCAAATTTCTGGCCCAGATGGACAGATTATCTAGGGAATTTTGCAATGGTCTTTGCAAGATTTCCGCACGTGGACCTCTAAAGGAGATCACAGCATCGTCTGCAAGTTGTCTTAGCGTGCATCTATTTTCCAAGCAGTTATCAATATCTTTAACATAAAAATTATAAAGCAAGGGACTTAAACATGAGCCTTGGGGTAAGCCCATGTAGCTAATTCTGGAAGTTGTCAGTTGACCTAGATTAAAGGTCATTTGTTTTTCTGACAGTAAATTATACAAAAAGTTATTTAAAATTCCTGGTAAACCACTACTGTGCAGACTATCTGCCAGTATATCTATGGAAACTGAATCAAATGCGCCCTTAATATCCAGAAATACTGAAGCCAATTGCTCCTTGTGTGCAAAGGCCAGTTGTATATCAGATGAAAGCAACGCTAAACAATCGTTTGTTCCTTTGCTCTTTCTGAAACCAAATTGCGTATTTGATAGTAGGTTGTTTGATTCAACCCAACGGTCAAGTCTTGATAGGATCATTTTTTCTAACAATTTCCTTAAACATGATAGCATAGAGATCGGACGGTAAGAATTGTAATCAGACGCTGGTTTCCCAGGCTTTTGAATAGCTATTACTTTAACCTGCCTCCATGCGGGTGGAACTATATTTAATTCCATGAGAGTGTTATACAAGTTAAGTAATCGTCTTTTAGCGATATCAGGAAGATTTTTTAGAAGGTTGAATTTAATCATATCGCTTCCCGGAGCAGAGTTATTCGATGAAAGAAGTGCCATTGAAAATTCCAACATTGTGAATGGTTCGGCCAGAGAACCGTTATTTCGGGTAGTATCCCGTAAATTCGGTTGTGTTGGGACAGAGTCTGGACAAACCTTTTTAGCGAAGTCGAATATCCACTGCATGGAGTATTCTTCACTCTCATTGGAGGATGAGCGGTTTCGCATATAACGAGCCTTTCTCCAAAGCGTTGTCATCGAGGTCTCCCTAGATAGTCCCTCTACAAACGAACGCCAGTAATTGCGTTTCTTTGCTTTGAGTAAGTTTTTAAGCTTTTTTTCAAGCTTGAGGTACTTATCAAAAAGCTCACATGTTTCATGTCTACGATAATCTTTAAACGCATCGGATTTCTCAAGATACAACTTAGTGCATTCATCATCCCATCCAGGGGTGGCGGGTCTTCTTTTGAGGGATGCACTTGGAACACGTCGTTTCTGAGCTTCTAATGCACTTTTGTACATCAGGTCGGAAAGGAAACGATACTCTTCTAATGGTGGAAGAGGATCGGTAGAATCAATACCAAGGGTTACCGCCGATGCAAAATGTTGCCAATCAATATGCCTCGTGAGGTCAAAAGGAACATGGATTGACTGGTCTGTTTTGTGAAAACTATTTGTGATTGAGATAATAATTGGTAAGTGATCACTACCATGGGGATCATTGATTACCTTCCACAGACAATCTAATGATAGTGAATTAGAACACAAAGATATGTCAAGTCGACTCTCCCTGGCAGGAGGTTTTGCTATTCGTGTCGCTTCCCCAGTGTTCAAGATGGTCAAGTTGAAATCGTCGCATAAGTCATAGAAAATACCCGCTCTGTTGTCATCGTATTGTTCGCCCCAAGCAGTACCGTGGGAGTTCAGATCGCCCAGAATAAGAACTGGAGATGGAAGTAATGTAATTGAACTCCAAAGTTGACGGCGGTTTATTGATGCCCTCGGAGGGACATAGACGGAAGCTATGCAAAGATCTTTATTCTTTACATTTATTTGGCAAGCGACGATTTCAATGCCTGAGATTATTGGGAGTGAGATTTTATAGAAGGGGTAGCACTTTTTGATCCCCAGAAGTACGCCACCATATGAATCATCTCGGTCCAGGCGAATAATGTTAAAATCGTGGAAGTTTAATTCATCTTCGGATGAAAGCCATGTTTCACAGAGAGCAAATATATCACAATCAGAATTGTGAATCAAATACTTGAACGAGTCTAATTTAGGTATTAGACTACGACAGTTCCATTGTAATACGGTGATCATATCTTGATCCTCACTCGACGAATTATTCATCGAAAGATATGAATTCACCAATAAGGGGCCATGATACAGTCAATTGCTTGAAGTAGTTTCCAACTATAGGAATAAGCAGGTCAATAATTCCTCGGAGCGGTGAAGCATCCGAAAGGCCAAGAGCATTTAAAATGTTATCCACAATGTCCCTAAAATTAATCTTACCTCGCTTGGACGGGATATTCTTAGAATTGCGAGAAGACGTAGTTTTTGGTAACCTCTTACGGTTACTGTTATTAGGTAGCGGCGGGTTGGTATAGCTACAGCTAGGAACGGATGCATCAGCTATTACCGGTTTATTCGGTTTTTTAAATTGACCCCCTCTACCTCCAATTTTTTGCAAGCTTTTGAGAGTAGGTTTTATTTGTTTCCGGCGCACACCCGGAGAACTAGTAGGCTTTCTTTTACCGGGGGCGTGTACCTCCGGAAATCCACTCTCATCGGCTTCGTCAGAGTCCAGTTCATCGGAAGACAAAATCAAAAAAGGATTTTCATTTTGAGCGGCTGACACAGACGATGCAGACGCTCCGTTTTGCGACTTTAACATTTCTGCATACGTCTGCTTGGAGCGTTCTTGTATGGAACGTCTCACGTTACCAGTGCGCTTCTTGTACACGGGGCAGTTCTGCAAATCGTGGAGAGGCTCTTTGCCACAGTAAGCACACTTTGTTGCTTCCTGTTGGCAAGCATCCTCTAGATGCCTTTGGCCGCATTTTCCACAACGGGGCTTGTTGTCGCAAAAAGTAGCCGTATGACCCAACTGTTTGCACTTGGTACAATTAAATACCCTTGGTACAAAAAGGCGCACTGGGAAAAAAACTTTATCAATTTCAACAAATTTTGGGAGAATTGATCCGGCGAAGGTCACTTGAAGCGAGTCCGACGGTGAATACGTCTTTTTTCCATCTACCATTGATCCTGCATGCAATTGTTTGCATTCCAGAATCTCAATGGTAGACGAAACCCCTCCCTCCCCCTCCCCCCCCCCCCCCCCCGCCCCCCCCCCCCCCCCCCCCCAGGCCTATACCCCCCCCACTCCCATTTTATTTCAAATTTTATACATGGTGCGCGACACGCGCTGTGTTTTTTTTCCCCCGAAAATCTCTCCCCGCACACCACCACGCCACGCCCCCGGTGTTTTTTTTTTCCCCCCCGTTCCGTTCCTTTCCCCCCCTAAATACACAAACCCCCCCCCTTTCTTGTTTTTTTTATACAACCCCGCGAGACCCTTTTCCCTCCCGACCCCCCCCCGTCACCAAAAGGTTCCGATTACACTTGAAATAATCCAACACCTTCCGGGCCTTCACAGGGTCAGCTGTCTTCGATTTTCTTCCACTTCCAGCCCGCCGCACATTGGCACAATTCTGAAAAAAGACGGTCAAAAACATTTTCACCCTTTTGTCTTCATTTTATCGACTAGGTGTCTTCAGAAGAGTTGCTCAAAATGTTATTCCGCATCTTTTGAAAAAAAAAACACGCCTAACCTTTCATAAGGGCTTAACTACACTTTGAACTTCTAACTTTTTTCCAGCTACGAGATAACGGGTTATTGTCTTCGACAAAGTTGTAGAGCAAGTAATTTTAAGAAAAGTTGCTGAAGACACTAGGTTTCCAGAACCTAAAGATAAAGAGATATAATTGATTTACTTTCAGCACTACCCTAAAACCGTTTTTTTTAGATAATTAGTACTTTGTTCAAATTTGACGATTTCAATATGTTCTAAGAAATTGTAGGAATTATTAAAATACACATTTTTGCTAAAAAAACAACAGTGCTCTCTGGTGACCACATTTTGATACATGGTGATTCAAATGTCTGTATGACGTCATAATCAACCGCCTTATTATATGTCGCATGTGACGTAATGTTCAACAAACTAAAAAAAAAATATATGCGGGTCCTGGCGGCGTCTCTAATCGATTGTATTTGTAAGATTATCTTATGAACTAGTAATCCTGAAATTTTCTGCGTTGGGTACCAAAGTGTACCTGGTTAATTCTTAATACAAAATAGTTTAGTAGAAGAAGAAAAATATGCTGAGAACTGTAATATTATCTATTTGACAAAAGGGCATTATTGAATTCATTTTAATTTACTGTTGACAAATGTATCAATCGTACAAACCCACATCACTTCTGTCCGTATTTGTAGCCATCCTGTTAAAAACTAAAACGTACTGGTTTGTTAGTCTTTCTTCAGAAAATTTTATTTTTAAGTTAGAAGTTCAAAGTGTAGTTAAGCCCTTATGAAAGGTTAGGCGTGTTTTTTCAAAAGATGCGTAATAACATTTTGAGCAACTCTTCTCAAGACACCTAGTCGACAAAATGATGACAAAAGGGTGAAAATGTTTTTGACCGTCTTTTTTCAGAATTGTGCCACTGTGCGCCGCTCGGTCGTCTGGGTCTCCTTAAACGATTTTACCACCCGAGACACAGTTGTATGGGTGATTCCCAGTTGTCTTCCGATCCATCTCATGGTCGCAGTCGGATTTTCCATGACGGCGCGCAAAATACTCCGGCGATTTTCTTCTTGTTTTGATGAAATCTCAATAACCACTGAACCGAAATTTTGCACATGTAAACGATTCACTCCAAACTAGTTATACCCAGATTTTCATCAATTTTAACCCACGGACAAAAAAGTTACACACGGATAAAAATTGTGCATTTTTTCTTTTCGAGTACAGACCTTATACAGGGTGTCAGGTTCCTTAGTTCAAATATTTCCCGGGGCAATAGGTGATGATATTTGAAGAAAAAAAAAGTTCTACGCATATGGTCAAATCTCAAAGTTTACGGAGCTATTGAACTTTTAATGTTTTGGTACATGTTAGTCTTAAATAGGTTGTAACTTAAAAAAACATTTAAAAAAGAGCTGTTTAAAACATTTTTACCTCTAAAAAGACACATTGCTTGTTGTTTTTGTATTCTCCCAAGCGCGGAAGTAACGATCTTTGATGAAGTTTGTCAGAAGTAGATAATTTATCATCTCCATGCGAAGCGCTAGGAGTGGACGGTAATTTATTGCTAGAACGAAATAGACATGAAGAGAAAGTGTATTGATAGTTCCGTATAGGGCAACGGCAGGCTTTGAAAATTGAAAGATCAAATTTGAAAATAATTCAATTTCAATAATGCCATCCGCTCGTTTTCAAACTTGATCTTTCAATTTTCAAAGCCTGCCGTTGCCCTATACGGAACTATCAATACACTTTCTCTTCATGTCTATTTCGTTCTAGCAATAAATTACCGTCCACTCCTAGCGCTTCGCATGGAGATGATAAATTATCTACTTCTGACAAACTTCATCTAAAAAGACACTAAATGATACTTACTCAAGATTCAAATAAAACTGTTATGTAGGAAATTTCCACAGCTTTCGAATGAAGAAAGTAGAATCTTGCTAAGTAACATAAGTTTTTAGTTAAAGCCAATTTAAGACAAACATGTACCAAAACATTAAAAGTTCAATAACTTTGTAAACTTAGAGATTTGACCATATGCGTAGAACAATTTTTTTTTTTTTTCAAATGTCATCCCCTATCGCCCCTGAACATATTTGCATTAAGGAACCGAACACCCTGTATTTGGTGATTTCCTTTCATATATTGCATATATTGCATGAGGCGCGCAACGAGCAAGGTGGATTGATCAAGTAGAAGGCGACCTGCGGACCCTCCGCAGACAGCGAGGCTGGCGAGGTACAGCCATGGACCGATTACAATGGAAACAACTTCTGTGTACAGCAGAGGCCACACCGGCCTTAGTCTGATTGGTAAGAGGTAAGGTATATATTGCATGAACCTAATTATAATTCATTGGTTGAAAATTAAAAACTTCAACAATGGGATGGGAGGGTGCATCAGCGATAGGCATCATTGAAGTTGCAGTTGGACAATGGAGTGGACAGCCAATCGGAGTCTACAGGGTGCGGCAGAAAATAATGCGAAAATGTTCAAACTTGAGTATTGGGTTAATTCGTGTAGCTAGTGACTAATTTCTGTCGAAGGTGTATTTGTTTATGTTTACATTCAAGTGCTGCATCCAAACATGCTATTTATTTTATTGCAAATTCGTCAAAATGTTCACGAAAGAAGTGATCACCAGTTTGTTGATCGCCCAGAAGAAGCCGAAAGAGATTGCCAAGGTGGTAGGGTGCCATTTGGCAATAGTTTACCGCATAAAAAAGTCCCTGCAGGATGGTCCTAAGCAGCGGAAGCCGGGAATTGCCGCGCTTTGCACGCACGCCGAACGTGATCAAATCGGTCCGTGCAAAAATTGCTCGCAACCATAAGAAAACTTGCTAAGGAAGCCAATATTTCGGAGAAATCCATGCGGAGAATCATCAAAGAAGACCTGCATGCATCTTCCAGAGCCAGAGTGAAACGCCACTTGATTACGGGCCGGGTCAAGGAACTACGAGTGACTCGTTCCAAGAGATTGCTTTCCTTGTTGAAGAAGGAAAAAATGATAATCCTGTTCTCCGACGAAAAGCTTTTCAGCATCGATGCTGTGGCCATCAGCCGCACGGACCGGTTCATTTCACCGCAGAAAATGGGAACGTTCCGGAAAAAGTTTAATTCAAATTTCAAACCAAACATCCGGCTGGTGTCATGATGTTTGGCTTGGTGGCGTCCAACGGTTTCAAAATGCCGCCTGTTTTCATTTATGCTGGAGTGAAAATCAATACCGAAGTGTATATCGGTATTTTAAAGGACCAAGTGCTTCCCTGGGTGAAGGCCAACTTCTCCGAGGACCAAAACGTTGTCCTACAGCAGGATGGAGCGCCGTGTCACACGTCCAATCGAACCCAACAATGGTTGAACGATAACATGAAGTTTTGGCCGAAGGATTTGTGGCCCCCTAGCAGTCCAGATCTTAATCCGTTGGATTATTCGATTTGGGCATATGTTGAAGCACGAGCCTGCAAAACATCACACCCTAGTGTGAAAACCCTGAAGTCAACCATAACACGGACATGGCAGTCAATGTCGGAGGACTACGTCCGAAAAGCATGCTCTGGCTTCCGGCGTCGGCTCGAGGATGTTATTAATAAAAATGGAGGAAACATTGAATAAATTTGTTTAAAAGGACTGTATGAAGATAACTGCACTCGAAAATGTTGATATTATTGCTTGAATTAGTTGAAAATGGGGTTTGAAAGAAATAGAACAAATTTTCGCATTATTTTCTGCCCCACCCTGTAGGAGTGGATGTGTCTATCATTTATGATTGCTACATTCCACTCCAGCAGTTGTCATGAATTTGACGCGCTTTTCTCAAACAAACCATCTAGTGGAAAGCTTAACTGAATTGCGTATTTTGTTATTCGTTTTAGCGGATCATATTGCTGGAAGGAGATTCTCTTATGGCTAGCCCACAATTGATACCTTGCTGATGCGTTGACGTTTTTTTGACAGAAAACCTATGGGAAAACTGTCAAATTCACGCAAACGCATCCGCAACGTATCAATTGTGGGCCAGCCATTATTCCAGTGTTTGTAAATCTATCATGATACTGCTGAACCATCATGTGTCAGGCTACTGATAGTTCACGAACATATTTTTCAAATGATACAAAGGATCAGCTACCTATGCCGAATAAGAGTATTCAGTTTTGTAACCCCGTTTAGCCAACCATTTGTCACTTTGACCATACATTTGTCACTGAAGACTAGCGAAAAAAAATCCTTCTTGTCCCCTTTTGTGCAATTATTCGTAGCATATGGGAATAGACAAGTCTCACAGGAGTAAATGATTCATCTATTATCATTCAGGAACAAAAAGCATGTGAACCATTCGGTGATATACGAAATGGGCAAACACTGCATTATTCCCGCTGGTTTCGCGTAAGTGTCTCTGCTTACGGGCCTGCTCAACCCTTTTTGACCCTTCATACAGCATTATGTTGAATTTAGTACGTTAACAAAGTGTGGTCATTTCGTTAAGTTGAACCGCATGCAGGGCAAGCCCCACGCTAGGATGGTGGTTTCCTACATACATTTTTACTAGCACTTAGACCCATTTCTTCAAATCTATCAATATCAGAAAAATGATTTTTTTTCTGATACAGATGGATTTCAGATTTATTTATTATATCCTGTTTACATCCTATGAATTGCGTAGTTGTGTTGATTTCTTGCGGTGAAGATGGAAGTGAGTCAAGTGGAGATGCGTGAAAAGTTTGTGTACGCTTACATGGATAATCCGAACCTGTCGCATCGTGGTTTAGGAAAAATGCTGCAAATCTGCAATTCAACCTCTCAAGACTAGTGAAAAGGTTCAATGACCGGTTGACTTTGGATCACAAGCGCCGAGTATGAAGGAAACCGAAAGAAGTATTTACATAGGAAGACGGAGGGAATGTTTAAGGGTATTTTCACCCGAAATTCCAATATTACAACACGTGATGTTGTCAAAAATGTCGGCGTTTCGCAAAGTTACGTCCAGAAGGTCAAAGCAAGAGCTGGATTATATGCATACAAGGTTCAAGACTTCGGATATATTGACCAGAAACAGTTCCTGTTTGATGGATGACAAAACCTACGTCAAAGCTGACTTCCAACAAATGCCCGGATAGGATTTCACACCGGAAAAGATAAATTCATGGTGGACGATCGACTCAAAACGAATAAAATGTCGAAATTTGCATCGAAATACCTCTTTTGGCTATCTGCACCTGTGGAAAGCAAAGTGAAATTTTCATCACTACAGGCACCATCAAATGTGAAATTTACAAGACTGAATGGCTCCAAAAACCTCTTTTGCCGTTTTTTGGTGCAGCACCACTAATAGGGTGCTGGAATGATATGATCTAATTCGGTGCATTTTGTCCCCAAGAACATGAATCCACCGAACTGCAACTAACTACCACCAATTGAACCTTATTGGGCCATGATGAAGCGGAAACTCAGAAAGACCAAGAAGAAAGTAAAGAATGCAAATGACATGCATAGGAAGTGGACAAACAATAAAATGAGACAAAGGTACCAGATACGACTGTACAAATCCAAGCTCCTATGGATGGCGTGAAGCGAAAGTGTCGAAAAGTTTACCAAAAAACCTTCAATAATTGATTCGATGTATATAAACTGAGCTTAATACATGTATAAAACTGCCCTGCAAATTTGGTTTATAAATACATGAGTTTTTATGGGAAATTAACTGTGTTGCAATAATTTCCTGTTCACCCTTTATGTTAATATTAATTGTTAGGATTTTGTTAAACGTCATTCTCAAACTGGGCTACTGATTTCGTTTGACCGAAAACACATTGAAACGCCTGGTGGAGCCAAATTGCCTTCAATGTAAAGAAAAAAGAAAGCCGCAAGCATTAATGAATTGCATGCTTTAGGATGTCATACTATAACTGATGAACTGAAGTATCGTACCAAATGTTAAGTTAAATTGATAACATTTAGATCACAGAAAAAACTAAGCTTTATCGGTACGATGGGTGAGCAATTCGGTGGCGATTCGGCCAATGTAGTTTTACTTTCCTTCCCTTTATTAAATTGCATAATATCATTGCTCGTTGCCTGCTTTGAACTTGATTGGTCTCTCACTATCGGACTCGATATAGTTATTGCGAAATAACTTATACAGCAACAGGACCAGCCACTAAACACAAAGCTAAGTTGAGCGATAAGTCTTAGCGATGTTAATCTCTGCATTATAAACCGCTTCGTGCACAGGTCACCACATGGTTTTCCGAGAATTCGCATCAACAAAAACCAGTTTCCTATTCGGCGATTTGGCGACCTTCCCATCATGATGAACCGCAGTGGGAATTTTAGCTCACCTTTTGCTCAAACTAAAGCCGCCGCAGATCCGATGGCTGACACGTGTACATATCTTTAACCCACACTTGCAAGGTAAATAATTGCGCGTCGATCAGATCATAGCAGCTCGTGATGTAGAGTCGAATGCCTGAATTGTTATGGTTGCAGATTTCTGGTCGATGACTTCAATACTGACTCATTTGACACGGATTCCTTCAGGCCTTTGTTTACTTCTCCGATATTTACACTAGAAATTTCGCTAATCACTTATCACTTTTCGCCGTCTGTTTTCACTGCATATTGGAAACCAAACTACCACAAAGCGACGACGCTTCCCACCAAAATCAATGTTAGCGTATTTACTAAAATGCGAAACGTCACTTGAAGTACTTTGTTATCACAATCGCCTCACAACAACACAATCCACCCATCTAAACTGTTTCGATGGATACTGTTTTGCTATATCGCCGTTTTTGCTGTGTTAGTATTATCCCCCCACCGCTGAAACGCTAGCCCCAACACACCGAACGACCGTCTGATGCAAGTGGATACCGAAGCACAGCCTTACCGAACGAAAGCTGGAACTGAACTGAGCTGAGATCCCGCAAAATGGCATTCGACGACCACCCAGCAGACGATAAAATGTGAAGTACTTTTACAACTTCCCCCTCGCCGATGCGTATGCGCCCCCACATGTATTTTACACACTCACCTGCCTACCGAGTGCCGGCCGATTGAGACGTTACGCTTTGGAGCTCTGGTGCTTCGGGTTTCCAGTAACTGGATACCTACTGATTGTAGTAGGCTTCGGTCAGTTAGTTGACTCAAGTGCAGATTGGCCTGCTTGCTTTGTCAAAAGATGCCACCGATCTGGTTCTTTGTTCTAAAGTCCCCGTTTGATGCGCGACGTAACTGGGATGAGCAGTCGCATGGGCTTGCTCTATTTGCGCTCGCACACTCTGTACCAGTTCCGGAGAAAAGCATGATGATGATCGTTGCTCTGCGTCTTTCTGTGTCACGCTGCGTACGAATTTGTTTGCATTTTGCATTGTCGATTCAGGCTTTAGCGCATAAATACTAAATGTGGAATAAAGTGTCCGATGCTGATAATATGATAATGATTAATCGATATTGGTGTCAGTAGGAAACGCTTAGAAGTGTCGGGAGCCATACAAACACGTCGTAGAAGGGTGTGAACAATTGATTCGTGCGAGATTCTACATGAGTGATGAGATGCGTGCTTCGCCGGGGAGAGATTGTTTGAAATTTCTATAGGGTGTGTTACCCGATTATTGTCCTAATAAGCACAACTAGCACTTTACCTCGTTTTCTCAACCGGATCCATACAAGAAATAAAATGTATCTAATACATTTCAAATGTATTTTCATTTCTATACGTATATTTAAATTGATTGTGAGATGATTATGAGATGTTGTCAAAAGATTAACAGCCTGTCTTTTTTGAAATCTTAACCTACGGATGTCATTGGGCCGAAAACACATCGAAACTCGTGGGCCTAGGCTGGGTCATTCCACACTACATGTATTCGACTTTCACCAAATTGCACCAGCATTGGAGTATTTTTTTCATCTACCATATACAGTGACGGACAATACAATGAGACCAAAGCCTGATTTTCATACAAAATTGTCATGTTAGGGGGCTTGCCTTTCATTTTCTTGAGAACCAATTGTGTTGAAATTTCGGCTGTAGTAGCCTAAATTCTCATCTGCATTAAATCCATCATTTTTCATTCACCACTTTAAAAGTTACAGACACCGCATACGACAAAACAATAAGACCACTTTTTGATTTTCTTGAAGGATGCTCGAATTTGAGGATCTGAATTTTGATTATTGATGCACGGGTCATTTTAATATCAGTATACTATAGATTGCAATTCCCTGGGCACTGGCAAAACCTTGAGGTAGTTTAACTTCAACTACCAGGTCCCAGGGCTGGTCTGGTTCTTTACCATTTTGGAAAGAAGCACACAAGTGTTGCCAGTTCAGTGGAAATGCAGCCCGAAAGTGCTTCTGAAAATCCTCTAGTACTTCTTATCGATGAACATTATAGTTCTGAGATGGTGATCAATGGTCAAGTACAGTATTTGCAAATAGTAGAAATGCTGCATTTGATCATATAGAATCAGTGTTACTGATGGGTGGCTTTGTGACTTAATCGTGTGAGAGGAAGTTTTGTGCTATTCGCGCTACGTTACATTCCCTCTCATTCGTTCATCGTCGTTCTTCACTGTTTGCTATTCGAACGTGAGTAACTTCGTCGCCGAATGTTGTTTTAGATTCGCCGCGAGTAAATTTAGTAAAAAAAAAGTGGAAAACTCGAATTCGTTTTTGGTCTTTTGACGCTGTGCCGAAGAATGGTATTTTCGATTCGCCTCGAGTAAAGTGTGATGAAAAAATGTTTTGGCTTATCACTTTGGTTCCTTCTTTTTGAATACGCTGATTATTAGTTGCTTGGGTCATCATCTGAGGAGTGATCCTATTAGTCCGGCTGGAAGTGATTTACACCCCGCTCACATTACAACTTATATCACGGGATATAGACTATATTGATATCAGCATCCATACATCTAGTTTTCACTAGAAATTATGTGCATGGGATTTAAAATCAATATTCTCTAAATCACCACGGAGAAAATACAGTCCCGATTGAAACAACGAACTTGTTTGTTGATATCTAAACAAAAAAAAAAAAGTTGTTTCAGAAGTCCGATTTGTTGTTTTAAGCCACCGATTTTGTTTTGAAACAAACCGCCAGGTTGGTTGTTTCTACCTAATTATATTACAACAATACTACAGAAATTATGGCTGTTCTAAACTAATATTTTTGTTGTTTCCACCTTGAAAGGGGATTATTATTAAGAAAATACAGGTAGCGTTGACTTAGGGGAACAAATTAAAACTTTAGATTGATTCAACCCAAGCGGCGGTTAAACCAAACTGATATTTTGTTGGGCGAAAATATAACTAAAAATTTAGAATGAAATAAACTGGGTTGTTGGGTTATTTCATTTTCCGTCATCCGGTCTCGCTGCATGCTCTGGCGCTGTCACTCAACAACAGGTGAAAATTTAATATTTTATTTAAAAACCCTGAAAATAATAGAAAGGCTCGCATTATCATTTGTAGATTTCACTTAGACTAAAATAAGTCTATAAATGTAAATGTGCACTTTTCATATGTTTGTTAGCATTTTATTCAAATAATTGAAAGTACAAAAGAAATTTAGTTGATTGAAAACGGAAATGTTTGTTGTTTCAACCGTGTTCGTGTGTTTGTTTCAAACAGCAATTCAGTTTATATCATACTAAAATTTGTTTGAAAAAAATCATAAGCGTTGGTAGAATCAACCAACAAATCTGTTTGTTTTCGTAGCTGTCATAATGAAACAACCATCATAATGATAAATTCAAACGAACGACAGTTGAACTTAACTGCTAAATTCCCGAAACAATTACTCACAACTTTAGTTTGTTTTAACCACCATAGGTAGTCAAATCAAACGAATACGATGTTTTTGCCCAATTCAAACTAGAATATGTTTGCCTTTATCAATCTCTTTTTATTAATATATATATAGCCAAATGGATACTACTTTGTTATAAATAAACAAATGAGAAATCACGTTAGATCTAATTCAATATATTCTTTAAACGACTGGCTTGGAAGCCGGAAATTTGACCGCTGTCGTAGTAGTGCCTCACTTTAATATATCAAGCTGAACAATGTAACAATGTCCTAAGTAACATTGGGAGACTCTCTTCCTCGACTAAAACCATGTTCAAGAATTTTCAACACACAGTGTGGAAATATAGAGTGTAATTAAGGATTGAATACATAGAAAACATCAACAAATTGTTTAATAGACAAGCTTGACGAAGAGAATTTCTCAATGTTACTTTGGACCTAATGTGGTTCAGCTTGATATGTATAAATCAATAATGCATTTGTGTAAACAAAGACCCACTCACAGTATGGAGAATTTGCAGGGCCTGCTTCTCATCCATCCGCTGCTTTTCTTTTCTTTTTTCTAATAAAACGATTCGTTTGCTTCGGTCAGAAGACTTCACTGCGAATATTCGGAATAAATGTTCGCGCAGAAGAGATGAATTGGTGAGTGTCGCCTGGTTGGTTGGACATGGTGATAACTCAGTGAACGAAAGTAGGCACAAGAAGAAACGGTAAACAAGAAAGGACCGAGTGAGTCGTTGCTCAACAGTTTTCGTGTACGATGAGAGTAGTTTTTTTTTCTGTGGCAGCAGGAAAACGGTGGTGAGTAGTAGAAAGAGCGAGACACCATTCGTTGTGATAATAAGTACTTTTACCTTGTATAGAATCAGTTGAAAAGGCTGAAATAGTTTATTATCAAAAATCAGCACACTTTTGGAAAGCACTACCACATAGGGGAACTGTTCTATTATTCATCTCATGATCGATTATTCATATTAATCGGAAATGTAGGTTTGATGTATCAATCAATTGATTCCTTTTGTGGCTTGCTTTCAACAACAAATAAAAATAATTAAAAATATCAATGAATAAAAAGTACGTGATATGAAATGAGATGAAAATGGGAATGGTAACCCTAGATGCTATACTTTTATCGGGGTCTTTTAGCGTGAGGCGATTTTGCTGATTTAATTCTAGGAACATTCTAGTTTTGAAGAAAATGCAGCTTTTAGAGTGTGCACCGGTAATGGGTGATGCATTAACACAACAGAGAAAACAGAAGATGAAAACCAAACAAACTACTCAGATCACAAGCGGCTCCAGACAAACAGAAGTTGCAAAATTCACAAACTGCAAAAGACTACAGAAATCATGAAGAAATAACGAAGATAAGTAAAACACCTTATTAAACTTATAAACTTATGAACTAAATAACAAACAGACAAAAAGACGACACGACACCATACAAAACAGTTGGCATGAACATGGCTGAGAGAAAGGGAAAGCCATCTTGAAAATGTAACACCTTTTGAGGCAGTGTCAACAGCGTCTCTATGGACGATATGATCCTTGCACGGCTGGTGAAATGCTTCAAAAGGAGTTAAGTTATATCATTCTAACGCACAAGGTACAATAGAATAACTTTTTATTTTTGATTCGAGAAAACTGCTTCGGAAGATTTATTAAACTCATATACGTAACACTGACTAACAAAATAACAAACAGACAATTGAAGAAACAGACGAAAGGACACAAAAAACTCAAACGTGGCTCCTTCCGAATCATTTGCAACAGCGTCTTCTTGGACGACATGTTCCGTGTACGGCTGGCAAAATGATTCGAAAGGTTTTACGCAACGATATCATCAAAGGCCTGGCGTAGAGGTTTCTACTCTATTCAGAGTCCCGCCAGTAAACCTACAAAAAAAAAAGTATACTATAGATTGTAATTTACACTCATCAACATGGCCTAAACTATGGATATCAAAAGGAGGTCTTATTGTTTTGTCGTAGGTGGTGTCTGTAGTTTCTGAAGTGGTGAATGAAAAATTATGAATTTATTAAAGATGAAAATTCAGGTTATTTCTAGGCTATTGCCAAAAATTCAGTCCAATTACTTCACGGGAAAGTGAAAGACAAGCCTCCAAACATGACCAGTTTGTATGAAAATCGGGCTTTGGTCTTATTGTATTGTCCGTCACTGTATGTGTAAAAATCTCGGTTTTCGTGCTGATCGGTCCATGGGCCTCCCGTATTTTTAGTTAAAAAATGCTTCGTTTAGTTTCTTGCATCTCTGAAACTTGGTGAAAGTGTTAAAATATCCACACCCAAAATACTGGTAGCATGCACGAATTGATCGTAGCAGAAAAACGCATTTCTTGCCTCTGTTTCCGTCAACAGTTTTTTCCGAGACACAGACCCTGCGGAATGTTTTGCTATAAACGAGCTGAAAGTGCACACACGTTATATTGTTTTGCTTATGTATAGAACGTTTTACGCTATGAATTGGTCCATGAAAATGTGTGAGTGTGATAATTAATCATAATGTCATCACAGATCTCCAATATATAGCGAATTCGTATTTGATCCAGTTCCAAACTGGATCGGGTATCAGAATTGGGTTGGCTTGTTGTGTGTCAAAAATCGGTGTCTATGTATTTTTCTGTAACTCATATCAGATTGAGGTTTGCACTGACAATAAGTTCTGGTATCGCAGGTTGGAACTAGTTCCAACCCAGGTTCAAAAACGAATTCCATAACAGTTGTTTTGAAGCAAAATTGTGATTCTTCTGTGCACGTAATTATCCCCGGAAAGTAATTATTTCGTTTCCAATGTTATCGCAATAAATAATGTGGATGGGTGCGAGTTTTGGATTTGAAACCGTTCGAAAAGAAAGGTAAGTATTTTATGAATTTTGCTCTTAGGTGGAGTGACTAAAATTTCGTGTATCGTGATATTGTGATATCCTACTTTTATTTTTGGGCATTTGAAATAGGATGAGAAGCAATATTGAAATGACAATATTTAGCAAGTGCAATGTTTACTCTAGCGGGAGGTCGGCAGGGATTTGTCGCTAAACGGATTATTTATTTTGGGAGACTGAGAACTGCGGGATCGCGAAATTGCGAGTGCGTTCAAGTTGCTCTTGTTGTAGCTGTAGATAGTATCCAGACAAACATCCTTTGTACTCTTGCCACAGGAAATAGCAGGTTTGATTCCGGTAAGTAGTTTGAAGGTCGTGTCCTTGGATTGCATTTCATACATCAGCATCTACATCGGAGTGGAACACAACGCTACAGTAGATTAAAAAATGGCATCAGAACAGCTTGCATAAGTTATTTCCGGGTGTAGGGGTGGTTGAGAATAATTGGAAGGTGAGTGGTGTGTCAAAGACTTTTCTTGGAACATTGTTGTGTATCCGCAGACCCGGATTAGTGACACTATCTGCCAAAGCAGTGAATTCTGAGCAAGTGATGCTGGTACTAGGCGGAATTGTTCCACCCTTACGGTAGACGATTGCTTGCTTCCCCTTCGGCTAGAGGAAAAGTGTTTTTTTTATATCGGTGGACTCGACATTCAATGATGCAAATAGCCTGTCGATTTCTGCTTTTGGACCGAACCAGTTCTATAGGTCGTCAACGTAGAGCTGGTAGTTATATTTAAGATCTCGGGGAAGACTTTTTTATGTGCAGACGAAAAGCTCCATGAGGTAAGAACCTTGCGCCGTGCCATCGGCGACCGGGTACTCGTTTCACGTAGCATTGTACCAATCTTCACAGATTGACTACAATCACTGAGAAAGGATGTGAGCCATACTTCACAATTCCTTAGCTAGCTTTTTTTTTGCAGTTTCGTATGGTTCACCCAATTGGAAATTCACCTGTACCATCAGTGCATATGTTAATACAGATTAGTTTAATTATTCTGTCCAAAATTTGAACTAATCTTATTAGTAATTCACATTGGTCTGGCCCTGAAAACTTAATGAAAATTACTAAGATAATAGAAATAAAATAAATTTTCCTGTACTTCTATGTTATTTTTCCAACAAAGTACATTTAACTGGAAGGGAACATAATTCATATTAAATTGAACGATTGGACCAAATAATTCAAACGGATATGAGGTGAAAAGTTATTCAAAGTTTTCCAGTTACTATCAGGTATAAAAATCTTAATATTTTTAAACTTGAACTATAAATCTTTCGATAGTTAATAAGAACGATATAAATTCAAATATTTTAATAATGGTTCAACGTGTTTCCTTAATCTCCTGATCTTCATTTCATGACCAAAAAATCTTAAATTTTAGGGTTTACTATTATAGCCAATCAACTTTGGACATAAATAATTAAAAACCTTTGATTATCCGTTCTTTCGGATGTGTGATCTGGTCGCGATGGGTGGGCCTACGCCATTAGATGGTAACAAAAGACACATCATGTCGTGGTGGTTTCACATGTTGACTATTTCTATTTAATGTCGTATCTGGCATTGATGCCTTGATTTTACATCTGTGATCCAACGGACGTCCTGTCTTGAAGCCTTTGAATCGAATTGGCTGCAACACCTTTCCTAAGCGTGAGACGTCGCCACGCTTCAGTCGAAATCTAGCTAGTCAGGTATACATTGATAGACAATGTGTTTAAAATTATCGGCATCTGTAGGGAATCGACTGTTGGATTCACTGAGTAGAAATTTTATTAAAACCAGGAACGTGGCAACGGTCTTATTTTGCTATGTCTCACTTCAAAGAGCCATAATAACAACACCATTCATTATAAAAATAGCATACAAACTATCTTATAATGGCTTCATTCTCGATAATTTTATAAAAGTAGATAGGCAATAGGCGTGATGAAGCTTTACTATGCCACCGAAAAAGAACCTACTTCGAAAAAATATTATATCCTTTCAGTTGAAGATTATAGAGCATGTTGCTGATTGTTGATGGATATCGCTCATTTTGCTGGAAGATCATGTGACTAGAATAAATAAAATGGATGTTATGGTCGAGTTTATCCAATGCTTTAGATCGTCCAAGATATCCTAGGCGTATACGTCTCAAGATCTATATGTGTAACTAAAGATCTCTTAAAAGTTTCATTGAAGCATATTCAACACTTTTTTGTATCAAATAGATATTCTAGTATATCCAAAACTCCCTGAAAAGGAGGCTTTAAGCTCTACAAGGGTAGTCAGAGATATATTTGTAGTTTATGAGTTCGGTGCATATTCTTGGAGGTTCACAGATTTGAATTGAATAAAATTTTGGCATGGTGGATGTTTAAGGATTGGATTCAGATCACCTTGGAGTTGAGATTTTAAGATCTTCAAGCGTATTCAGAGATTTTTTGGAAGTTTAATTATACCGATCAAATTCTTAGAATTTCATAGATCTAATTCAAATAATATTGTGGATTAAATACATGTTCTAGATCATCGTAGAACTTCCTGGAATATTGCGGGTTCAATGTGTCTTCTTTCTTATCCAAGAACTTTCTGGAGTTGCCTGAAAGCGATATGGTGTAGGTTAAAGAATCCTGTCATATTGCAAGAGGTTCGGAGATATGATTCAAATAATATTTAATGATTTAATGATTTTATTTGACATCCAGAACTCCCTGAAGTTGAGGTATTAAGATCTACAAGCTTATTCAGTGCTTATTGAAAGTTTATATACACGGTTCATATTTCAAGAGGTTCAGAGATCTGATTTAAATTATGTTTTGTATTAAGAAGATGTTTTAGATCATCTCAACAAAATCGTAAAGTTAAGGTCTTAAGATCTACAAGAGTTATAAGAGATATATTTCTATTTCATAGATCTGGTGAATATTTCGAGGATTTCTAAGATCTAAGATGAATACTTGGGGTTTAATGTATGTTATTTGTCATCTACGAACATCCTAGAGTTAAGGTTTTACGACCTACAAGCGTAGTTCGAATAATAGCGGTTAAGTTGATAGTTAAGTTGAATATTTGATTTTTTCGAATTGGTGGTGCCCCCCCCCCCCCCCCCCCTTCAAATTCTGTGCCTCGGATTTGCAGCAAACCATGGCAAAAACAGTCAAGCAACTACGCTCAATGGTTTGATTGCACCATAGACCAACTCTAAGACCAGTAGGTCCCGAACAAATACGATATTTTTCTTGGCTCAGTCAGTACTAGCACATCGGTCCCAAGCTCAATGATTCGCCCCTAACAACGTAGCTCACACCAACACATTCTCAAATGTTGTGTCAAAATAACATAGTGAATCAAAACAACAACCAAGATACTAGTACCGGAAGCTACCGAAAAGCGCAAGAATTATTGCAAGGTGCAATCTGCAAGGTATACTTCGGACTTAGCGGTTCTACAACAGTGTACCAATTTCATATCGCTAGTGGCACATTGATTGTTGATTGCACTGCCAGCTTCACCCCTTAGCAAGAAGTTGGACATCGTGAGACACTTCGTGTTCGCCGGATATAGTCGATCCGGGATTTACAACGGGCCAAAAGGTTGGTGGAACCGTCCAAACGGTGAAGAAGTATTTGGGAAAGATAGACATTGTTATACGAAGACTTCAGTCGAGGCCGGGCGTGTCAGGGCATCAGGCAATGACCCAGAAGGAGCGGCTGAAAACCAGCGAAGCGTCGTGGTAATAATGGATGACGAGACGGAAACACTACTAGCAGGGAACCGGGTACTTTACGTCTCCCACCAAGAAGGTAAATGTTGACGTCGAATATATCTCCCATATCAAGTTCCCGAAGAAGGTCCTTCTGTGGCTGACGATCAGCGCGAAGGGAACGTCTAAGCCGCTGTTAGTTTCTTCGGGGCTTGCGGTGAACAGTACGAAGTGCCTGCCGGAAGTTTCCGCCTTCATCAAGAAGTATCACGCGAATGAGGATGTGGACTATTAATCGAACTTGGCTTCGGCCCAATATGCCAAGAGATCTCAGAAGGAGATGATAAAGATAACGAACAATGAAAGTTGTTTTTATGATATACAAACATATATGTAAGTAAACAAATCGTATATAATGCAAAAAATATGGCTAATACGTGCAAAAGTTGAGGCCATATGCGTGCACATTCTATAGTTTTCTTAAACGAGTTGATCTGATATCGTATGCGATTGAATTTGTAATAACAAATTCAATTTAAAAAGTTTAGCGATGTATATCCGATTCAGTTTGTGACGCATTACGATGAATAATTGACATATCGTATATAAGTCGAAAATTTGCACTCTTTACGATTTTACCTACACATAATACGATAAAGGCCACAATAAATTTTGACTTAAGATATAGAAATATACGATACTATTTGAACACTGTTATACGACTTGTGGTTGTCTGGGAAAGCTTATATCGAAGACCGCCAACCGCCCTATCATCCCCCAACTGCGATCGATAGAAATTTTTCGGGTGAACCTTAATCGTAGGATCTACTCTATTAATTCTCCATGACCAAAACGGAGAAACAGCTGATCGCCAAGGCCAAGAAAGTGCTGAAGAAAATGCCGACATTCATGCCGACTTTTCATCGGCCATGGCTAAGGTTTCGACCAACTGCCGTAAGACAAGGCGTCGAAGCGTATTTGTAGATGGCTTAAGAAACATACACGCAAATAATCCACGCATATTTATTGGAAAAAATTCATGTAAAATTGCTCATAATATTCATTTATTCACACATAAACAGAACCCTTTGAGAAACACAAATGAAGTTTATGCTGCAAATGAAAACTATGTGTGGCTACATATAGTGGTTATTTGTACACGAAGGAAATAAGTGTGGTTACAAATAGATATCATTTGTTGATTATATTGCAAAAAATCATATGTGGGACACATAGATATTAACTTTCTTGAGATCTCTTCGAAAAAATACTATTACATATGTTCTTGTGCATTTTTTACAGCCCTTCCTGAGCTCCAGAACAACTTCCATAGTTTCAAGTTTAGTTCTTTCAATGTGATTTTTTTTTTACCTAAAACTGTATACTGACTAAATTTTTTCACCGACTTCTGGGAAGTATTCTGATATACCCTTTTATTTTTTTCAGAAATTCTTTAGGAGATCTTTCAAAAACGTCCTCTTGTTTAGATTTCGCATGATACCTGCTCTCTGAAAAATCTATCGGTAATGTACTATAAGGTTCTACCGCATGATCGATTTGGTTTGATTTAGCATCCCTTCAACTAAGGTCTGTATCCACATTAGTCCGGATACCTTAAAATCACTGTAACTTTTGAAATATTGTGCGTAGGAGGGAAAAATTTCGTTGATGAAAAAAACTATAAATGGTGTTTACATTCCATGTTTAGTGTCAAAATTTGTGACGAATGGAAAACGCGAGTGGATTTTGTACTAACATAAGACAAATCCTGACTTGTCAATACGGGAACTTGCAAAAAAACTTGGATTAACCTAAATCCATTGTTCACGGTGTGCTCAAATCATTTTCGGGACGTTTGACGGTTGAGAGGAAACTAAGAAGTGATAAAAAACAATGGGCGTGATGATCCTGTCATGGACCAAAAGGTGAAGAGGATATTGAAGGAAAACCCGAATCGCTCTGTTCGAACGGTGGCTCGTAAAATAGCAATGTAACCTGGTTTTGACCAAAAATAAAAACAGCGTTTGGGGCTAAGTAAAACCAGTTCCAAATTGCAACGACTAACGGAACTTGACGGCAAAATCACGGGCTCGACGTTTATACTGCCAAAATTTCATGCGTTGTTATGGACTATCAATTTTATGCCCTGGAAAATTTCAAGCAGCTTACCGGACTGGTTTTCTAGTTGCCTATGGCCAGAAATGCTACAGTTGAGCATTTTAGGACGAAGAAGGCATCGAAATTTTCCAAAAATACCTTGTTTGACAAGCAATTTGCACGTACGGTAGAAAGAGGAAATCTTTCGTCACTACAGGCACAATCAACAAGGAAATTTACCAGATAGGGTGCCTGCAGAAGCGATTGCTACCCTTCATAGAGCGAAACCAATGTTCGGGCCCAATTTGACATCATGCCATTATTCTAAATCTTCGATGGACTGGTACGAAGCAAATCAAGTGAATATTGTTCCGAAACCGCACATCCGCCAAATTGTCCAGAGTTACCTCCAATCGAGAGATATTGGGCTCTGATGAAGCGGAAGCTTTTTAGGAAGAAAAACGGAATCAAAAATATCACTTCCAACACTTCCAACATTTTTTATAAAACCCGTACAAACCCTAGTGTATGGAGTTAAACGCGAAAATCGAAAATTTTATGCAAATACCGAATTCGTGAATTGTTAAATCATATCCTATGAATCTGAAATAAACAACTGCAATTTAAATATAATGCAAAATAAAGCAATTTCCATTTAATTCCAACTACCTTTATTGCTTATCTTGACAGATATGCGTATTTCGTCTACAATGTGCGAACTTCTTCGGTGTCGTGTACTAATACTCGACACTGAAGAAGTCTGCACATTGCATACGAAATACGTGTATCTGTCAAGATAAGCAATGAAGGTAGTAAGAATTAAATGGAAATTACTAATCGTTCTTCTCATTTTCTTGTTACAGGTACTCCACTAAAAAGCTCACACTCTCCAGGATGCAAAATATGTGTTTTACTTAAGTTTTGAGGTGTCTGGATTAAATGTGGATTCAGAGGCGCCAGTTTTAGAATGTTGTTGAGTAAAATAACTAATAGTGTTCAGTAATCTAGAAGCAAATTTAGACAATACAATGGAGGCTAGTTACTCTGGTCTTTCTTCAAATGACGAATAAATCCTTCGCCTTTTACTAAAATGGAGGCTAGTTGGCTAGTTTTTGTAGGCTTCTCTCACGAAGTGTGAGCTGTAAGCTCTTTACTGTACGTATCGTAAAACGGGGTATATTTGATAACATGGGTTGCACAGATAGCGTGTGAGGCTCTGCAAATAATTTCTTAATACAGGTAAACTAAGAAACTAAGTAAACTAAGAAATAGATAAGGTGTTTAACTGAAAACTACAGTTTTGCTACACAAAACTTTTCGGTTCGAACGTCGGGTGGAAATAAGTGTAGTTTTATACACTGATTCTAATCAATTAATATCAAAACACAATTCAAACAAGAAATTAAAAAAGTGACTTTAAAGGTTATTTGGTTAAAAAAAAGAGACCTTAAAGACCTGTCATTAAAAGTAGAGACTTTTTGGAGACTAGCATAAAAAAAGTGATCAAGCATGTAAAAAGAGATCTGCTACCAGTCTTGTGAAGGAAAATTTTTTGGTAGGCCATTCCTGATGGCTTACGTATTTGAATCATATGATATACTTGTCCGTTCAAAAGTTTGATTTCAATTTTATGTTGGTTGTCCGTGCTTCAGCTTGATTAATGAAGGGTCCATGATTGCGATGATAAAAAAACAGCCATCGAAATTCACATGCTACCCTGCATTCTTATGCTACTCTCCATCAAACTTCCCTATATGTACATACATAAGGGATATGTTCAATGCCTTTCATTTCTCATGTCTGCAGCAAAGACAGTATCAGGTTACGCATTTTTGTGGAATGGAATGGAAACCCCAATAAGTAGGGTGAGTGAACAAATATTGGAAGAGCGATAACAACGCACCTCTCATGCATTCGCAATAATATGTTTAATTGTAGTAGGGTGACCAAAAGACTTGATTTTCTCAATATGCAAAAAAAAATGTCGTTTAGGTCGAATAAGCCTGAGTAATAGCGATGATTGACGGAAATGGTTCCGCTGCCGCATAGAGCTCCACCCGGTACATAGAATATGTAGCTGGCCAAGGAAACGCCAAAGAATATCGCTTTTGGACGGCTTCCTACGTGAGCAGTTCCTCAACCGCATCTGAATGCCAATGAAGGAAACGCATGTGTCTTTCCAATTTATGTTCCAATGAAGAAGGGTGTCTCAAGCGGTGTTATGGGCGATACATTAGTTACGCAGGACGAATGGATGGTTTTCGCCACCCCCCCACTTCCCTCTTTGTAAAATATATACAAGCCTGAAAAATGTTGCACGGCGCTAAAGAAAATTCAAACACCCTCAACACATTAACCATCACGTTTTACAAGAACTCCTAAAGGATAAAGTTGATTATGGAAACCCATTTTCTTGGATCAATTTGTGTGTAGATCCAAACAGGGATAGATCACTTGAAGGTGAAAGAAGTTCAACAAGGACACCTCAAATGTCTGATCGCAGTCAATGATTAGGCTGATAAAATTTTTTAGAAAGCCAGGGTAGAAAAGGCATTGAGATCTTTCCAGCCTTACAAATCCGCAGGAATGGACGGAGTATTTACAGCATTGCTACAAAATGGCGAATCAGTATTGATCCCGCTATTAATTGAGATTTTTAAGGCAAGTTTGAGACTCAACCATCTTCCATCTTTATGAACACAAGTAAAAGCTTATACCTAAAATGGGAAAGCGAAATAAGGCGCTTCCTAAATCATACAGACCCATTAGTCTTTCATCAGTCCTATTAAAGACTATGGAAAAAGTGTTGAACGATTATATCAATTCAAATTACATGAACAAGTATCCACTTTCTGAGTTCCAGTTTGCTTACCAGTCTGGTAAGTCAACAGATACGGCACTGCATACAGTGGTTGCAATGGTAGAAAAAGCTCTTGCGGTAAAAGAAATAGCACTTTGTTCTTTCTTAGATATTGAAGGAGCTTTCGACAACGCTTCCTACAGTGGGGGAAATTCGTTTAAACGCAATGTCATTTTAGCGTTTATTTTCAACACAAAAGATCGAGACGAAAAATCTAATATAGTTTGTCATAGCCTATCAGAAGTTTCGTATTTGAGAACACAATTTGATTGGAAGTTCATAATGACTTTTGAAAAAAAATCCAAAAAAGGTGATTTGGGGGGGGGGGGGGGGGGGGTTTATTCGTTTAAACGCACTTGTAGTTTTATTAATCAAATCGAATTCACAGTTCAAAAATCAAAAATAAACAATAGTTAATACATCGTTTGCTTTCCGTTTTTCTGAATAGTTTCGAAAATTCTGTTCGGCATTGATTTCACCAGCTTCTGCAGAGTTTTATCAGGTATCAAGCTCCAGGCTCCTCTTATAGCTGACTCAAATTCACGAACTGTTTTAAACTGCCTTCCGCCTTTGTAAACCTGTCGTGCCAGGAAGCCCCACAAGTTCTCGATAGGATTTAGATCCGGACTACGAGCTGGCCAATCCAGAAGACCGATGTCTCGTTCAGAAAACCATTTCAAAGATTGCTTGCTGACATGAATTGCTGCATTATCCTGTTGAAATACGAAATTTTCCGGCATAAACGGGATCAAAACATCTTCCAGAAGCTCCAAGTACTTTTCCAAATTCATCCTGGTCGAAATGGTGGCAATAGGGGTCTTTCCATGGATCGAAAAAGCGGACCAAGACATTCGAGTGCCACCTCCAAAGTTCCTGCTCAACTTAACCTGCGGAGATTTCCTCAAATCGTGCCAATAATATGCGGTCCAGTCTGGGCCATCCAAATTGATTTTTTTCTCGTCAGAAAAAATAACATTGTCCCATTCCGTAGTCCACGACATGAATTTTTTAGCGAAATTCAATCTAGCGTTAATGTGAGCCGGTTGAAGATAGGGTTTTTTTTTTGCTTTTTTGTGTACTTTAAGTGGCCACATCCATGTAGAATCTGCCGTACACGCCTCTTAGAAATGGAAAGCCCCATTTCTTGCTTGATTTGCGCAGCAGAGAAGTTTCCAGAGTCACCCATTTGTATAATTTGGTTCCGGACACGATTGGTAATCTTCCAATTTCCCATTGTTTTCTTTTTTACGCCATACTTCTTGCCTTTTTTCAGCAGGTTCCTGATTGCTGCTTCCGATCTGTGGATCACACGTGCAATTTCGCGATTGCTCTCACCGCGACCAGTATTTGCTCCGACTGGATTAAATACTTTACCTTTACCCATTTTGCCGAAAACAAGCAACAACTACCGCGCAACGCAAATTCAAACTCGTGTTTATGGCGGACGATGGCTATACAGTGTAAATATGACAGATTCGCAAGATAACAGTAGCATAGGTACGCTCAATGCGGCTTTACGTTAGTGTGCGCTTAAACGAATTTCCCCTCTAAAATCACCTTTTGTTGGATTTTTTCAGAGATCACAATGAACTTCCGTTTAAATTGTGTTCTCAAAAACGTAACTACTGATAGGCTTTAGTGAACTGTACTTGAATTTTTTTTTTGTGATCTTTTGTATTGGAAATAAACCCAAAAATGACCTTGCGTTTAAACGAATTTCCCCGACTGTATTCGTCTATGGCTCGGGCCATGAAGAAAAGGAACTTTGAAATGGATATAATTAATTGGGTTCACACCATGCTTGCAAAAAGAGAAATCACTTCAGAGCTGGGAAGATAGTCTATTGCAGTACGGGCAACGAAAGGTTGTCCCCAAGGAGGAGTCTTCTTACCACTAATGTGGTCCTTATTTGTTTGACGATCTTCTAAGAAGCTTAGAGGAAAAAGGTTTCGAGGTTGTAGGTTTTGCAGACGATATAGTCATCATAGTGAGGGGAATATTTGACAATATCATTTCAGAGAGAATGCAATGGGGCCTAAAATTTACCCAATCTTGGTGTATCAAGGAGGGCCTTAGCATTAATCCATCAAAAGTAGTAATTGTACCTTCCACTATAGCATAGGGTTTCATGGTTCTCTAGACTGAATAAAAAATAGTAGAAATTTATCAATTCGATGACATCAATTTCTTCACATCAACAAGCAGTCCTACGTCAACTTTGCAGTTATGTCACTGACATAACTCACCCTTTCGTTTTTTACCAATTTAATATAATCTTTATTTTTCTCGTCTTCTCTTACATATGTTAGTTTTCAGGTGATTACATACTTGTTTTCAGCCTTTAATTTGTTTTTGACATCGATGATGTTTGTATGTTCTTACAGGTTGTGTGTATTCGTGTTTGCACTGGAAAGTTAGTTTCAATTTGATATCCTACTTAACCTAATAATTCTAAAATGTTTTATTAATCGGCAATCGCTCGAATGAGCGGACTCTCGGAGTGACGGCAGTTTTCTATAAACGTATCTATAGATACTTCGATGCGCTCTTTCACTATCTTGAAGTCAGCGACACGATGTAGCTCGGTGGTCCTTGTTCTGGGTGCGGCGTCGAGAATTAATCGGAGCAACCGATTTTGGACGACTTGGAGCTTCTTGATGTGGGTTTCTGCACAAGTCCCCCACACAGGCATGGCGTAGTTCACCACCGGCGATAATTGCCTTGATGACGGCTAGTTTGTTGCGCTGCGATAGCCGGGACCGTCGATTTATCAACGGATAAGGCGCTTTGAGCAGACCGATACATTTATTCCGCAGGTTGTCGGTGTGAGCACGGTAGTTTCTCTTGTTGTCGATAGTGACGCCAAGATATTTTACTTCGCTCATCCAATCAACGGGGCATCCGTTTACCCGGATGAAGCAATCGGGTGGAGGCAGAAGTTTCGGCGATGGTTTTGGACTCGGACGATGCTCCTGCAAAAAATATCCGGAATGTACGGGCGGTTAGGTAGCTCCTTACCATCTTCGTCAGGTAGCTCGGGAAGTTTGCCTGTACAAGCTTGTGGATCAAGCCGTCGTGCCTCACGTTGTCGAAGGCTTTTTCCACGTCTAGGAGGACCATGGCCGTGTTGGTGGAAAGTGCGTTGTTGCGGTGGATGATATTTTCCACTCGGACCAGCTGGTGGATGGTAGAGTGACCCTGTCTGAAACCGAATTGCTCCGGTATTATGACGTGGTTCTCGTCAACGTGTAGCATCAGCCGCAGGAGGATGAGCCGCTCGAATAGTTTGCTGACAACCGACAGCAACGTGATAGGCCGGTAACTTGTAGGGGCAGTAGGGTCCTTGCCAGGTTTAAGGATAGGGATAACTTTCTCTATCTTCCACCTCGTTAGAAAATGGTCCAGCTGGAAGCACCGGGTGAAGATTTTCGCCAGAAAGCGGAACGCCTTGCCGGAGAGTTTATTCAGCACCAGGTTGAAGATGGCATCGTATCCGGGTGCCTTCATGTTTTTCCCGCGCGTCACTGCTGCACGAACTTCGTTTTCCGTCACTTGGCCGACGAAACGTTCAGTATCGACTTGCTCCACGACCTGGCGAATGGATTGCTGAACAGCAGCTTCATGGGGACTCACCATGTTGGCACCGAGGTTGTGAGCCTCCACTAGTTTGTTGGCGATTGCGTTGGCCTTCTCCGACGGGGTTACCATGATGTCTCCATTGTCATTCTTCAGTGGCGCGACTCCTTTCGGTTTCTGTTTTAGAACCTTTGCTACCTTCCAGAATGGTCTCGAATGGTCGTTCATTTGGGCGATGCTGTTGGAAAACTGCTGGTTCCTAATGGCCGACATTCGACCTCTGATTTGATGGCTGAGGATGGAGATTTCTTCCTTCTTGATAAGGCATTCGGTACGTTGAAACAGTCGACGAACTGTGTTCCGTTGCTGGATGAGTTGTCGAGTGTAGCGATCGATCTTTGTGAATTGTTTCCTCACTGGTACCGATCGGATGCAGGCTTCCTCTGCGGCGTGGACTGCTTCCTCGAATAGACCGAGTTGGTTGTCGATGGTATCGACTGACGATATGTCCGGGTCATCAGGAAGGAGAGAGTCCACCCGACGACTGAAATCTAGCCAGTTGACTTGGTGGTAATTCCGTCTCATTGATAGAGGAACTTCCGTTGGGCTACAGATCAGCTCGCACACCACCGGGTAGTGGTCGGAGCTTAGCTTGTGATGTGTGACCGGCTTTGACAGTGCCAAGTCGGACAGAAACACATCTAAGGTGGATGTTCTCCCAGCTGGGGATAGGAAGGTCGGATCGTCTGGGAAGTGGATCGCACACATACATGAGCTAAGGTGGTCAACCAGAAGGTTGCCGTTCTTGTTGGCCGAGTGATTTCTCCACAGGGTGTGGCGAGCGTTGAGATCACCGGCAACTATGAAGCGAGATCGGTTGATGGTAAGCTTTTCAAAGTCTTCCACGAAGAGTTGGGAGGTGCCATCGTTGTCAACACACTGCCGAGGCATGTAAACGGCGAAGATCGTGATGTCTCCAAGGTGGGCGATGATTTTCACGCCGATAGCTTCGATGACGTTGGTCTTCGGGTGCGGTAGTATCTCGTACCGGATGCCTTTTCTGATGGCCACTGCCACACCGCCGCCACTTGCGTTGGGACGATCCAGCCGGACGATGCTGTGTTCCGGGAGCGAGAAATTGATTTTCGGGGTTAGCCGGGTCTCCGAAATCACTCCCACGACGATGTTTTGCTGGGAAAGGAAGTTTTCCAGCTGAATCTTTTTCGCCCTTACAGAGCGAGCATTCCAGTTGGATACACGGATGGTGCGGGGCTCAGTTGACCCCATACTTGCACACCATTTATCCTAGGACCTCCACCTGGTCCGATTTTATCCTCCACCGCAGAAGTCTTCCACGGAATTCCGTAAAGATGGTCCACAGCTCGGCTGAGCTGTAGAGCGCATCATTATTCTCCTCGGAAGGGGAGTCGGTTGGAGCAGCGGCCACACCAGCTCTGATTCGAGGTTCGTACACTGCGTAACATCCACGCGCTTGTTTTGGTACGCCTCCCAACGTACCAGGATCTGTCCAACCTGCCTAACCTCGCACAGTTTGGTAGGGTTCGTGTATGCTTTGGCGAAGTGTACCAAATAGAATGCCTCATCGAAGGTTGCGTATTCACCCTTTCGTCGGATGAGGTGCACAGCTTTGGCATCCAGGTCTTTTTTCCTCCTTCAGGCGATTGATGAGGATTTCCGGTGCGACCAGTGGTAGACCTCGTAGAACCACTCGGTAGGGCCGCTCGGAAGGCTTGTCATGCGTGTAGTACTCGAATCCCAGATCATCGAGATTCTTGCGCACTTTATTGTAGTCGTCAGTGGTGGAGCAGTGGATCCTTGTTCCAAACCTGGTGATTTTATATGTTAATCGAGCCTTTCAGGGCTCCATTTTCGTGGCCAGCGTCGCGAAATCGACGTTTTGCACCACCAGGGGCGGTTGCTTGGGTGTCCGATTACTTTCAGGTGTGGAGACAATCGGTTGGGATTCGCTGGCAAGCGCGCTAAAGGCGTTACTACTCAGCAGCTGCTGATTCACGTCGGCGTCGACGTCAGGTTTCTTCCGCTTGCCTTTTCTTGTGGTCGTGCCAGCCAGATCGGGCGGCGTCTCTTCTATCTCCATCCTCTAGGAGCGAGCAGCAGGGCTACCGTGCACCATGCACAAAACAAAACGTAGGAGCGAACGAAATTAAACCGAAAACTTTTCGGAGAGCGAGCGAAAAACACGCCCGAACGTGTCGCTTGAGCGATACTGAATGATACTGATGATACTGATGAATGAAGAAAATTTGAAGGTGTCCCCGTTTTATATCATGCACTGCTGCATGTGAGACGTTTCTTACTTAAATTTGAAGTCTGTGATAGGAAAGTACTGTGCATTTGGTAAATTTACTCTGAAAAATCGGCATTATAAGACATCACCTTATATTTGCGTTAATTTCAATAGTTGCATGTTAAAAATCAAAAGTTTTAAATATTGAAATCAAAGCGTAGAAAATGTCCCGATCGATTGGTGCAAACATTTTGGAAATCAATCGTGGTACGACTTACCCAAGTAACATTGCCAAAACCATCCAGCTTTATTAAGTTTTATTAAAGTTTTATGAAAGCCACTAGAAATCAATTCGGCTTTATTATGGCAGCAAGAGATGCCAATAAGTTTCAAATTTTAGTCAGGTTTATAAGAACCTACACAGCTTCTTTGCAACGATCTTAAAACCTTGACTTCTAAAATTCCTTTTACTCCTATCAAAGGTTTTATTTTGACTTTATTAACTCATAAAATGCTGTTTTGAAATGCCGTTTTAGGACTCATTCATATTATCTTATTATGGTTAGTTGAAAAAGCATTTTAAAACCATTTTGCCTCCAGTAAATGCATTAAACGGCTAACTGGCATTGAGGAAAGCTACCAAGCGACCAGATAGTCTTATAGTAGCCATTGCTAAGATAAATTGGCTTTTTGGCCAAACTGGCAATCGCCATATTGAAATATATGAAATAATTGAAATGTGGAAAAATAAATACACCAAATTTTAAATGTAATACAATTGAACTGTAGATCTAAGACAAACTTCGGTATTCGTTCAGATAACCTTATTGAATTCCATTAATTTTCAGGAGTTTCATGATTAATTTACGGAATATATTTCTTTCAATTTTGTTTTTGTTGTTGTAAACTCGCATAATTTCCAAGGCGCATTAATTTTCAGCTCTTATCGTGCCAATATTCACCATAAAATTAAATGCGCATATGATTTGGAGCATGATACGCTATAAAAAAAACTCAATTTGTTTTAAATATTTTTCTATCAATCATAATTTCCCGCAACAGTAGAACTATTTTCTTAGCCATTATTTACTGTTGAATGAACCAGAAGAGCAACAAAGCAAAACAACAAAAACCAACCACGATATCGCCGTGAAGTTTGACAGCTGTGGCCATTTAGCCCTATGCTGGTTTTGATGGCGGCCAATAGGTTTTATGATGGTTCTCAAGTGGTCATAACATCTTTCACTAGAACATTTTCAAAATCTTTATGGTCTTAGAAAGTTTTTATTAATTTGTTTTCACAACCGTCTATAGAGTGGGCCACTTTGTACACATTTCGGCTTTAAAGATGCATAGAGGAGGTGTTGGTAGATAAAACAGTTTTGAATGTAGTGTCATCAACAAAGCCGGGAGGAGTGCTATACGGCTGGAATAGAACTGAAATTGTTACTTGAGTAGTTATTAACGTTCAAAACCTATACATTTTTCGTGACGCTCCAAATTTTCGCAATTCGAACGTGTACCCCTATAGGAAAAGGAAGTGCAATTAGAAGCGGAAAAGAGTATGCTTAGACTCAAATGGTTGAAAACTTTCAAGTCTGGTGAATGTTACAAATGTTACAATCAGTAAAAAGCTTTTGGAGCTCAATAAGAGAGTTCTTTGTACCTATACTGGCCTAGTAACTGGACATTACCTGAGTAGATTTCATTTTAAAAATAGGCCAGGTTCAAAATGATATCTGTCGTTTCTGTAACATGGAACGTGAAACCATAGACTAACTCTAAGACCAGTAGGTCCCGAACAAATACGATTTTTTTCTTGGCTCAGTCAGTACTAGCACATCGGTCCCAAGCTCGGTCCCAAGCTTAATAATGCGCCCCTAATAATGAACTCACACGAACACACTCTCAAATCTTCTGTCAAAATAGCACAGCAAATCAAAACAATGGGCCAAATATGTATAGCAAGGTGCTGGCTTCAAGGTGTACTTCGGACCAAGGGGTTCTACAACAGTGAATCAATTTAAAATCGCTAGTTGCATATTGATTGTTGGTGAAACCTCGGAACATCTGCTCTGCAGTTGTGATGCTTTGTACAAGAGCAGACTTCAATTTCTGTACAGTGGCTATACAGTATGCAACCTACACGCTATTCTAAAACTACTCATTTTTGAGTCAAAAATCACTCAGTCTCACAAAAAGAAAACTTACCCAGAAATGGGTAAACATATATTTACTCAGATTTGAGTAAAGGCACCTATGGAGGAAACTGAGTAAAGTTCACTCAGATTTTGACATTAGTCAAATGGGTAAACTTTACTCATTTTGATTGAAAGGAATATGATAGTGTGCGTGTATGTCTCAATCATTATTTATTTAAAAAGATGAATTTATAAAATCGTTTTTAAAACAGTTCTGTATTTATTAAACATAAAATAAACTAAAGGAGTTAAACAAAGGACTGCGGCCTTTCTCCCGAAGACTCGAAAGCACAGCACCAGAGCACAGAATTTTATGTTCCTAATTTGAATGAAGGGAAGGTCTATTAATTATGTCACGCAGTAAGGGGGGAGGGGTTTTTTTGGAAAACGTGACAATCCATACAACACATTTTGAAGGTCCATACAAAAAACGTGACAAGGGGGGGGGGGGGGTTATAAAAAGTCACTTTTTACGTGACATAATTAATGGACGTTCCCGAATAGCAGCACATATGATGCGATGTTCAACGTACGAGACATCATGGCGATCATTTATATCCTTAAATGAAATGGATTTTTGTATTGATTGAAAACAAAAGGAATTTATTACCTGTCCATTGAAGAATGGGTCCAACAATAAATTCCTCTGTAAGCATTGACTGACTTTAGCCTGTATCACTTGATGTGGCATTTTTAACACCATTCCGATGTAGCTTCGTGAACATTTGCAAAGCTTCTTTCACGTGTACTAACAATAAATAGAATAAATTATGTTTTTTAAATGCATTAATTAAACATGCACATTTTTACCGTCTTCCGATAAGCTGAATGTTCCTGGTGATAAAAGAAGCCTTTTTTCACAAAATAGATGATCACCCAGCCGTTTTGATATTAGAGGTTTCAGGCGATTGTATGCGTCATGGATCTTTAATTGAATAAAAAAAAGAAATACTAGAAAATAATGAGCAAAATTATTCATACGAATCATATTGCCATCACATGATGTTTAATGTGGAATTGGAAGAAAGCTCTCACCATCCCGTCACTTCACGTCACTGCGCAAAAATAACCTGCTTGCAGTTGTGCGCCATTATGAACTCTATGAAATTTTCTATCATAATCATTTACTCAAAATCTGGGTAGATTCCACTCATCTGAGATAAACCAGTTTACTCATTTTTTGACAACTCCATACTGCTTGCAAAAATGAGTGCAATCTACTCAGTCACTGGGTAGTCCAAAAATAGCGTGTAGAGAAATTTTGACTGCGAATCCTGGAAAGGTGGTGGGTTTTATAAACTCGATTTTGCCTGACTGGGAGACGCGTCTTAGGCTGTTCACCTGACAAATGGTGATCCTGCTTTAAGATGCGAATAAAGGGTGTTCCGATCAAAATTTGGTCAAACAGTAATGTGTGCGAGTGGATCGAAGTTTCTATTAATAAGTCAAAATCTTTTTCTTTTCAAGTTCAGTTAATACAGAATACAGGAGAAATATTCAACTAAGCTTCCTTTTTACCGAATGCGAATTGCCGCGTCTTTCGTTTAACACCTGCCATAAGATTTTGTACAGTCTGCTTGTCCACTTTATTCGCTGCAGAACGCCAGTGTGCCTTGATCTGATTCTCGCTCTCAACAGCTTTTTTAGTCTTCTTAAGGTTCCGCTTGACGATGGGCCAATATTGTTCGATTGGGCGGAGCTCTGGCGTGTTGGGAGGGTTCTTGTCCTTGGGCACCACTTGAACGTTGTTGGCAGCATACCACTCCATGGCCTTTTTTCCGTAATGGCAAGATGCCAAATCCGGCCAAAATAGAACGGAACAATTGTGTCGCTTCAGGAAAGGCAGTAGTCGTTTCTGTAGGCACTTGCTCAGAAAAATTTCCTGGTTGGCGATTCCGGTCGTAATGTAAACGTTGGTCTTCAAGCCCCAGGTACAGATGGCCTGCCACACCAGATATTTTTTCGCTAACTTTGACAGTTTAATGTGCTTGAAAATATCTGCCACCTTTCCCCGTCCGGTTGCCGTATAAAATTCTTGTCCAGGAAGCTGTTTGAAGTCTGCCTTCGTCGTGTACAAGTCAGCATCGTCGTGTCCAACTTTCGCGATCGTGCTTTGGCCAAAGTGTTTTGTTTATCGTCGCGATTTGGAGTCACCACTTTCTTGTAAGTCGACAGTCCAGCTCGTTTTTTAGCTTTATCCACGATTGAAGGCGCCACTCCCAGCTTCTTTGCGACATCTCGGACGGAGAGGTTAGGGTTCCACTCGAAACAGCGGGCAACTCTTTTTGTCGTCACTGTGGCCTCCGGCTTTCGATTTTCCCCCGATCCAGCTTTCCTGGCTGTCGACAAACGTTTACCGAACACTTTTAATGCGTTGGTAACAGTTGATTTAGCCACATTCAACAATTTCGCCGACTTGGCGTAAGAGTAGTTTGGATTTTACCCATGCACGTGCAAAATTTTGATGCGTTGCTTCTCTTGGTTCGACGACATTTTGGTAACTGAAGTGCTAATCTCAAAATCAAAATAGAGGCATGCTACACGCACACATCTTCAAAATGAGGGGTGTACACAATTTTTTAATGCACGATGAAAGAAAATGCGTCAAGTTTAAGTCGACCAAATTTTGATCGAAACACCTTTTAGTCAGAGAACATAATAAACGTAGGTACAAGATATATCTGACATCTACTGGTATGTTACTGAAAATACAAATTAGATGTGTATTAATATCATAGTAATATTGGATAAACTGAAAACAGCAAAAAAATTTTTATAAGAATAAAACCCCAAAATTCCCCTACCCAACACACAAAGCCCCGGGTGGCCCCCCCCGCACCCAAAATTTTTTTCCATTTTAATTCGCCCCTGGCTTTTCCCCCCCCCCCCCCCCTCTCCGGGAGGGTCCGCAGGTCGCCTTCTACTTGATCGATCCACCTTGCCCGTTGCCCGCCGAGGTACTGTCGGTTCGTTTTCGAGAACCATTTTCACAGGGCTGTCATCCGACATTCTTACGACATCCCCAGCCCATCGTAGTGGACCGATTTTTGCGATGTGTACGATGGGAGGTTCTCCCAGCAACTGGTGCAATTCGTGGTTCATTCGCCTCCTCCATGTTCCGTCTTCCATCTGCACTCCACCATAGATCGTACGCAGCACTTTCCGTTCAAAGACTCCAAGGGCGCGTTGGTCCTCCACTAGCAATGTCCATGTTTCGTGGCCGTAGAGAACTACCGGTCTAATTAATGTCTTGAAGATGGTCAACTTTGTGGTTCGGCGAACTTTGTTCGATCTTAGCGTCCTTCGGAGTCCGAAGTAGGCACGATTGCCAGCCATAATGCGCCTTTGTATTTCTCTGCTCGTGTCGTTATCGGCGGTCACCAATGAGCCCAGATACACGAATTCGTCTACTACCTCGATTTCATCACTGTTACCGCTAGCAACGGAACGAACGAGCGAGCGTAGGTGGCCGTTGCGAAACTAACGAGTGAAAATTTTCATTACATGTACAACATTGACAGAATAAAGACACAAACTTCAAACTCTAAAACCTCAAGCTAAATTAATCCTCTAAAGTCCTGAAATCCCACTCCCCCCGACGGAAGAACTCTGTTGCAGTATTCGTAACCCTGTTCCTTAGTGGCAAGAAGCAGCAAAGAACCGTACGAACCGTCAAGTCCCGAGCAACATCCCTGGTTGTCTCCCGTTCCTGACAATCGACGTCGATCTGAACTTGTGCTAGGAGGCTAACATTGTCTTCTCGTGAGCCTCTTCCCTTCATGCGGCATAATTACTTTATTCGATTTCTTTTCCATCGCTGAAAGCCCGCACCTTTCCCTTAAGACCCCTCATTACATTTTGTGCAATGGTGGAGCCGACCTTTTTGGTCACTTTCATCCATTCTTTCTTCAACTCCAGCTCGTTCTTAAACACCTGGGTCGATTTTCGAACTTTGGCCTTCATTATGGTCCAAAATCTTTCCACCGGACGAATCTCTGGTGAATTTGGGGGGTTGGCGGTTTTTGGTACAAAAACAACGTTATTGTCTCTGTACCAATCCAACGTCGATCGCGCGTAATGGCATGATGCCAGGTTCGGCCAAAATAATGTCTCGCCTCCGTGGGACCGCTGGAAGGGCAACAGACGCTTCTGGAGGCACTCGGTGCGGTAAATGTTGATGGTACCCGTTGCGATGTACGGTTTACTCAGTTTACCGCATTGGCAAATGGCCTGCCAGAGCACGTATTTTTTGGCGAATTTGTCCACATTCTTCGTCCTTATGTCTTCCGCAACATCAGGCCGTGATTTGGCAACGTAGAACTCCAGCCCCGGTATCTGCTTTGATGTAGGTTTCGTCTTCCATAACCACTCACATCGGTTTCGTTAACCACTCTCGATACAGCTTCCTTGATCACGCCGGTTCGGTGCCTTGCAGACCTTGAATACACAAAGCCCAGCTCGTTTCATGGTTTGCTGAACGAACCAGGCGGAACACTTTGCCTTCAGAGCCGCGTCGCGAATCGAAAGGTTCGGATTACACTTGAAATAATCCAACACCTTCCGGGCCTTCACAGGGTCAGCTGTCTTCGATTTTCTTCCACTTCCAGCCCGCCGCTCGGTCGTCTGGGACTCCTTAAACGATTTTACCACCCGAGACCCAGTTGTATGGGTGATTCCCAGTTTTCTTCCGATCCATCTCATGGTCGCAGTCGGATTTTCCATGACGGCGCGCAAAATTCTTCGGCGATTTTCTTCTTGTTTCGATGACATCTCAATAACCGCTGAACCGATTGTTATGAAATTTTGCACATGTAAACAATTTACTCCAAACTAGTTATACCCAGATTTTCATAAATTTTAACCCACGGACAAAAAAGTAACACACGGATAAAAATGGTGTTTTTTTTCGAGTACAGGCCTTACAGACCCGCGCATCCACCATGAACCTGAAAGCTTAGATAATGTATCATACAGGGTGCGACAGAAAA